>CM042757.1:8809226-8849871 GCA_022496165.2 Catalaphyllia jardinei | reverse complement strand
TGACCTCCGCGATACCGGTGCGATGCTCTACCAACTGAGCTATGAAGCCACACATTGGGAGCGAGGTCAATTTATGTGAGTTCATTTTCCCATGAGTTGAAGCCTTGATTAATGTTTCAATAAAACATCGTTTCTGCTGATAGAGATCATTTCACTACCCTGGATGCCAGAGGTCTTCTCGCTCGCCAGCGGCGAGGAGCGTCCGTCAGAGCTTAACCTGCGATCACTCGGCAGGCATTTTTTTTTTTAATCTAAATACAGGGATGAAGGTATGATCTCAGGCTAGTCAGAGCTAGTACTGCTGGTCGGCAAGAGACCTCTGGTTCAAGCAGCGCCGCTTCGCGACTCGCCTTCGCGGCTTCGCCGCTCAATACTGTTGCCCCCAACGAGAAAAAAAACTCTGGTACCCAGGGTATCATTTCACCGTTTAAACCGCCGATTTATGCCGAGTAGAACTGAAGATATCATTATTTTCACTACTCGCCGAGCCGCTTAAATCGATAAACAATTAGCAAGAGGCAGGTACAAAAGTCGCAAAAACTTTATCGTGCAAAATTAAATAGTTATTACATGTTCACGGTGCATGGTAGAAACTCCGATAATACATCGTTTCTACGGATGTAGATCGTATACGTACCACCGTTTTAAAAAATCACCGATTTACGCCAATTAATACAACCGTGATATTTCATTTCACTTCCTCTCCGGTGACGCAAAAGCGGCTCAGCAGAACACGTCAACAGCGGCACGAAGTTATTGAGAATCTTGGCTCATTATTTATGTTTACCGTGAATGAAAACTTTAGTCAATGTGCTTCAGAATACTTAGTGATACTCTAGTTAAAGCTACGATCTTAGATGTGATAACAATGCTTTTTAAACTGAAAGCAAGTGACGTGTTGTTTACAAACTCGCGCAATATTTAGCAGGAATAGTAGCCGGCGTAATGTGTCGCGAACGTGTTCCACGAACGAACCATTTCTTTCTGAACCAAAACTCCTTGGGGTGGGAGAAAGCTTGGATATTGCTAGCTATTAAAGCAATAAGAAGATCGCGACGGGGCTTTTCCGCTGTGACACTATTTACACGGCATTGGAGGAGTATCTCCCGTGAACTTCGCTCGCGGTAAAATGAAATGTATGCTTAGCGCGCGGATGATATTCTTTTCCTAAACAGAGGCGCCACGCACCTCTCGTAAGGTCTAACAGGATTGGCCGAGAAAACAATAGAATAAACAACAGAAACAATGGCCCTAGTCCTGAAAACAATAGAGGTGGATGACTCCGGGAGCAAATAAAATTAGAGGTTCCGAAGAGGTGCGTGTGTACTGCCTAAACAGGGAGAAAACCAAGCAGTCGTTGCAAGTAAGATGTTTTTACAATATGCAATTTGGCTGTAATCGAACGGCTCTCGCTTTTTGAGTTTTCCTAACAAAGCTAGTTATTGTTTTGTCCAACAATACTTCACAAAAGAAACAGAGGTAAATAACAAAGAAATACCTATACGTATGCGCGTATAGACTGCGCATGCGAAGTTCGCTTATTTCTGAGCGGTACTGTATGTCATAAAAACATTAACTGTAGTGTTTCACAGAGTATAATGTGACTATGATGTCAAATTCATAATAGTTTCGAGTTGATTTTACAACATTGCAAGTTGCTGTTGGAGAGACAACTGATTTTCAATACCATAATGTTGTAGAGTACTTAACAAACTGTTAGAGTACTTAACAAACTGTTATTTTATATATAAGTTTATTAAACAGTTTTTTCGGAATGTCTATTGCTCAATGTTGATGTTCAGCCACCGTTTATTTTCTCAGGAAAACAGGTTTTCGCAGGTTACAATAATAGCCCCCTCTATGTACCGAAACGCATCACGAAGTTCTGCTCAAAGATTCTTTTCCAATTGTCATTAAAAGTAATATTACTTTCGTCTTTTTTTGAGGACAGGGGAGGCAAGGCATAACATCAAATATTAATGAAAGCTGAAATAACCAAAAATTCTGAAACAAAAAATGCCACATGCACGCAATATCTATTAAAACCTAGAAAACCCCCGACCTGAGGATAGTTTCAATTGATTTCCTATCATAACGTATTGACACTGAGTAATCGTTGGCAAAGAACTGTGTTGGATGGCGTCTCCTCCACCTGGTTAGAAGTTCCGTCTGGTGTCCCACAGGGCTCCATTTTGGGGCCGTTATTTTTTGTAGTTTTTGTAAATGACTTACCCGATGTTGTTCTCCCTGGAAATACTATTGCACTTTTTGCTGATGATTGTAAAACTTCAAGAGTCATTGATGATGTTAATGATCAATTCTGTTTTCAACGGGACCTGGATAATCTTCAGCATTGGAGTATTCCGAAACGCCATGGCTTTTAATGTCAAAAAATGCAAAGTTATGAGATTAACAAAGAAAAGGCAACCTTGAGTCTCTAATTATTCCTTGGACAATTCTCTTTTGGAAGAAGTTAAAGAATTCAAGGACGTGGGAGTTACAACTACTGACAATCTTAACTGGAACTCGCACACTGATATTATTGAGTCAAAAGCAAACAGAATATTAGGGCTAATTAAAAGGGCCTGTCGAGGTCTGGATGATACTACGACTCTGAGAACTCTTTACTGCGAATTAGTTCGATCGAATGTTGAATACTGCTCTGTTGTATGGTCACCCTACACCAAGAGGAATATAGAAAAAGTTGAAAAAGTGCAAAGAAGAGCAACCAAGTTCATTTTAAAGACTGAGGACAACTATGAGACCCCTTTAAAGAAGCTAAATTTGATGTCACTAGAAAATAGGAGATTTCTAGCTGATGTTACTTTTTTATATAAAGCTCTCAATGGATTAAGTAACATCAATATCGATTCATGCGTTGATTTTTATTCTAATGCTGATCATTATTCATATAGGAAATACGATGATTTATCTCTTAAGAAGAAATATGCAAGAACAAATCCACTTAGATATAGTTTTTTTCACAGGATAGTTGACTCATGGAATCTTTTGCCCTACGATACTCGTAAGGCAATAAGTGTTGATATTTTTAAGCGGGGAGTCAAGAAGTGTTTACTGGATCATACATTAAATTAGTTATTATTGTTGAATTATTGATTTTATTTTGATTATATTTTATACTTTGTAACTTGTATTAGTAGATATTCATTGGTGATCTGTTTTTTTTATGGGGTCCTGGACTGCTTTACAGATTATCCATATGGCTATTTATATTAGTTTTATTAGTATGTATTCTGTCCGGATGCCATTAAATTGTAATAAATAAATAAATAAATACCATCATGTCTTGTGCAAAACAATTCTTCACAGTTCAGTTCATAGGGTAACAATTACCATACTCGTTCTCCCTTTCGGCAGCATTTTTACCATTTAGGTATACTAGTTTTAAAATTAATATCGCGGTGATTTAAACCAATAGTCCCGTGACAACGTTATTCTGCTGCAAGAAATCGCTCATTCCGACAGAATGAACTTTTGTGTGACATTCGAGAAACATTTGCAATTTCCTGGAATTTTCGGAACTCTAAGGCTTTTGAATTGTCAGACGTTGTCAAGTTTTATTCAAATTTCCTTTCTGCTAATCCTTGGATCAGTTCCACATCCTCATCACGCTGTGTCGAGTCGCGCGAAATCCTGTCTTGATCGACTTCCGGTGATCTGGGCGCATTATTAAATTCGTCATATCCGGTCTCACAGCATTTGGACGCGTCGAGCAGACCGTATTTAGATCTCACTGCAGCGTTCGAGGAAATCAGCTTCTTCGAAATCGTGGGATAGAACTAAACGACATGGCTGGAGTAAAGATGTATTCAATGGTATTTCTACTGGTGTTAGCTTCAAAGATCAGCTTTCAAGGTAAGTCAAATTGCGACACAACTTAACATTCACAGCACGATCAGGCACACAAAGGTTATGTGATGCGTAATAAAATCGAATGGAAATGAATCCTACATTGTTCGTTTACCGATTTCACTAAAATTAGATATGAAAAGATCTGTCTGTAATACGTTATCATGCCATCGAATATGCTGTACATCTGTCGGACTTGAGAGTTCTCGGACATGAAAGTTCAACGTTTAGCTGCACGTAGTGTTGCTTCACAAAATATCATAACACATTTTTGAGCTTAATTGTTACTTCGTTAATTAAGCAGATATATGAAAACTTCTCGACCTGACAAATCAGAGCGATGAAAAAGTTTATTTGATTGATTAGGAGGAAGATATTTTTTTCCTCCATTGCCTTTCATCATGTTTATGTAATGGCATCCCGCTATTGTGACTTTCTACAGTTTGTCCCGAAAATCATTGAAGCATACCGAAATTATAATCTTGACTGCGACCGGTAAAGACTTTTTAAAATTCGGTTATTTTGTCGACCGTCACTCCGAAAGAAAGTTGTTTGTTAGTTAAGCATTTCGTATGAGGCACAATTGTCATAATCGTTCACTTCTTAAACACTATGCGGTCTAATGGTTCTCTTACAGTAGTACGTGCTGTCATTCATATCAAGGACTCAATTAAATTTATATGCTCAAAGCTGAAGGAAGGGGCGCTGTATAAATAATATGTCCCTCAGTGGTATCGTTCTTGCGTGCATTTGAAAGTATTTGTAGTCTGGATTTTGTTTTTGCTTTGTTTTTAAACAGTTGGTATTCCAGTCTTCGGAGCGAAGGTGTGACTTTTTGTAAACCCATCAAAATTGTGCGTTGGGAAGTATGTAGATTTCTTAATAAAAAATGTGACAGGATTTAAAGGTATTATACGTGCACGTCCAGCTTCTATTTATGGTCTGGTGGTTTTCATCTGCAGCAGTAATAATAAGAGCTTTTTTTAGTTCTTTTTTCCTTTACTGCGACAGTTCAGCTGCAGCCATTAGGGCTGTCATGTTGCCGTGTTTTAACTCATTTTCGGTTTACGGCTTTGATTTGATTCTCGGGAATTGATATTAATGTATTTTTCTCTTTGACTTAAAAGGCTCGGCTTTTTGAAATTTGGCTTAATTTGAGACAGGCTTTGTTGTTACTTTTTTTTTTGTTTCAGAGGTGGTGGAGGAGGTGGAGGGGGGGAAGGATGTGGAGGGGAGGGAGGAGGTGAAGGGGGGAAAGGGGGCAGGAGGAAGCGGGTGGGGACTTATTGCCCCACGGATGTTCAGAGAAAAAATGAACAGCACGACTGCACACAAGTCGACCTCATGAGTTTTAGGGTAGAATGGCTAAGTGAGCGAAGTGGGCTGTGAGGTTTTAGGCCGCAAAGCGGCGTTGTAACGGTCACGGCGGACTTTTGTAGCGCTGAACTCAGCGATGTTTTTTTCCCGGGCGGGGCGGGGGGGTACTTAACAAAGTTAAATACGGGGGAGGCTCCGCCCCGAGGTCCAACCCCTTACCCTTTTATATACCATTTTGGCAGAAAAGGTACCCCTTTTATATACCATTTTGGCAGAAAAGGTACCCCTTTTATATACCTTTTATTGAAAAAAGGTACCCCTTTCAGATACCTACTTTAGGAAGTCTTGTTCTCATTTTCATGTAGTGCTTAATAAATATATTGACAAAGCCATAACGGGCGTCTATTCGAAATATTATAATTAAAGGCCCTTGTAAATACCTAAATGACCGATTTCCATACCCTTTTATATACCTCATCTTGTGAAATCCCTACCCTTTTATATACCTGAAGCGTGAAAAAGGTACCGGGAGTACCCCCCCGGGTTTTTTTCTCCAATACGAAGATTAAGTCCAATTCAACCGAACTCTTGCCAGTGTCTTCGCTCGGAGACCCTCGGAAGGCGGAGGAATACGGAATAATGAGGGTAGGTTTCCTTCCCGATCTTTTGCTTTCCCATTGTCATAGTCCCCTCTCACTTTAAGCTTATCTAAGAATGAGGTTATTCTATATCAGGTTAACGGCTTACTTAAGAGGGAGAGTCCTCGGAAGGCAATGGGAGCGTTGGGGGGGGGGGAGGGAGAGAGGGAGGGAGGGAGGGAGGGAGGGAGGAAGCGTTTACCCGTGGATAATTTCCAGAAGGGATTTTAACAAGGAACGTTTTGACCGCAATAACACAGAACCCCATACAGACTTTCGTTGAATGTGTCGTAGGAACTTTTAAGAAGATGAATCAGTCTTCGTCCTATTTCGTTTTCAGACATAGTTGATCACAGAGGAAGAGAGTTTGTGATTAGTTTCATGCCACAGCATGGAAAATTATCCAAGGCCATGGGCGGAACAAATAACCTTTACATCTCCAGCTTTGAGGACGCTCAAGCTCGTGTCCATATTCCCGCCCACCCGCAACAGTCCGACACACAGTTTGACTTGAAAGCTGGAGGAATTAAAAACATTTTGCTACCCGGAAGTACGCGGACAATGTGGTCCACTGGGATCGACAAAAACAAAGGTATACGGATTACTGCGGATAAACCCATATCAATGCAAGGACTGTCAATCTTGAATAACACGAGCGAAGGGTTTCTTGCGCTGCCTGTGGACGCCCTTGGAATGTACTACATAGTGCCGACCTTTCTTGCGGTAATCAGCGCTATCGTGCAGGTCGTGGCAACGGAAGATAACACTTTTGTAACTTTTGAGCTACGGCTTCCAAAGAATGGTAGAGTACATTATGGAGACGCGACGTATGTAGACGGTGAATTTATCAACGCTACTTTAGACGAGTTGGATGTATTTCAAGTGCTGGGCGATTCTGTTCTCAGCGGTACTATTGTGACGTCATCGAAACCAATCGCTGTGTTTTCTGGTAATGATTGTGCCATGGTGCCACATGGTCAAAAGCCATGCAGTCTCTTGGTGGAACAGATCCCCCCTGTTAGCGACTGGGGGCTAGAGTTCATCACTAATCCCACGCCTAACCGTCAGGGGGGAGATGAATTTCATGTTATAGCGTCAATGCAAAATACGCTTGTTTCTGTTGACACGCAGTTCAAAAAAAGGCTAAACAAGGGAGAGAAATATATTACTGAAGCACCGTGGAATGTGTCTTTAGTCATTTCAACGTCTCAACCAAGTCTTGTTGTACAATACTCCAAAGGAAGCGACACACCCATGTTGAGTCCATCGATGAGTTTAGTACCCCCAAAAGAATGGTATTCAAATGATTACACAGTGTATGTTCCCAAAGACAATACTGGCAACGCGTTTGATAGTTACATAAATGTTGTCATAGATACCAGTTGGCGAAATGATCTTCGTGTAAAAGGCGCGGATGATCTCAGCATCGACTGGAAAATTATTTCCGGAGGTTTTTCGAGAGCTTCTGTTCCTCTGGGTAGTGCCGGTCTGTACCATGTTTATCACAACAATCCACTGGCTAATTTTTCAGCTGTCCTGTACGGCATGGCCTCTCAAAAGTCATTTTCCTTTCCAGTCGGCATGAAATGGCTACAGCCGTTTGATTATGACTGTTTACCAACGAACACGACAGGTGGCGATAAAATCGATAATGACTGCGATTACGCCACGGATGAGGAATTAGCCAATGGCCGAGACGATGATGGTGATGGTCGCATCGACGAAGATCTTGTCACGCCAGAGCCTGACTTTGAAGTACCGAGAGATTTCGTGACAACGCCGTTGCTTTCATGTGACGGGACATTAACTGTAGCCAACGTTAACAAAGGAAATACAGGCGTTGCGACCGGCTCGGCACAAGGTGTTTGTAAAATACGCGGTGGAAAGACAGTCATCTCGAACAAGGACAATATTGCGAGTTCCCAAAGTTGTGAGCGTGTATTGGAGCGGCTATGGACTATTGTGGACCCCTGTAAAAATGAACTTTCGCTTAGCCAACGTATAAAGATAAGCACACCGCAAGATCCAGTAATCAATTTTCCAGTCAATACGTCTTTTACCTGCAGGGGCAAGAAATATCTTGCGCCAGGGTTTACTGGAGACGTTCAAGTGACTTCAAAAGAAGGGAGCTTTTGTCCAAGGAACGTGACAGTCACTCACCGCGACTCGTACAGTGGTGACTGTCCGGACGAGGAGGGGAGACTGGATCGAGTGTGGACAGTTGAGGACAAGTGTACACGAAGTAGAAAACATATGCAGGTCATCAAGCTTTTGCCAAAAGGTTAGTTTTGTGTTAAAAATGTAACTGAAATTAATTCATGACGATTTACCTTGTGGGATTACTTGAACTTGAGATGCAAAAGGGTATTAAAGATAGCGAGTCTGAGACTCGAAGAGACCGCTGAAATTCATGCTATTTGTAAAAAAAAAGCCTCACAGCGCTTTCCTGGGGGCAGGGGGGGGGGGGGAGGCGGGGGACGGGGGAATCCCACATAGACAGGACAGGGCTGCTGGTCAGAAATTTTTAAATGAATCCCTAAGAGGTACCTAGATCATGTTTTGCGGGCATGGCTTGAACTCCCCCCCCCCCGAGTACTTGAGACGTTTAGTAAATCTCTACTCAGATTTTTTAGTAAGTCTCTACTCAGATTTACGTCCTTGTGGAGGCTTTATCGTTGGTGGATGACAGGATGCAGGCGTGGGGTGGGAGGGCAGATCTCCTTTCACAGAAAATGGAAATTACATATGATTTTACATTTTATCCAGTCTATATATTGTACGTAACGTTATTAAGATACGACCATAAACTGGTTAAACCTGGTTTTCTTTTGCGTCATTTTCTTGAAAAAAAAAACCATCATCGTCACCATCAGAATGGCGCTTTTTGATAACTTACATTAGGACAAGTTATGGAAACTTTATGAAGTACCTCGTGCGTCTTTTGTGGCTCTCTGCGCATGCGCACTGTTACGAATCGGTAGAAAACCGTTAACATAACATTTGGTTTTTTCTGTGTTTTGTTTTTTTGTTTTTTTGCACTCTTTTTCATTTGATCTAAACGTTATCCTTTGCTTTGTTAGATTCCAGAAGAACAACTAACTTCATAGTGTCATTCAGGGTAACAAGCGAGAGATTTTCGGCAAAACTTGAAGACAAGACATCGCCGTCATTCAAATCTTTGTCGAACGGTTTGGAACTCGAGGTACAGATTGTTACACTTAACGTGTCATCTTACTTATATTCCGTCATTTTCCCGCTCTAAACTTATTGTCAGCAGGAGAGCATGAAACTAGGAGAGTATAAATCACCTGTTGCACACAGAGAATTACCTCTTAGTTATTTTAAGATCATCATTATCATAATAAACCGACAGATTGATCCAAACAAACTAATCTGAAGAAATTCACAATTCTTTACCAGGGTCCAAAGATCTGGAATTCCCTTACTGTTGCAATCATTTCTTCGTCAAGTTTTCCCAGTTTTAAGAAAAAAACTGCTGGAGTTTTTGGTAAAATAATTACTGAATTGGCAAAGCCACACACTGTAACACTATCTTTGTAGGCGTATTGTTACGTACGAGGTGACATAAACTATAAGTGGCTTCTAGAGGTCAACTCACCTTACATTGAAATATCGATAACGGACGCAATGCCTCTTTGATCTTAATTTGGAATTTTGAGGCAGCAGAGTCCACGATCGTGAAACATTTAGCATCACTAGAGTCATGACTGGCCCTAGATGACTGCAGGTGCCTGTAAACATGCGAAGACTTGTCCTACAAGAGGTGCTCACGAACACATGTACAAACGTGGCGAGTGGTGTCGCCGATATAGCTGGCATTACTGACAGCACACGAAACGACACGGGAACGTAGACCTTGGGGTACTGAATCTTTCACGCTAAACACGTTTCTAAGTTTAAACGTACTAAAGACCAACTTGACATCTAAATCAGATCAAAGAGGGTGTTGCACATTAAGTGGGTAAATCCCATTCTTAATCAGCGGTTGAGGCATCTAGATTTGTCTTTTTCCTTTTAATTATGTTGTTCCTTTTGTCTTTTGTTTCATTGTTATGCGTGCGCTATTTTTGTTTTCCGCGTATTTCGTATTTCATATTCAAATTGTAACACAAGTTTTGACGCGTAATTTTGTAATGTACCTTAATATAGAATTCAAATCTACAACCGTTTAAAGCTCATTTCCAAGTGAAGATGACATGAGAATGTCGAATTAGGTAAAAGGCAAATATACAGAGTCTTGTCCCGGCTAGATCATGGAGGGTCGTGGGTTCAAATCCCATCTGGAACTCGGACTTTTGCCCAAGCTGTTTCTACATGTAATATTTTGGACTGACTTATATTTATCCCTTTAGGCTCCTCGTGGAGCAAAGGGCGTAAAAACGCTTCGCCAGCTCGCTCTGTTGGAATGTAATCTTCTCAAATTGAGTCGAAATCTAAGTTTGTTCTTTTTTAATAGCTTTTTCTTTTTCGTAGTTAGAGGAAAGATTCGCTCAATCAAGGTCAATCTTGGGACGATTCTTTGTAGCAGCTACGACATTAGCTTTCAGGTAAGCTTTTAGGATTTGCTTATATGTAAAGAAAACAAAATCCAACGTCATATAGTCAGGCTTTGTGATACACTGCAGAGCGGTAACGAATCCGCAAAAGTAGTGTCCTCCGAAAACAAGGTTAACAGTTCGTAAGCTTGGAGGAATTCGGAAAAAGCTTTATAATTGCCTTTCTTGCAATGACTTAAGGTGGCTCAAAACAGAAATATTTCCGTGAGACGCCTGGGCTCTAACGCGCATTTCAGTGCGAAGCATAACGCGATAATCCGGCGGGTCGCGAGGTAGCGCGCGAGATTTAAAGTTTGCAAAACTCAAAACAAACTTGGCGCGCGAAGCTTGCTTCGTAAAATTTCTTTACGCCAAATTTAGTAAGCTGTTTGCGATATCAGTTATTTTTAAATTGGAAAATATCCATCCTTAAGGCAATTTCAAAAGAAAGACATTGTTTTAACCCGCTGTGCTGGAACGTAAACGAAAATTGTGATGTTGAGGTTGCGATCGATCGCGCCAGATATCAATAATAATAATAATAATAATTGATAAAAACAGCAGGAAGAAAAACTACTCGTCATGTTTTCTTCGTTATTTTTACTTGGCCAGTCTCACGTATACTCTTCTTCTACCGCTTATGCTGTTAACGAATTGCGGACTTAACTGATCAGCGGACCCCCTTACGTATGCGCAAAAGGCGGTCTTGAAAGTCGACATTTTAATTCCTTGTATAGCTCATGCCAGAGACCCTACTTTTTTATGCAAAAAAATATTCAACATTAAAATCGAAATGCATGTGTGAAATTGAAAAAATTGTGGAGAGGAATTCCTTCAACTTGGAAATTTCTATTTTTTTTTAATTCTAGCAAAATCTGCCCCGCCAATTTTTTTAGAATTCCCCTTGTTTCTTCTTTTGTGGCTGATAAAAAGATTTTAAAAGATTTAAAAAAAACAAAAAACATGAAGTCACCAACTTAGTTTTTGAGATAGACGAAATTGATGATAAAAAGTAGGTCAAGTTAGTTGCTATGCAACAGAACTGTGCGACCTTAATTTATGACTTAAATACGATGAAAAATACAGTGAAAAAATACCTTTAAAAAACAGCCATCCAAAAGAGTACAGTTCCAAGCCTGAAAAATCGAACCTAGGTCTGTAAGTCTAAAAAACCCAGAAATTTGTTTTGAGCCACCTTAAAGTTTTCAAAGTGACAACCATCTGAGAGCATTGACCTCTCGTACAAGGTGTTTTTGCTCTAAAACATATTAGCTTTACTCTGCTAGCGTTCTATCGCGAATGCCGTTCTTTTATTTGGCTACGCTGCTCATCTTATTACTCAGTATGCCCTTGTGAACAAAATGGAGGTCGCTTCTCTGTATTTTCTAAGTGATCTGTGAAAAACATTTAGATACAGTTCTAAACAGCTAGTAGATTTGTACTAAAACAATTAGATTATTCGCTCTCGATTTCTGTGATAGCTGACTCAGGCTGCGCCCTCGCCAACTATCACGCGATAGAAATCGAAAGCGAATAATCCAATTATTAAAAGATACAGTGGAGAACCAGATACAAGAAACTAAAGGTCACTCCGTTGGAATGTAACTCTTTTTAATTTAATCATGAAGTGATTTTTCTTTTCTGTCAGAGCGGTTTTCGATTGAGTGTTGTAGAATCAAAACTCATTTGAAAACCACTCTACGTTCATAAGTAAAACAGTAACCTTTAAAAAGTTTCCAGTCTTCTCGGTGAGGGTTTTTAATAGCGACTATTTTGGTTGTCTTTCACAAATGACGCGGCTCAAGTTATATGGTAAATGTCACGCAAAACATTTGTTTGATCATTTGCTTTACCCGATAACCTTTCTTTCCTTTCTGTTTTGCAAAGCAATGGTAGTGTTGTACCGAGCATTCTCATTAAGATAGACGCAGAGGCTCAAATCGATCAGCGGCAGCTGGTTGCCTTCATGAACACCACCCTGAAAAGTGGCGCTTTGGGAAAGTATCAAGTGGATCCCAGCTCAGTTCAATCCACAGGTACACTCTAGCCTTTTTTGTTTGTTTGTTTATTTGTTTTCAGCTGCTGTATTCTTGTGTTCTTCTTGTGCTGTTTTCATTATTTTGATTTTAATCTGACTACGCAGCATTTGTTCGGAATCAAAGTTCTTAAGAGAAGAACGAAAAGGTGTTACCGACACAGATTCTTTATTTTTTCGGATCTTTTTTTTCTCCCTGTAAATTAAAAAACAAATATATAGCAGTATATTTTCTCTTACAACGGCGCTCACAGAAATAAAGTAATTCCTACATTTTAAGAAATTGTTTCGCCTTTTTTCCCGCAGTTTATCTCTTGTAAGGTCAAGAAAACATATACAGACACCATAACGTAAAATACCTTGAGTCTTAGTTTTTAAGACTCGATGTCTGACTTTTTATCGATAGTTTAAAGGGAATTTCATGCTATTCAGTTTTTAATGCAAAGGGATTTTTAGAGCAGTTTTCAATTGAGGGCGGTAAAACAAAAACAAGGATAATCATTCGAACCAATCACAAAGGACTCAGACAATCCATTGAACCAATCACAACCCAAGCAAACACATGCGACAGACGCAAAAGCGCGGGAAACGAGTCGTGATTGCTTTTGGTTTTACGAGCTTTTGAAGCGAATCACGCGGCGAACTGAGGTTTACTAATGCAAAACTACCTTCAAGTGATGATGCTTTAAAAATATACTTCGTCGTCTTGGTAGTGATGACTCTGATTTTTTTCCTTAAAATCAGAGGAAATGCGATTTCTTCGACAGACGTGGCTATTCTGCATCTGTTGCTCAAGCGGGCCATCGTCGCACCCAATTGACCGGCAGTCAGCACTACAAACGTCTCAGAAGGAGAATAACAGTAGAATTCCATTCACTGTCACATTTCACCTTCACAACCACACAGTAAAATCCATCATTCTAAAAACTTTACAATGATTATTACTTCAAAATGATCCCGATACTGGGATCACCTCCACTAGTTTCATTCAAACGCGACAAAAACATAGGTAACTTTTTAGTCAGAAGTGCATTCCAAACACTTGATCAACCCGGAACTTTCAAATACGAACGTGTACAGTGCAAAACATGTCCTGTCATTCACAACGTTGAGAAAATATCGGGACTCAAGCGATTCATCAAGATTACTGATCGTTTCAGCTGTACCTCAGCCAATGCCATCTACTGTATAACTTGCACTCTTTGCCAACTGAAAAAACATTCATCGGCGAAACAGGGAGACGACTAGGCGACCGATTCCGAGAACACCTTCGTCACTTGAAGAACAACCATAAAAACGCATCTAAACCGGCTGCGAAACACTTAAATTTCTCCAATCATTCTAAGCAACATGTGTTAGTCTGCGGCCTTTCCCTACATCAAGGAAGCACGGAAAGCTGCAAAACTCTACACAAAAAAATTACTTTTCAAATCGGCACTCTTAATCCCCACGGTGTCAACGAAAGCTTTTCATTCAACTAATTTATTCTGTCGTTTTTTACGTTACCATGCACTAACCAGTAGTGTAGCTCCATCTTTCTGTATATAAAACACACTCAATCCACAATTCCTCGATTCGTTCCGACAAAGGGCTAACGCTTGAAACGACATCTTTCAAATCTTTTTACGGTGGCGAGTTCTTAACCTAGTTTATAAAACCAAATTATCTTGTAACACTCCCCACCGACGCAGTACCACAGAATTAAACATACCCCCTTATACTTCATATATGTTCCACGTATCCCTTCCATCTTTGATGGGGTGTTGTTTTTCTACACGATACAGACTTTGATGAATGTCAAGCATCTGATCTCAACGATTGCCACGAGAAAGCAAAATGCACCAACACTCTAGGCTCATATAATTGTACTTGTCGTGATGGATATTTTGGCGATGGCATCCTCTGTCAAGGTATTTTTTGGTATTTTAGTAGATGTTACAGTCTTGTGATATAGCAGTGTTTTTGTCGTTCAAGAGTTTTATTTTTTTGCGAGGAAATAAGTTGTTTGTTTTTAACATAGGTTTGAAAATGCGTGATAACATGAGAAAGGGGACGTGTTTTTTTTAATGCATTATGCCTTCTCTATACTCACTATAAGCAACCGCTCCTGCCGGCATTTCATTCTGCCATAATATTGCTTATTGTGACCTCAAACAATCCCATAAGCGTTTACAAAGGCACTTTAAGTGAGCTATGAGCTTATATCAAGACAATTCAAGTTTCGATGTGTTTTAAAAGTCACACAACAAAAGAGCCCAACTCGCCCCTTTAACATTTCAACCTCTTTTTTTAAGCCCCACCTTCAATCTACTACGTTGATCCACCAACCGAAACTGGCATTGAAGAAAACGTGACACTCACATGTCACGCAAGTGGTCTTCCACAACCAACATTCACTTGGATAACACCCGATGGTCACGTTATAAATGCGACAGCTCCAGTTTATGAAAGTGAAGTCCTTGATGATGGTAGTGAAAACAGAAGAGGGAAAATTGTTCAAGAGGACGGTTTACTCTTGATCTTTAATACCCGTGTTGTTGACCAAGGTGTTTACGAATGTGTCGCAATCAATGTCATGGGACAGGATAAAAAGAGTGTTAACCTTACAGTGAAAGAAGGTAAAAATAGAATATCTCATTTTTCATTTTGAAACAATTAAGACATTGACTAGAGTCACGCTTTCCTCTTGCATGGAGGAGGACGGATTGCGTGACGATCCGAAGGAGAGTCTTCAGAGGAGGCGAGTCGCAAGTTGAAAAGAAACCAGATGGTCAAACCTCTACATTGTTTTACATACCTAACGGCAAGGGTAGAAATACATGAAACACGAGCTTGGATGCATTGCAGTTGATTTTGGTGAGCACCCGTTCTCGCCTATCGCGGCCATCTTTTGAGTCGCAAATAACTCGTATTGGAAAGAGAGATAGAGGGATTCACCCTTACTCCACAAGGCTCTTTTGTCCTCTCTCCCTAAGCCTCCTCGGTCGTTACACGATTGCTAAAAAAGTGACTGCTAAGGACAACTCCAGAAACTACGGGCAAAATGTAAACAATAGTTTAGTTCTCGAAATGTAAAGGAGTATATTATGCTTCCTCGTTGAATTATAAATTTAAATTAAAGGTAGTTATTTTAATAGTTATGTCAACAATTCCATCAATAGACCTGGTGGGAGTTGATGTCGCTATAACCATCGAGGACGAAGTGTTTGACAAAGATTTGGAAAACAAGTCTTCAAAAAGATACAAAGCAATAGAGAAGCAAGTTGAAAACGAGGTAAGCAAGAAGGAATGAAAATAAATCTGCGAATGAGAAATGGTTTCTTGGGAACAATAAAAAATTGTTTCACTGAGTTATAAATTGCAAATGTTTATCGTTACATTACTTACACATGATGCAAAAAGACCAGTTTATTTTTTACCTTAAGTAAGTTAAAATATTATTTTGATTTTCTCCCACAGTTAACTTTGTTGTTCCAAGACATTGAAGGATTCGAAAAAGTTGTGATTCTTGGATTCTAGTGAGTATAAACTGTGTTTGGCATTGCCAGCTACAGGCGTGCTTACATTTTATTGTTGCATTTGCATTCTTAAGGAAATTTTCTCCATTTTGGGTTTAATAGTAAGTACCCTATATTCCCTCAGAAGTTGGCACACACTATGGCACGTGTTGCATGGACGTGAAGTGGCGGCGGGCCCCTTTATGTGTACGCAAAGGAAGTACGCAAGCTGGAGCATATCAAGTTGATATTGGTTCATTTATATTTCGTAGTGACGGAGAACAGTTTGCAAGAGCAGTTCACACAGTGCGACAATAAGCACTTAATGACTGGCCCCAAGGGAAACCGTCAGTTTTGTTTCTCCGAGACCCTCAACATTGAGGTCGAGGGAAACAAAACTCCCTATTTCCCGCCGGGCCAGTCATTGAGTGTTTTGTTATTCCTCCCAGCCAGAGAAAACTGCGAAGAAATCGTTTGCTTTACGCCGACTGGCTCATAAATTTGCCTCGGTCTCAAGGAGCACGGCCTGATCATGTGCGAGTCGAAAGTTCATGTTATTTCCCTAGGGAGTTAGTATAAAGTTTTGACCCACGGCACGTGACACTTGTTTCTCCAATCAGAAAACGTATTTGAATAGGGAGGTATAACAATGAAAAATGAGTTCATTTTGTCTCTGTTTCGTGACGCACCAATTAAACTTAGCAGAATTCCATGCAACACCTTGCGGGGACAAGGAACTTTTTCATAAAAAAGGCATGTTACACGAGGAAAACTGTCGTTGCGACATGACCCTTCTTTATGTCTACAACATTTCCTTCAGTGTGTGCGACCTTAATGAACCACTTAATACACGCTTCTGATTCATCTATTGTTTTTTTCAGTAATGGGAGCGTCAAGGTACGTTTTCGAGTTGTTGTAAAAGTGGATAAATATGAAGACAAAGAACCTGTGGCAATCGCCAACAAAGTTGGTAAAACACTTAGAAATAGTGTGAAAGCTGGTCAAATAGGCAGCCTTAAAGTCAAGAAAACTGTTGAGTTGAGAGGTTTGTATTGTGGTATTGATGTTTCGATCGTTCGTTGGTTGATTGAATCGTTCTTTTATTGAACCTTTCGTTGACTAATTGATTGATTAATTGATTGATTGATTCGTTTGTTCGTTCGTTCGTTCGTTCGTTCATTCATCCGTTCGTTCGTTCATTCACTCGTTTGTTCATTTATTCATTCGCTCGTTCACTCGTTCGTTTGTTCGTTCGTTCGTTCGTTCGTTCATTTATTCATTCGTTCGTTCAGTAATTACTCCATTCTTTCAATCACTCATTCAGTTATTCATTTCTTGATTCATTAATTTATTATCTGCTTTGATTCCTCTTTTGCTCTGATTCATTCTAATCCAGATTTATTCTGTTCTTATCTATTCCACGTTTGTTTGTTTGTTTGTTTATTGAAAATGCCTGTTCAATTTTGCATTTCAGAGCTTCCCCCACCCCCTGATAACGTCCAGTCAGCCGATGTCAAACAAACTGAAGCTGTTGTCACGTGGTCACATCCTGAATTTTCTGACATGTATGCCATTAGTAGTTACTCACTGCAGGTAAGGAAGTTTGGAACAAAGACGTGGACACAGTTTACCACCACTCGAGGCGAGAACCACAGGCTTACCAACCTTGATCCTGATACTGCTTACTCTGTACGACTCAAATCTGAAAACAAGTATGGAAAAGGAAAACCTAGTGATAATGGAGAGCTGCGAACTGAGAAAGGTATGTTTCAAACACAACTCGTACCAGTCCACTTTGACCTGCCTTTGTTTTGGAAGTCCCACTGTTTAACTACGTCCCAGCATGTGTGATTTTGTACCACGTGACCGGATCCTGCGAATGATCTGTTGAACAGAAGTCGGCTTACGCAAACAGTGGCTCTTCCTCTAAAATGGAATATCAACAGCACAACTGACTGTAATAATTCGACTATTGCATTAGCAATTATATAACATGATATCCGATGTGATTGTTTCTGATGTAATAGGTCACGAAAAAACGTGAAAATTTTAAGGTTGAATTTTTTAGATACGCCGTCCTTGTCACTGAAGAAATCAAATTTAACGTCTCTTTCGGAAAGCAAGCGGGATTTTTAATCTGTTTTTTGGGACAAACATTGCTTTGAATGAAGTTTGTCCATTAGACTAAAATGTAATTTTTCTTGAGAAATAGAGTGACCTTCGGTTAATTTATGCCATCTTCGGAAAACCTCGAGTGATGATTGGAAATCTTTGGAAGGCTACATTATAACCGGTCAATAAAGTGATGTGGTTATCAGTTCACTCAGTTATTGTATGAAGTTTACTCCTACAGAACGAAGTTCAGCGGAATTGGCCTTAGCTATTGTTCTTCCATTGCTGCTATTGATAATACTGGCAATCGTGGCAGTGATTGTGTACAGAAGATGGAAAAAGAAACGAAAAAGGACTGGGTACCTTGCCACTGATGAGGAGGTACCCATGAATCCAATCGCCACAGAACCGGTCAGTCAATAACAAGATTATGTTCTGAAAGTGAAGAATGATCATCGCGCTAAATTGGCCAATTTAAGCAATTGGAAAAAATAAGCCTGAAAAAATCAGGGCTTTAACGCGATTCGAACCTGTAACCTCTGCGAATACCCGTGCGATGCTCTACCAACTGAGCTATGAAGTCACACAGTGGGAGCGAGGTCAATTTAATGAGTTCATATCTTCCCGTGAGGAGTGAAATGATGTGTGATATGAAGTATATATGAAATAATTCATATTTGAACTGCGATTGTAGATGAAAGTGAAGAATGATCCTCGCAGTGAATTTTCCAATTTAAGCAACTGGAAAGAAGAAGCCTGAAAAAAATCAAGGCTTCAACGGGATTGGAACCCGTAATCTCCGCGATACCGGTACCGGTATTCGCGGAGTGATAAATACTTCGACAGCAATAAGGTCTCTATCACTTTCTTAAATCAACTTCAAGGGACACTGTTGCTGCAATTTTCACTTGTATAGCTAACACTAAATAAATATTAAGTATTTTTTTCTCTCGCGATCTGGTAAAAACTCTTCTGACGGACTTCGACTCAGTGTATCTAAAGAAACATATAAGAGGGCTCTCCCGGCATATGGAAAGCGATTAAAGTTAGATATTCACACTTTAAATAAGTTTTACCCTTGCTTGACTTTTCACAGATATTGCCATTGCTAACCAGTGTGATTCCATTTGAGCTTTAATATGTACTCTGTCTTGTAAACAAACTATTGCAGCCCCTATTATGTTAGCACTAACCTTGAAGAGGAAAAGCTGTACCTTGAAACTTATCTTTTGAATTTCCCTTATTTCTTATTCTAGCAAAATCAAGTAGAAGCCACGAATGATCGATCCGTGACCTTTGGACGAGAACGTTACGCCCCAATCCCCGGTGAAACAGCGAACGGCGCGAGGGCAATGCAAATTCAAGCCTCGTTTGCCTGGCGCGAAATACCACGTGACCGCCTTACTCTTGGAAAGACTCTCGGAGAGGGCGAGTTTGGAATGGTGATGAAAGGAGAACTGACTGAAGATGACGGTCACGTCACACCGTGTGCTGTTAAGAAGCTGAAACGTATGTTCATTGAACTCATGTTAACGTCCGTTGCTGTCGCCTTTTTGTGTCAGTGCTGTGCTATCGACATATATAGTGTGCCGATAGTGTAAGCAAAGTTAGGGAAAGGCACAGTCATGAGTGCGAATCCTATAAGTCAAATTTTTATTGACAGAAAACTAATGGTCTGGTTTAGTTCAGAATTACTATGCTAGTGGACGGGAGCGATGAAGGGGCTGCTACATACTGGTTATGTAACGCTTTCGAGGGATATACCATGGAATATTCCACGAGTCTTAAGGCGAGTACGCATACCAAGGCAAGTGACAAGTGGGATATTCCATGGTATACCACGAGAGAGTGTTGTATAACTATTTTATTGCATGCCATAGAAAATACAGTGGCTTTCACAATCAATGCGACATACGCGCAGCGTATGATGGGAAGGTTGGGAGCAATACTAGCAAGTGAACAACGGCTTTCTTGTATTCTGATTAGCTGTATTTTATATAGCACGGTGTTGAGTGAGTTGCGCATGCTCAAAGTTTTAATGATTGACAGACTTCTTTAAATCGTGTCGTGGAGTGTTATAAAGAAATCGCTTAATAAATTAATTATAACTTGCTTTCCATTCCATAGTCTAGCTAATATCGTCACTTTGGGGGAAGGTACTTAGTTATCTTATGTCATCACTTCGCATTATGCACGAGTTTAGTTGAACCCTACTGTAATGTATTTCGGACTCTTAGGGAAACTTAAAAGAATTTGCAGCCCGTAATTTGGAACTCTCAGGGAAGACGAAACATAGTTCGAAATAGCAGAAGTTCGAAATAGCCAGTTCTAAGGTCCAGGTGAAACGTCGAACTTCATATTAGACGAACTCGGCTGAGCGAATTAAGTTCGATAATTTCGACGTTTGGCTCAACCGAGTTCGTCCAACTGAATTTAGATCGACCAACACGTTCTATCCGTCTGCTTCAGAATTAAGGTTGAGCCTTACCCGTTTGGATCGACGCGAATTGCAATAGACCATATTTGTGGTCTCAGTAGTGGACTGGAACTAGCTTGCAAGTGAGGCTAATGCGGGGCTTTTTAATATTCCTCCGCATGAGTCTCAGTTGCATGCTAGTTCCAGTCCAATACCTAGAATATGACGTTAATCTCTTTAATGACATTTCCTGGCATGAGCCTCCATTGCATGCTAGTTCCAGTCCAATACCCAGAATACGAATCTCGTCTCATGTGAAGATCGACGTTTGATCTGGGCGTAAATGACTGAAACGCAAAACCAAGGGAATTGGCTTTGAGTTCCAAATAACACGGAATTTAAAATAACCGAGTTCGAATAGGCATGCTCCAACTGTAATGTAAACTTTTCATCCTTACTCACATTACAGGGACTGCTACAGAGAGTGACTTTAAAGATTTGCTAAATGAGTTAGAGATTATGACGTCAGTGGGTAATCATCCTAATTTGGTCAACCTTGTTGGCGCATGCTCAATTGATGGTAAGTCAGATTTGAAAGTAGAGCAATCTCGTTACTCGAGTCTTCGTTCCTTACTGCACATGAATGACGCAACGAGCGTCTCTCGTGAGTTCCGCCACAGGCTCGAATTTGATTGGTTTTTAAAACAATGGAAATTGGTGGAAGTAAAACACCAGCGCCTTGATTGAGCCACGAGTTTGTGAGTTAGGCATGCGCAATTCCACCGGAAGCTCGGTACTTTCGGACTTCTAACCAGAACGTTCCAGGGTCGCTCTTTTTCCTACCGCTGGCCAAGGGGAACGAAGATGCTGGGAACGATTTTCAAAATAGAACAGAACAGAGAGTTTTGTTTGTGCTACAAGGTTTCTAAATATCCGCCATGTTCGAGGCTATAGATAAAGTCTACCTCATTGGGCCTCCTTTGGCAGAAAAAAAAACAAATTTCAATCTAATACACTTCCTTAGTAAAATCCTTTTTCATAAGAGCTTTGATGCCGAGATAAACCAAATTTTAGTGTAATATCAAGTCTTTTTAGGCACGTTTTTGAAAGTAAACGATAAGTTTGTCTTACTGTATATGGTTTGTTGTAGCTTTGTTGTAGGTTTGTTGTTTGTTCGGCTGTAGGGTTGTTTTTTTTTCATTCAAGGCTATATATATATATGTAGTTGAAGTTGGAACAAGACTATTTTTGATCGACTTAAAATGGTACCATCAGAACATTTTAAGGACGTTTCAGGCGCAAGTGTGGGGGCTTAAAAATTTTGTTTAAAAATCCTTCAAAATTTCAGTTTCGTGTCGTATGTGATAGTGGTAAGCAGGTGTAACCTTGATTCACATGAAACAGTCCGTGTCGTAGACTTGTCATAAGATTGCCTCATGCGACAAAAGCTATACCGTTTATATTGCTTTTTTATGTCCCAATTGGAAATTCAGGAACTGGGCAACCAATCTGCATGGTACTTTTCGTTGTGCCCCAGTTTGTAGTTTAATACAGTGAACAAATTATTTGCTCTCTCAATGCACTTTTCTCTCTCTCTTTCTAGGACCGTTGATGATCGTCGTGGAATTTGCCGAACACGGCAACCTACTTCGTCATCTTCGTGATCGCCGAAAGCAAAATTACGAGGACATGAACGAATACAGCTTGGATATAGCTTCCGCGGAGAGAGTGAGAATAGCTTGCGACGTGGCCGACGGAATGAAACATCTGGCAACGATGAAGGTACTTTAGTGGTGTTGTTTGAAAAACTTTCTTTGATCACAGCCTAGCCCGCTGCACCTCTTCCTTTCAAATCCAAGCGCGAAGTACTTGTAAGAGCCTGGTAACGAGGTGTACACCACTCAGTGGCGGGTCGTGACATGTGGCGCCAATTGAGTGAAGAAGAGAAGGCCTGGGGTACTAGTATTCGTTGAGTCGCGCGACGGTCAAGCCTTGTGATTAGGTCAGGGGTGAAATAGTTTTCTGCGCCTGCAATATGATGACAATCCTAACAAAACCTCTAACCCTCACCCTAACTGCTGGTCACTAAATCCACCTCACCCGATGTTATTTAATGCTAACCTTGTGATTACATTGGGTTGTAAAATCAATGAGGCATGCTTCCAAAATGTTTCAACTTAAGAATTGGAACCTAAATTAAAGCTGTGACACCATAAAAACTAGCAATAACACAAAATAGAAATTACAATGCAGTAACTATCCAGAGTGTTTCCCTTCACCATTTATTTCAATTTGTTATTTTTCTTTGTTTCTTCAAAAAGAGGTTGGCCAGCCACCCAATCCACCCTCTCCCCCCTAAATCTACCCCTGCTTATTGTATAACGTAAGTAACTAAAAATAAACCATAGCAAGCTACGTCACTACATTGCATATCAATCAGTCATGTAATGAATAAAACCGTATGAAAGCTCAGTGGAGCAATTAAGGAGTTATACTGAAATTATCACTCGTAAATAAAACTGTTGGAGTTACAAACAAATCTCAAAAACGTTGAAACTGAAATTTCGATAGTCTTTTGCGGTCTTCTTCAGAGAAATGCACTCTGCAAGAGCCACGGAATGCAAATGTGTAGTTAAGACGTCACTCATAAGTATAATTCCTTGCTGTCATGACACACAAAATGAGATGTTAAAATAATTTTGTTTCGTTGCAGTGCGCTCATCGAGACTTGGCCGCAAGAAATGTTCTTCTCGGAGAGGGAATGGTAGCTAAAGTCTCAGATTTTGGTCTATCACGTGATATCTACACCGACAACGTGTACGAAAAGAAAACAGCGGTAAGAGAATCATCAATAAATGACTCTTACGATTGGTGTAATGATTTTGATTCTGTAATTAGTGAGAAGGCAAGAGAGAGTACAAATGAAGATTGTTGTAGCGTGAACGATGGTGAAATTCTAACGTAATGCGATGAAATAGCAATGAGCTCATATCTCTTAGTAACAAGTTTCTGTTGTACTTTTCCTCTCATAGTTTCACTGAGCGTAATATTATGATCCATTTTAGTTGGCTTTCACAAAGTAATACCAGAAGATCACCAAAGTTAGAACTAATATCTTACTTTCATTTGATCACAGGGAAAGCTTCCGGCAAAATGGATGGCGGTAGAGTGTCTGGAGCAAGGCATATACACAAGCCAAAGTGACGTGTAAGTTGTTTGTCTGACAATGCGTTTTCATTTGGCATATTTGACAAGTCAATATATGAAAGTTCCGTGGTCACTCGTGATCATTCGTGGTCACTCGTGGTCACTCGTGGTCATTCGTGGTCACTCGTGGTCACTCGTAAGTACTTTTCATTTGAACTACGGAGAATGATATGAAGATACGATTGATCCTCGTACAGCATTGCACCAGTATCGCAGAGTTCAAGAGTTCGAATCCCGTTCAGGCCTGATTTCTTTTGTCAGTCTTTAATTTCACAACAGCTTAAGTTGTGTGTATAACTGCGAGGATCATTCATATCTTCATATTTGGCATGTTCTGTATTGCATTTACCATAGTATTCCAATGAGAATCTCCCCTCCAGAATCGGCCATGCTTTTAAACACACACCACACACACTCTCGCTCTCATGCGCAACACTGTTGACCAATAGACCACTTTCGATATATTAAAATTCAGCTTGGCAGCGAGGCTTAGAGGACACCAACAAAGGAAACTGAATGACCATGTTTATTCATTTCTTTTGTTTTCGTCCTCTAAGCCTCACTATCAAGCTGAATTTTAATATATCGAAAGTGGCCTATTACAGCAGTCCTACTAACAAATGAAAGATACAATTTCTTATGGCATTAAACCCCCATACTGTAGCGCTCCAGAAAAGTCTTACAAAAAAGTACAGTGGAACAATGTTTATCTCGGCACCAACGGGCCACAAAAATCTGGCCGCATTAACGGGGTGGCCAAATTTAAGGGTTTCTTTAAATACGAAAATGACTGACCGAGCTTTTGTTTGAGCCAGAATAAAGGGCCTGTAATAACGAGTTGGCTGTATTAATGGGGTGGCTATAAGATGGGGTTCCATTGTGTAACCCAGGGATAACTATCGGAGTTCTCTTTATGCATAGTATCTTTGATTAATCCAGACTTACAAGCTGTTTTGTTTCTCAGATGGTCGTTCGGTGTTTTGCTTTGGGAAATCGAAACCGGAGGTGAGCATTTCTACCTCGTGAGTTAATTAACAGCTTTAGCACAAATGTTCGTGTTGATGTGCCACGGAGAATTACCTCTTAACGCAAAGATTGCGTGACCATTGGTTACCAAAGAAAAGAGAAATAATGTCACGGCGGAATTTATCACGCACGTAACTCATTATTAAACGTGACAATTGGGTGCTCTCGAAGGAATTTGTTTTGCCTTCCATTAATTCCATTGTCTCCCCCTCACAAGCACTGACATTTGTAACAAGGATGATCAATGCAGAACTTGCCTCAAGATTGTTTTTGACTTCTCGTGACAGTTACCCAGCCGTAAATAAGAAAACAGACTGGAAATGAGTTTAGTGGGATACAACAGCCGCAGGTTTTTGACGCGCAAAATTATGATTCTTCTTTCGATACTTTTTTGGTTGTAAGATGCTCTGCTTCCAATCAATGGACACAAGAATTTCAAGGAACGCATTCACGGTATTGGCCATGTACAAAATAATCTTAAATTGAAGGAAACCCGATAGTAGCAGTTTACTAAGATAAAAAAACATCAAAGAGTTAAGGACGGAGAAGACTAATACGGATTATAAACTACGAACTTGAAAAATTTAGGCTAAACTTTTCAGATGTACAAAATTCGTCATGCACCTCCTTTAAAGATTACCTTACTAATATGACCACCTTAGTCTAACCTCTATTTCTCCATTTTATAGGCTGTGCGCCATACGCCGGGATGAACGTAAGCGAATTACTTGACAAGCTGAAAGCGGGACATCGTTTGGATAAGCCTCGTTACTGCACGGACTGGCTGTAAGTAAAATGACAAATGTACAATGAACCGAGACGCACACAGATAATCAACATTATTAAATGCAATTCAAGAGTTGTCTTCACCTTAGTCGTCATGGTGTATGATTCATTCAAAATATTTCCCCGTTTCTGATTGGTTAAAACCACACACAAATAATTCACCATAACCAGCTGCTGTTCACCAACTTTGTCGTATTGAACCAATGACGTCGAAAGTGCAGCCCGCTGCGGATTATTGAACCGATGACGTGAAAATGTCGTCAAAAGTGTAGCCAATAAAAAACAAAGAGCTCATTTTCTCCTTTAAGACTTTTAAAATAATTTGAATAAACAATAAAGCAATTATTGAATTCGGCTTTCGTAAGATATGAAGAATTCTGCAAATCTTAGAGTGTGTTATCCACCTTGATCTGCAGCCTCATTCCATAATATGCCAATTAGTATATACCACACAGGTGAATAGTACTTTTCGCATGCGCTGATTGGTTAGCTCGGAGGTGATTAGCCAAGTAATATTCACCTCCGAGCAGCCGAAGAAAAACAAAATGGGTTTTTTCGGTATATTGTCACAAATAAAGTTGCTCTTTGGGCCACTAGTTATTCAGCTTGTGCGGTATATACTAAAACAATTATTCACCTCAGTGTCGGTGAAAGTAGTATAGGGATATGGGGGAGTGGGGACAACGCTTTTCAAAAGAAAAAAAAGAAGGGGTAAAAACAGCAGAGGAGGTGGGTGAAGTCACAAAAGCAAATAAAAAATTGATACTCTTCTTACTTAGAAAAAAAAGCAAAGAGATGCTTTATTTAAACAAAATAATGTGCAAAATATTCTTTATTAAACAAACCAATAACTTCACCTTTATTATTTGGTTTTAAAATATAATATTCAGGAAACTCTCCACAAAAAGGCTTAAGTTCATTTTGAACATCTTCTAATCTTTTTAAAAAACTATTAGCAACTTTTGAGTTTTTAAATTTACAAGGTATAAAATCATCTTGATTACAATAATTCATATTAATTTTTATATCAGAATCAGAATCAGAATCAGAATAAATTTCTTCTTGTTTTTCATCTGAAACAGGCTTATGTTTAGGAATAACAGGTAATTTTATTTTATCATTTGGAGTATAGTTTTTATCTATGTAATTATAACCTTTTGGTCTTTCAACAACAATACCATCTTTTGTCTTAATTATATTATTTTTTTTTAATGGAATAACTTTAGGCTTAATCATTGGAATTTTTCTATTTTGAAAATTATAATATCTTTTTACTATTGTTGCTTCTGCTTCACAATCCATATAATATATAATAGGGTATCATTTTTTTTTAAGATATTCTATTATAATAAAAAGCTAATATATTATTTTTAGCATAACTAATTCTATTCATTAATTCTTTTTCTATCTCAACAATCTCAGGATTTGTAAATTCATTTAACATAATAGATAACTCTACATTTGTTTGTGAATTAAAATCAACTTCATTATATACATGAAAATTTTTTAGAGTATTTATAAGAAAATTTCTATATAATGAAATTTGTCTCTCAAGATGGTTAGTATAAAATTCAAGCATATTGACTGGCATATAATATAATTAATATATAATTTTTATTCTTCAGAATATTTTTTCCAATAATATTTTTTATATTTTTCAACAGATGGGCACATATCAATAAAGAAATTATCAAGATTACAGATATCATTAATCAAATCTTCATTGTTAAATGAACCAAGCCTCAATGCTCTCTTTATTCGGACTAATAGATGTGCATAGCTTTGATAAGCATACTTGCAGTTATTCATGTTTTCGTTAACGTTTTTATAGTCAAGCAAACATTCAATTAACATAGAACCACCAAGAGAAATAATAGTCAAAATAGATCCTGAGACAATAGCTGATGCAATACCGCCACCGGCAATGGCTCCTGAAAACAATCTTGCTGCATATTTAATATTTCTGTAATACCTATGAGCTCTCTTATATAAAAACCATTTTAGATGAATTGTTTTGTAATAACCCATCAATTCATTGATTTGTTCACTATTCAAGTCTGGTGAAATGTGATTGAAATCGCAAATTTTTTTTCTCATATTTATAAATAATAACTGGAAAATTATTTATAAATGCAAGAAACGCGTTTCCATACTACCCACACACAGTCTGATGCAACAGACAAAGGGAAACGTGTTTCCCTAAAACCCACGCACTGTCTGTTGCAATAGACAAAGGGAAACGTGTTTCCTTACTGCCCACGCACTATGACTCATATCTGCAGGGGATTCCCCTATTCTCGCCCCCGCCATCTTGATTAAATTGACTGTCGTCGCTTCAGTGCTTTCTGTAGCTCGCCAACCATATCTTCTAACCTGTTGACTTTATTCTCTAATACTGCTATTGCTGCTAAAGCTTTATTAAGAACAGATTGACTAGCTTTTTTAGCTAATTCATTGTTTACGTAAGTAGCTCCAGCTTTATTTTTTAATAAATCCGTGACAAATTTTTTAGTGGTCGCGTCACTGTTATCTACTGGAGCAGATACATTAGTTAATCTCTGTTTTTTAATATGGTAATGCCCGTCGGCTGTCAAAGAGAAACCGATACCACGATCTCCCTTTTCGCCTTTAACTGCTTTTACCTCTTGTTTTCGTTCTCCATTAGTGAAACCCATATATTGTATAAGACATTAAATATTTTTAAATAAATGTTCCTTCACTCTTTTCATATTCTTTGATATCTGAATAAGCATCACTACTAGTATTATATAAATTTTTAGTAATTAAAGCTCTCTTAATAGTGAAAGGAGAATCTGACACATAGATAGTCCAAAAATTATCACCATTATAGAAACGAGGATGAGCTACAGTCAACATATTACCGGCACCACTAAAAATAAATTTCATAGTCCCTCCCTCTATAGTTAACCAAAAAAAGAATTGTTTTCCCTGAGCACTAGATGGAATACGAAAAGTATTTAACTTTGTCTCATCAATTGTGGGGTTTGCTGAAACTACAATACTACGTTTTGTAATAAAAAAATTAATAAGATGAGTATAGCCTCGCCAATGAAGAGATATTATCATACTATCATCTGTACTTGCTTTATGCTCAAAACTTAAATAAAAAGTTATAATTCCTTTATTATCACCTCTTGTCTCATATGTATAATTATTTTGAGTTCTCCTGAAAGTAGAATCAGGGAAATAAATCTCTCCTATTAATGAGAATCTTGAATCGCCTCTTATTAAATTTCTATATGTAGCTTTAATTGAATTACCATTTTTGTCTAATTGTGTTTGTAGATCAGAATGGACTGTCCCTATAGAACTCTGCAAATTTGCGACTGAAGTTTGGAAAGAATTTTTAAAATCATTTAACTGTTTAAAATTTATAGCATCACTATCTTCATTTCCTTCTGGAAGGTTTTTAATGGTTTTATTATTCATATCGATTGGCGCTTCAAATTTGATGTGCTTATCATCATCATAATAAAAGAGACGATCCCAAACACTTACAGACACATCATTGTGATAACCTCTAACACCATAGACTACCACATAAATATCTGTTTTTGGGTCAGACCTACCTTTAAGACGAATATCAATATCTATATCATCAAAACTAGGATTTATAACACCCTTATTAAAATGTATAACACTTCTTGTCTCTTTACCATTTATTTTGCTATTAATTTTACTTACATAGAGAGTGCCACTAGATGCATTAATTTCATCAACAGAGAGTCCATCACTAATATACATTTCATAAACTATAGTATAGTTTCCAATTGGTAAATAAACCACATCAATACTTAGTCGAGTACTATAATAACCTAGACTTGAGTCATAATCAATTTGAAAATGGTATGTTTTCTTATTTATATGGTGGTAGTCTCTATTTATGGGGCCAATTTTATGAATATCACTATCATCTTCTTTGAAAAGGTCATCATCCATGACTTTTCCGAAGACGTTTTCAGTGTCAATAGACTCAATTGCTCTCTCTTCTGACTCTTTTATTTTTGTGTCAATAATACCTGAAAGGAGAGTATTACTATCATTAATAGTCTTATTGACGAAATTAACTGATGCCGCATAATTGCTATTAACTGGTAATGGGTCTTTTAGTCCAATAATACTCTTACTATTCATGTCTAAATTACCTTCCATCTTCTCACTACCATCTTTGGGTAATAGGTCAGCTTCAGTACTCCCTATTAATCGGACGAGATAGTCACGATTTGATTTAAAAAATTGGAAATTAATTGCTTGATATTTGATTTGATCATAATTTGGATTTTCACCATCATCTTCTACAATAGTTTTTAAACCACCAATAAGGAATCCACCCATATTTAGATTACCTTGCATTCCACGAGCACCAGATAATGGAAGATAAGTTGCTTTTGCACCTCCAACTGTTATAGCAGCATTATCATCAGAAGAACTTCTAATTCCAGTAATAGTATGATTACCCATATTTAAGCTACCAGTCATCGCTCTCGAGCCATCTAATTTGAGCAAATCTGATGTATCAACATTTGTTATTTTTTTATCAACATATGCTTTAGAGACAAGATCATTATCAGAGAATAAATTATCAGAATATGGCTCTGTGTTCTGAACTTTTTTTCCTCGCAGGTCAAAACCCTCAGTTCCATCAGCATTGCTCTTTAACTTAATAAAATTCTCATTTAGATATTCTTTATTTACAGCGCTATATAAATCTTTTCTCTTAACAGTTAATGAGTCAGTATCTTTATGATCATCTACGTTTTTTATTTGAAGAATATGGTGGGTATCCATTTGTAGATCACCTGTCATAGACCTACTACCATCTAACTTTAGTAGATTTGAAGTGTCTACTGATGGGATTTTAGCTATCTCATCATCAACATATTTTTTTCTTACCCCATCGTTAGGATTTGTTGGATTACCAACACCAACTATTTTATTTAAATTTAAATCTATTACACTATTTCCATTTCTTTTCATAACTAATTTACCACAATCTTCTATTCTTTTATTATCCATATCAATATGCCCAGACATTGTACCTCCAGAAAGAGGCAATAATTTAGCAATCTCACTATCAACATAACTTTTACTAGTTTTATCATTTATTGCTATATCTTGCTTAGCATCTTGAAGATCAACATAACCTTTAGTTGCAGCATCATCAGATTGGACTGGATTAGCTAAACTCTCTATTTTATTTCCATCCATATTAATATTTTCAAAAAATAGGAACTCATAGTTATCATCTGTATCTGCTATCTCAAATATTCTATCATTAAAATCTGTACCTCTTGTTCCTTTTACAACTCTACTTTGAAACTTGAAATTCATAGATGGGTCTCTCTTAAATACTTCAATACGAAATGTTATTTTACCCTCTGATCCATCACTTGAGAATTTTATATATGCTTTTGTTATATTACTATTTTGCCTACTAGCAAAAGTATAAAGTCTAAAACCATCAGATGCATGCACACCAAATATATGAGTATAGTTAGAGACACCAGTTATCTTTATTAATGCTGTATAAATACCATCTCTTAACTTATCTGATCTCATTTCTAAATTTATAAATGTTTGACCACCAAAATCATTACTAGTCCCAGATGGAGATGTTTCATAAAAATTATTTGATAAAGTTAACTCATTATTATCTTTAAATATTTTTGGTGTAGGTTGTAAATGAAAATAATTTTCATTAAATTCAATATGATCTTTTAATTTCTTATAATTAACAGCATCACTTTCATTTATTGGGTCAGCTAAATTTATAATTTTATGTGATTTTAAGTCAAGATCAGCAGTTAAAACTTTATCTAATTTTTTATCAAGACCTTCATTAGTGTATTTTTTAGTAGATGCATCATTATCATGGACAGGTGCTTCTACATTTGTTAATCTCTTACCATCAATATCAAAATTACCATCATCAGTAAGATTAAATCCAATTCCAGGAAGACCTCTCTCTCCTACTCCTCCACTTTTGTTTAAATTTTTTTGTTCTAATAATCCATTACTATATCCCATTATATAGTAATAGATTGTTTTATTTTTTAATTGTTTTTGTGTTGCTTTTTATCTAATTATTGTGATTGTGATGATTGAGATGATTGTGATTGTGAAGAATGAGAAGGATAATAACTACTATCATCACTATCTGAACTTTCTAAACTGTCATATAATAAAAATTCTTTATAATCAAAGGAAGATGATTGAGAGTAAGATTCCTGAGAGAGAGAAGACTGTGATTGAGTATATTGTGAGTCTTGTGAATCTGACATATATAATATAAAAATATTTTATTTTTAAATGTCTTCATTGAAATTTTTTTTTATATTCTTATTTATTTTATCAATGTAAGCAAAACTATAAGGTTCAGAGGTAGCTTTGAGAAATTTACCTTTATTAACATTAACTTCTTTACACATTCTTGAAGTCTCTGCAGAAGATGGAGAGTCAAATATACAAAAATGTGAACAATTGAGTCGTATATCTTTTGGAGTTAGATAATAAGATTGGCTTAGATAGATAACACTACAATCTTTATGACGACCACCAATAAAATATTCTACAAGAGGTTTTTGATTTTTTTCACAAACAAAGTCATCAAATATAACTATCTTTTGATTATCACCATCTAGTTCTGATAGAGGTGTTATTTCATCATTGCTAGCTTCTATAACATCATATCCTACTTTTTCAGATATAGGTTGAAATGTATCCATTAGTGTTTGATACTTTGGTTGTTCTAGATTTTTTGAGAATAAGTAAATTTTATCAAAATATAGAAGGTTGTAGAGCATATGCATAAGTGTGTTAGTTTTACCACAACCACTTGGTCCACAGATTAACATTCTAAAAGTGTTAGATGGCATAAAAGGTTTGAGCCTTTTAAATTTGCTTTTAGATTTGGATGTAGAGTCATAGTTTGGTATTTTCATCTATAATTTATATGAATATATTCTTTTTCAATTAATTTAATAATTAAATATAACATTTCATTGCATGATTTATAAAAATATAAATTATGTTAATATATGAGTCTAAGGAAATGGAAAGAGTTAGCAGAGAAAAAGACCAATACTGGTCAAATGAAGAGAAAACTATTCAATGAAATAACAGAAGATAGGATAAAGAGTAAAACAACCGATCAGGCTATTGCAAAGACTTTTAGGTTAGATAAGCTTGATCAAATAGCTGAACAAACTAAACCCAAAAAGAGAGTACGTTTTCAAGTACCTAGAGTAAATAGAGAGGGAGGTATTGATTATGCACCAGAAGTAGATCCCTATGAAGATATGGATGTAGATGGATTGTTAAATCTAGAAGATTATGTGGGGCCACAAGCAGAAAAACAAATAGCTAAGATACCAAAAGAACCACCAAAATATGAAATGGATCCTAATCTTTGGCAAATTCCTGATGATCCACCTCCTGACTATTCTTTTTATGAAGAAGAAGAACCTAAAGCTATTGAGGGACCAGAAGAAGATGAGGAACCAGAGGAAGAAGAAGCAGAAGCTCCATTAGCAGAAGCTGAAGAATCAATGGTTGAAGATGATGATGAGTATAGATCAGAAGCTAATAAGGTTTTTGATCAATTAGGTATACCAAATTATGATGATGTAGATAAGAGATTAGCTGAATCAGAAATGAATGATACTAAAAGAAAAAGATATCTTCGAAAAATAACTGAAGATGCAGAAAGTGAGAGAAGAAGGATTACACCTATAAAATCAAAAGCAACAAAAGATTATAAAGCTGGAAGAATATCATTAGCTCAATATAATCTTATATATGAAAATATTGGTAAAATAGAAAGAGATTTAAAATCTTACAGACATTACTATGAAAATAAAATTTATTCATATAAAGGTTCAGGTTTAGGTACCCGTAAAATTCAAAGAGGAAGTGGTGCCTTTTTCTTTAATAATGCAAAAGAAATGCTAAATAAATTGAATGTAATTATTGCAGAAATGAAAGCAGGAAATACAAGTATAGATATGAGGAACATGGGTGTAACTATTTTAGATGCACTTTTACATGCTAAACATATAAATAAAAGCCAATATCAAAAATTAGTTAAAAAATATTTTGCTGTTTAATCATATATGGAAAGAGAAATAACATTAAGTAGCTTTTCTGCAAAAAACGAACCTGGAAATAGACCAGGTGACTTTACAACAGTATTTACACCAACAATCATATTAGACTCAAACTCAACCTACTATATTGGTTTAAACAGAATTATCTCAATGTTTTTTACATGGACAAATGTTAATTCAGAATATAATAATCAAAAAATATCATATAGTAAAGATAATGGTAATAATTGGATTGATATTGATTTTCCACAAGGAGTTTGGTCATATAATGATTTTGACAATTATATTAAATCAAAGACAGTAGAAGATGGAGATGGAAATAATCCAAACTATCCAATAACATTAACTTTTGATGAGCCAACTTTTCGAACAATTATAACTTTAGACACTGGGTATCAACTTGATTTAACTAAATCTAATTTTAATAAGCTTATTGGGTTTGATAAAGAGATTTTAAAAGATGAACAGAATGTTGGGAAGAGAGTACCAAATCTAACAGAGGACACTGATATTTTAAATATACATTGTGATTTAACAAGTACTTCATTAGTTGATGGTGGAGAATCAGATATTATTTATAGTTTTGGTACAGGAACTTTAACTCAATCATATGCATTTACACTTGAACCAAGAAGAATTGTTTTTTCACCAATAAATAGAACAATTATTTCAAGTATACGTATCTATGTAACTGATGGATTAAGAAGGCCAATATATTTTAATAATTCAGATACTGCATTTTCATTAATATTAAAAAAAATAAGTAATTAATATTATATGGTTTACAATTTAATGCCAAAATCACGAGAATTTAAAAAGATGTATCATCCATCTCTTGGAAGATATGTTTACTCTCATAGAGGAAATGGTCTTATAATTGATAATATTATGAAACCAATTACTGCGGGTGTCTCTGAAATTGGAAGTGCTATTGGTAGTAAAGTTGCCTCTACAGCAGCAAAAGCATTTGGAAAAAAGAGCAAGCAGAAGAAAAAAGAGGAAAAAGAGGCAGAAAAAGAGGTTGAAAAAGCAGCAAAAGCAATTGAAGAAAAATCTGGTGATGTTATAAGAAAGATGTTATCTGAAGAGGTAGCAGAAGAGATAAAACCATATGCTATTGCCCCAGGACCACATCCAGCAACAAAGAGAAAAAAACCTAGCAGAGCTAAAACTAAAAAGACACAACAAGAAGTTAACGCATTAATTAATAATCTCTTAGATGATTAAGAATAAAAACAAAATTAAAAAAAATTATTTTATAAAATATATATGTCATTTCGATCACCAGAAAATGTTCAGAGGTTTGAAGAAATCAGATTTCTTCTCGAAAGCAATATAAGAGCTCCAGCTAATACTGTAGAACAACAAAAAAATGGGTATAAATTTGTAATAAATGATAGAAACTCTTTTTTTGATTGGTTTAATGCTTATTTTGAAGTTCAATTTCATCTTGATCTAAAAGCAGATGGAGGAGATAATGCTGATATAACAACAACACTTTTATGTGGTTCACATTCACTTATTAGACATCTTGTTATTAAGAGTGCTGGTAAAATTATCTATGATACTGATAATCTCCATCTTGTTACTTTTGCAAAAAATCTATTAGAATATTCAGATGATTATGCACGAAGTGTTGCAAAAAATAGTTTTTGGTATCTAGATAGTAGTGAAACAGCAACAGATGCAGGAAATGCAGGTTTTAGATTAAGAAGACTATTAACATCTGATAACAAAAGAGTTAATATAAATATCCCACTAAACAGATACTCTTTTTTTGAAGAATTAGAGGGAAGGATGTTACCACCAATGCAACTTGAATTTGAAATAGATTTAAACCCAGATGCTGAAGCATTATTTGGAGCAGGTGCAAATCATGCAAATGTTCGATTAGTAATTGATAGATTTTATCTATGGGTTCCAAGAATACAACCAAAAGATGCTCTAATGACTAAATTCATATCTGAATTTCAAAAACCAAGTAGATGGAATTACTTAAGAGAAATGTATCAGAGATCAGATCTAACAAATGCAAGTGGAGATTTTAGAATATCAGCATCTATTGATAAAGTAAGATATGTATTTGTATATTTACAGAGAAATAAGAATAATTTAATTGGAGCAAATCCTTATATATTTGATACATTTAAACTAAATGCGGGTGATGCTAATAGTACTCTAACTAGTTGTAGACTTGAATATGGTGATGGAGTATTTTATCCTGAAAGGGACTTTGACCATGAGAGTAAAACTAGAATATTCAATACACTTATGAGTTATTCATGGAAAAAGAATGATTATAATACTGGAACACAATTAAATATCTCTAATTTTGAATCTATCTATCCTCTTATCTTTTTTGATCTAAGTTATCAAGCTGATGGTGTAAGTAGAGATCCAAAACAACTTATTCTAAAATATATGATTAACACTAATGATGGTGATAGGTTTAGGGTTCATGCTATTGTTCTTTATGAAAAGGATGTTGTTGTTGATAAAGTAGGAGATCAATTAGTTATTGTATAAATTTAAAAACCCTCACGAAAAATATTTAAGAAAAAAAATAATTTAAAAAAAAATATTTATATATAATATAGAATGAAAGCAAAGTTTGTAAACAAAGAAGGAAAAGAAGCCAAAGAAGGAAAAGAAGGCAAAGAAGGAAAAGAAAGTTATGTTATTGTTGATTTTTTAGATATTGATACTAATAGTATTAGTTTTGGTACACCAAAGAAAAACAATTATAATGGGTTACAAATACCTATTTTATATGATGGTTGTACAATGTATGTAAAATATGAAGGTAATTCACCATTTGGTGCTCAAGAAAATATTGATAAAGATGGTAATTATCTTGGGACAAGTATGCAAATTAATTTAGAGGGGGATTATCTAGATAAAGCAATAGAATTAGATCAGTTTTTTATTGACACTTTTTATAACAATAAATGGGGATTGGCAAAAAATATTCCTAAAAGTAATATAGAAGGATATGATGAATATGGTCAAGGTGGATTATGGAAAAGAATTTGTAAAAAACCTTATAGAGTAGATAAAGAGACAAAAGAGAGAGAATATCTCCAATATCCTTCAAAGATGGAATTTTCACTACTATATAAAAAAGATAACCTTCAGACTACATTTTTTGATTGGGATGGTAATAAAAAAAATAATTATGAAGATGTTGTTCAGAGAACACATGTTAAGTTTATCGCTGGATGGTTTTCGTTATGTAGAGGTACATTTGGATTAACTCTTAAACCAAAATTAATGCAAGTTAGATATAAACCTGAAGAAAATAGATTTAGTGAATGTTGTCTTATGGATGATGATTTTGATACTGATGAAATTATTTCATTACACCCAGAAAATTGTTTTGATTATAGTGATTAAGTTTGTTTTTGTTTGATTTTGTTTAATTAAAATATTATTTATGAGTTAAAAAAATTTAATTCATAATTAATATAATGGCAACAAAATTAGTTGAAATTAAAGTTAATCTTTCAAAAGGGCAGATTGAAAAACTTAAAAGAGCTTTTAATAATAGTGAAGAAATAAATATTAGATTAAAAAATCAAGATCTAACTGGTAGTAATACTCTAATTGTTTCAAGTATGATGGCTTATAAACTAGAAAAAGCTAGAAAAAATGGAACTGGTATTCTTATTAAAATTCCAAAGACTAATATTAGAAAACAAACTGGATATGGTATTTTTAGTAGTGTATTACCTGTATTGAGAAATTATGGACCTATGCTTGCTAAAACTGCTGGTTTATCAGCTCTTGCTGGTGGTGTGGGTGAAAGTGTTAGACAGATTGTAAAAAAAATAACTGGTGGACAAGTATTTAAAGTACCAAATAGTGAGTTATATCAACTTGCAAATTTAAGTAATTTACTTACTCAAAAACAGATTAAAGATTTAGCTGATGCTTATCAAAAAAATATGGATTTAATGTTTAAAATTAATAAAAAGCAAGTTGGTAATGGTATAGGCACTATTTTAGCAACTATTGGAATACCAATGATAATGAATGCATTAAGTGGAAAAGGAATACAAGGAGGAGCAATTATGCCAATGTCAAAATATCCAATGAGACCACCTCCATTTATTGATACTTGGGGTAGAGGAGGCCCAAGAGTTGGTAAAGCTCCACCACCACCTTCAAAAGGTGGTGGTAAAAAAAAAAACATGGAAGCGTATTATTATTAGGGGAAAAGGATAAAAAACAAGATATACCAAAGTTTAAAAAAAATGTACCATTAAGTAATTACGATCTTTTAGAATGGTGTAAATATTTAGGTATTCCTATTAAAGATGTACTAAGTAGAGATGTCTCAATACCTCATAATCATAAATTAGCTATATTTATCTATAATTTAGAACCACATTATATGGAGGGATCACATTGGGTTGCAACTTATGTTAGAGATGGTGTTATTAATTATTTTGATAGTTTTGGTATGCCACCTTTTCAAGAAATAGTAAATCATGCTAAGATGAAAAATTTAACTCTTTTACATCAAAACATGCAGATTCAAAACTTATATACCACTACTTGTGGTTATTTCTGCCTTTACTTTCTCTATGAAATGCATAAAGGTACAGATTATTGGGATCTGCTAAGTGTTTTTAAAAAAGATACAAATTATAATGAAAAATTTATAGAGCAATACTTCCGTCTCTTTTCATAGATTTTGCAAATTTTACATACTTCTCTTCTAGTTTTCTTTCTCTATCTTTTATTTTAACCTCTCCTTCCGTTTTTTCTCGCTGTAATTCTCTTGCTCTTGTTATTAATCTATCTCTTGCTTTACTTAAATCTTTTTTTACTGATTCTTTATGTTCTTTTGCATACTTTTTATCTTTTCTATTACATAATGTTGCAAAAAGATTTTTGTATCTTTTATAAACACTTTTTACCTCTACATATAAGATCTCTAGTGAATAAATATCATTTATTAATTCATTAACATCCATATATATAAATAGGATTTAAAAATTTTTAATATAAGTCAAGGTACTTAAATAAAATTATAATTTATTTATTATATATGAAATCTTATTGTGTAAAACAAAAAAAACAAACAGAGTGTGTTCCAGGAAGTGAGGTTAGAGTTGTTACTAGTAATGGTAGAAATGCTATGAAGTGTAAGTGTGCTGAGTGTGGCATTACTAAGTTTAGGTTTGTTAAAGGAAGTGCTACTCCTTCTAAACCTAGAGTAAAAAGGAGAAGAGGTAGACCAAAAAAAGGTAAAGGACTATTATTAGGTCCAAACAGCCCTTTTAACAGTATTCCACTTGTAGGGGCAATTTTATAATTTAAAAGATTTTTATATTTAATATTATAGTATAAATGGATTTAAGAAAACAAATATATTGTGTTAGACAGAGAATGCATACTGGTAATGTGCCTGGTTCAGAACAATATTTTAAAACTATTAATAATAGACATGCAGTAAAAGTAAAATGTGATGAATGTGGTATTAATAAGGTTAAGTTCTTATCTAATAATGAAGTAAATGGTTTAAGACAAATGTATGGATCAGGATTTGATGAGTTGTTTATTAAAGGTTTAGCAGCTGGTGCAAAAGGTTTATTTAATGTAGGAAGAAGAGGAGTTGCAAACGCAATTAAATCTGACACTGCAAAAGCTAAATTTAAGCAAATGGGTCAAAAATATTTAAATGAAGCTATTGATTCACTAACTGATGATGTGTCAAAAAAGATAAAGGGAGAGGGTATTGTTGATGATGCTAAATTATTGGTTAAAACTGGAAGAAAAAAAACAGCTGACTTTATTAGATCTAATAAAGCTAAAGATAAAATAAAACAATATGTTGATGAAGCAGCAGATGCAGCAGCTGATAAAATAGAAGGAAAAGGAGTAGATATTCATAAAGCCATTGGAAAACTTCCAAAACCAAAGGGTGGTTGGACTCTTCCTGGTCATAAGTATACTGGTCCATATAATGATTTAAATAAACAAGTTAAATTTGATAAAAATACAGGTCAAATATTAGAGATATATGATAAGCCAAGTGGTACAACAGATGCTATTGCAATGCAACATGATGTTGACTATACAGTATGTGGTGATGATAAAGCTTGTAAACATAAAGCAGATAATAAGATGGTTAAAGCTCTTGATGCAGTTCCTTGGAATCAGAGACAATGGGGGCATTGGTTAGCAAGAAATATGATTGATAAAAAAAGAAAGTTAGGTTTAGGCGCTCATGATAAAAAAAAAACGCCCAAAATTTAAGCTGGCAAGAAAAATTAGCTGATGAGTTACATAAACCTATAAGACGTAATTTCAATAAGAGAAGAGTTATTGTTCATAATGTTGACCAAATTTGGTGTTCTGATTTAGTTGATATGCAAAAGCTTAGTAAATGGAATAAAGGTTTTAAATATCTTCTTATGGTCTTAGACCTTTTTAGTAAATATGGTTGGATTGTACCTTTAAAGAGTAAAACCGGTTTAGAAGTATCTAAGGCTTTCGAAACCATTTTACAGAAGCATAAGCCAAAAAAGTTATGGGTTGATAAAGGCAAAGAGTATTACAATAAAATTTTTCTCGATTTACTAGATAAAAATAATATAGAAATTTATTCTACTCAAAATGAAGAAAAGTCAGCTGTCTGTGAGAGATGGAACAGAACTATTAAAGAAAAAATGTACAAGATGTTTACAATCAGAAATAATACTGTATACATTGACATCTTGGATGAAATACTCTCTTCTTACAATAATAGTAAAAACAGAAGCATAGGTATGACTCCAAATGAAGCTAGAAAGAAACAAAATTATGGAAAAGTTTATTTAAAAATTAATGCGGTAGGTAGTGAAATAGATAGTAAACCTATATTTAAAGTGGGTGATACTGTTCGTATAAGCAAATATAAAAGAAAAACTTTCGATAAAGGATACACTCCAAATTGGACAGAAGAAGTATTCGTTATAGATAGAATTTTACCCACAATTCCTATAACTTACAAAATAAAAGATTCAGATGGTGAAGAAATAAAAGGATCTTTTTATACAGAAGAGCTGCAAA
>CM042757.1:8792275-8804307 GCA_022496165.2 Catalaphyllia jardinei | reverse complement strand
TTGTGTCTTACAGAGTTTAGTACTGAAAACATGACATATTTAATTTGAAATATAGAAAGTGACTTTCCTTCTTTCATCGAGTTAAAAATGGAAGTTTGAGAGAACTAGAAATGTGTTCATTAACAACAGGCGAGCGTTTCGAGTTCTCCCAAACTTTCACGAGTGTTTCTATGACTTGATAGATATACGGAGAAAATGTTTTCTCTTTCTTTTGGTAAAAAACTGTGAGAAAATCAAACTAAAATTACTAGTCTGTAACGATTATCAAGAGGGCGCTTTCTTTCTGCATAGGCTTTGTCAAAATAATTTGTTTTGCCTTTCCTCAGATACTCTATAATGCTTCGTTGCTGGAATGCAAATCCAAAGACAAGACCAACATTTGAGGAGCTGAGTGATGAACTCCATCGAATGCTCAATCAAGAAACAGTAAGTTGACGTTTAGTTTTAAACTCTTGACTCGGACCAAGAAAATAGAGTAGATTGAATCAGAGTTAAATGATAAATGGATTGGTGACTTGGATAAAGTGTAAACAGTGGAGAAGCGTTCTCAAGTCAAATTACTCAGAAAAAGAATTTTCTGAGCCCCCAACGGGAGTCGAACCCATGACCTTCCAGATACCGGTTGGACACTCTAACCACTGAGCTATGGAAGACTCTAGCCCTTCGTCTAAGCGAGGAACGGAAGTGGAAGCGGGCCGCACTATAGAATATAGAGCGTACAGTGTTGTGAAATTTGTGGTGAACCACTGTTGTGTTTCCTAAATTTGAGATGTCACGATAAAAGTAAAATCTATTGATTTTAAAACAATTTACCTTTACTTCTTGTGTGAAAGTCATATTATATACCTAAAAGCTTACAAAAGAAAAATTTCATAAAGGCAATGGCTCTTCATCTGCTTTCTCTTCAGATGTAATCCTTTCCTTCGCTCTCTGCAGGTGATCACTTTTTGGATGCACACAACTGCTATAATTTTTTGAGAAAATTATTTTCCTAAAAGTAGTTATACAGATTACATAGAGGTCTTCTTTACAGCAAATTATTAACTACGTATTAACCGAGAGTGGGGTCTTTACGGGAAAATCTCAAACCGAGACCTAGCCGTACTGACCTCGCTGTCGCTCGGTAAATAAGGAAGGACCAAGGTTTGAGATTTTTGGCCCGTGAAGACCGAACTTTCGAAGTTAATAAGTTGTTTATTATATAGTTTTTTGCTTTGGTTTTGCAGGCCCGTAGTCTGCCCGTGGGCATTACGGGAGAGTAAAGCCCTAGAATTAGCCAATCAGAGCTTGCGTTATTGATACAAGTGATCATTTGACATTCTTGAACTCGAGTCTATAAACTAATTTTGACTCTTTGCAGAACTATTTAGCTCCAGAAGATTACAAAGGAGAACCAAGCTACATTAACACCTGAAGGAAGAACATTAACCCATAAAACCTGAAAGCATAGCGGTTATATCTGAAAACCAACGGGACAAAAAGAAACAGTCTTAGTTATACTTGTCTTACACGATAGTTGATGTTGTTCAGTTTTGCTTCAAGAAGAGGTAGGAAAGGCTAAGCGCATGAGCGTAGGCAACATAAGGAGACATAGCAAGGAGTGGTGAAGAGGAGCCTTTTGTCAGGAAATTTTCGTAACAAAATGGCGCTAATTAACAGCAGTTTACCAGGGGCGGATCAAGGGGTGAGGGTGCTAGGGCTGCGCACTCCCAACCTCCCCCCCTGAGATGAAGCCTTCTTCATTGTATTAGCTTTTAAAATTTGTTACCTCAACAGTCAGTCACGCCATTCCTTAGTGGTGCCCCCCCCCCCCCCCCCTGCATACTATCTCTGGGTTTGTTGCTTATGCTTATGTGTTAGAACCCGTCCACACTACACCAGAAGAATTTCAAAACGGAGGTTTCACCCTGGAAACGCATCAAATGTTTTCCATTCGCATTACGCCGTCGAAATTTAAAAACACCATAATCACCGATCAATTTGGATTTGTGTTTGAGGAAAACTCGGTCAGGGAAAAATCACGTGACGTCATCGTTTTCGAAAAGTTCCGTTTTCAAAATGTTTTCCGTCTAAACGAAAACGAAGAACCGACGTTTTGAATTTTCTTCGGTTTGACGCGTTTTCCAAAAGCTCCGTTTTCGTGACGGATTAGTGTGGAGGAATGGCCTAACCGTAGAAATAAAGCTCTGTTTTCAAATTCTTCCGGCGTAATGTGGACGGGACCTTAGTGAAAACCAGCCTTGAGTTATAAGACGTTTACAAAAAGATTAAGATAACCTGGTAGTGCGTCCGCCAAGAGGATTAGGAAACAGAAACAGATTTTCTGTTTTTTGTATTCAATTTGCGGAACGAGTACCAGTTGTAGTGAATTCCCGTCTTTGAGAATTGATGGAGCTCACAGATTTTGACTTCAAAGTTGCTATGCAACATTGACATTCCCCCAATGCTTCATGTTTGTGAAACCAGATTCCGCAGTACTCATCAGTGTTCGAACTATGTTCTGATTGTATAACATCACTAAGTAATAGATTATTTAATTAATTAATAATTAATTGCAGCTTTTCAAGTGCTTCAACGATGTGCTCCCAAAAACGGCACTTGTTTCGTGGACTGAATTAGAAAGAGCGGTAATTTTTCAAGGACCAATCCATTGCAATTTTTCAAAGTAAATTCCAAGTGTCATGAGTGACTTTATCCAAAATGTATTTTTAAATTTGTGCGACGTCTGTCTTCTGCACTTTCTTCCCCCGCCCATCAACCCATAAAAGTACAAGCCCGTGCTTTTGGAGATTTGTACTTGTGACACTTTACTCTTACAAACGTTTTGGCTTGTCACGGTACATTTCAAACAAAAATCAACGCGTGACCAGCTAAAACAGACTGTAAACTTGACTATTTTATTCAAGTGTTTGTAAATTCTTTCCTAGTTCGAGAGGCATCGAAGGTTCCACTCTAATGCGGTTACTTTATAGCGAGATTCTGATTGGTTGCTATCTACGCGCCAGCCAACGACCAATCAGAAACACCATGACGTCTCTTTAGAGCTACTTCAAAACCTCTGATTGGTTGTTATCTGCGCCCCAAGTAACTACCAATCAGAAACACCATAGTCTCTTTAGAGCTACGTCAGGGCCTCTAACTGATTATGTACTCAGGGTCTTTAAATAACTGAGGAGAACGTGCTGCCTTTGTAATGACACCTGCAAATGGTTAGACGTTCAAGTCTTCTCGGACAAGGACGATAAACCGTAGACCCCGTCTCCTGTACCTTCAGCGTTACATAGCTAGCAGGGGACGTTAAAGAACCCACACACTTCTCGTAAAGAGTAGGGCATGGAGTTCCCGGTGTTGTGGTCTGGTCTTCAGTGTTCTGAAATTGATGGGTTGGTGCTTTAATAAGGGCTAAATAGCCTGTTCGCGCCTTTCTCCCTGGACTGATCTGTCCAAAAAATGCTTAACGTAAAGTAAAGTACGCGCCAAGTAACGACCAATCAGAATCGCAATGGAATCTCTTTAGACCAGCAGGACACGTTCCGGCAACGACCGAACGAGGTATAAATACCGGTTTCTAGCCTATGTTTCCCTCGCATCCCATTTACCAGTCTATTTTTCCCAAATCCCATATCTCGTTCCCAATTTTTGGTTTTTGATTCCAATCCCAGCGACCCAGTTAGAAAACAGGCAAATCCCAGTTCCAATTTTTCTTCGGGCCCCTCGTTCTACTTAGGCACTGACCGAAATAATCAGAAGTAAAATACATAAATTTCAAAGTTGCAGTTATTACCCAGCTCAACAGTAAGGAGAGAGAATGAAAACTTTTTCTAACCAGATACAGAAGTTGTAATGCATGAGTTGTACATATGAATATGAAATAAATGGCGTCATTTCGCCGTATGCCGGTTTTATAAAAACTAAAAATGGTTTTATTTTTCGTTGATCTGTATGGAACTTCCGGGAAGGGGGGTACTCCCAGAAAGACTGGATGGGGGTCTGCGACTCGCTTACCCTATTTACGACCAAACTCTGCGATTTCTTCCATACCCTATTTATGACCTGACCAAAACTTCGATACCCTATTTATGACCTGACCAAAACTTCGATACCCTATTTATAACCTGACCAAAACTTCGATATCCTATTTATGACCTGAACCTTGAATCATTACCCTGTTTCAGACTTGCCTTATAATTAGTTACCTAGTTCAGACCGAGGTTAAAGGTATTTTGAAGAGCTTTTGTTGATGGTCTTATCAAAAATGATGAAAAAGTAGCTTCTCCCAATAAAATATACCCAAATCAAGACTAGAGTGCAAAACATACCCTTTGGGACCGCACATACCTATAGCGCCCATATAAGGGAGTAACTCCCCCTCCCCCCGGGATGGAACTATAACCCACAGATGTAACAGGTTTGCTTCGAAATATATATTATCAGACGTCTTGTGTGTAGTATCGCTAAGTATTTTTACAAGTTGTGCCGTATTTTGACGAGCCCGTAGGGCGAGTCAAAATACAACGATAATAAAAGCAAACCTGGTATTATCCAACACGCCAAATATTATTGAGGGATTTTATTTTATTTTAGTGTCAGTTTGGGTTCTGTCCCCAAGTAGGGCCATTACGTACTAGAACGATTAGACATAATAATAATAATAATAATAATAATAATAATAATAATAATAAAATTCTTGAAGCGGGTTACGAAGGTTTCTCGGTTCCAGATGGCAACATTTGTAAAATGGTCCCAGTGTGTTTATTACAACATCATTCCTAATTACCAACTCGATTGTCTTAACATTGTTAGAAAAAAAGAATATAAAAATAATTTTAATATATATTTAATAGCCTTAGAGAACTAAACTCTGGAATAACAATTTTAAATGACATTGACACTTCTCGTCAATCACTAAATCACTGTTGTTGTTTTCTCTTTCTAAAAAGGAAACAACAAACCGGCCCAAGCACTATATTTGCTGCTATAATTCAGTCACAAACTGAGCTCTGCGCTTTGTGTCGGTTGGACGAATTAAACCGCAGCTCATTAAAGAAACAAACTAACACCACATCACAAATGTAGTTGTGTATAATCAGCTATTTTAGTACCAACTTTTCACATGAATAAAACATGTATCAAGTCAAAAAAAAAATATGCACATAAACTGTACCCAGTAATTCTCAAAAGAGACGACCTTAAATGTCTGACAATTACCCTATGCTAGTAAGGCATAATTTTGACCCATTATGGTCTAAGCTCTCGTAAGCGACCGCTTCTCATAAGCGAACACCTTAGCATGACATTTTGGGCGGTTGCTTACGGGAGGTTCGATTGTATTATCTGTAAGTTAAAAGTAAGCGATACTAAGTCTCCTGTGTTTTCTCGCTGATAGAAACAATTTTAACGCCGGGCTGAAGGTGGAATTATTCTAACAGGGTCCCAGGTCGTGAGCCTCGAGTTCCAAGAGCTGAAAACCCTGGTGGTCTGAATCTAACAAGAAGCCTTTATCTGGCAACATGTTTCATGGTCTTTCATCAAAACTGAAGATGTGGGTTCAAATGTTGGGACCATGTGACCGGGACGTATTGTGGAAACACATGTTGGTATTTATTATACACGGCACTGCATGGAAAATACACTACTTGTAAAAGTCATACACAACTGCAACCGGGACCCTTGTGGCGTATTTTCTGTACTCCTCATTGGCTTGTCAGGATATTAATGATAATCATTTCCCGCTTATCGCTGTTGTTTGTACGAACACTCAGTTTGTCTTTACGAAGACATAAAATTGCACGGTGACTTGGAAATATATATTGTATTCTCTCGTCTTAACGAAATCAATTTTTAACATTACTTTTACCACTCGAAAATAAACTACATATCTTCGCGCTGCCATTGAATATCCTGTATGTATTTAAAAGTGCTTACAAGATATTTATGCATTCACCGCCTCAGTTTCAAAGTACACTCAGCTAAAAAGGTTGCGGTTGAAGATATACCAGCAGCAGCAGCAGCAGCAGCAGCAGCAGCAGAAGGACTAGATGAATCGTCTGGAGTACCAGTACTCACAAGATGAGGGTCAGACAATCATTACTTGGTTCCATTTCAGCAGGGGTCAAATATTCCTGTAAAGATTCACAATGACAAATCTCTTCTCAAAAATTGTTGTACCCAATTGGAGGGCAATGAAAAGGAGACTACGAGAAAAAATGGCAACAGCGAGCTGCAACCACTCGTAGCCTCAGTTAAAACAATCTTAACTAAAAAAATAATAATAACATTAGGTGTTTCCATGGTTGGTACAGACAGGTGAGGAAGCATTGTAAATAAATCATTTACTACTAGACGACCACGAGACTAGTATACTCAACAAGGCGTAGCCAAGTTTTCAGTCAATTATGAAACACTAGTACGAGTAATCTAATTCATGGTACCGCAGTCGGAAACCTATTATTATAGGTATTTCAAGAGTAATTCCGTCTCTCTGGTCAATGAAAGTACAAACGTAATTTTTTGTTGAGCTTCACCGTGATTTATCTAAATTTAAAAGATTTAATACTTACAGCAACTGTTCTCCTCATTTGACGAAGTTCATCGCTCAGCTCCTCAAATGTCGGTCTACTCTTTGGATTTGCATTCCAGCAACCACGCATCACACTATATCTGGCAAAAGTAATCATAATAAAGATAATATTTGATAATGCAGTTCTAAAGGACCGTTGACATTCGTTGGAGGGCGCATGGAACATTCAGAAAATTGCAGGTGGTTACGTAGTAAAGAAATTTCTCTTCTCCTTTTCAACTCGATATCTTGCTCCTTCATGCAATTTTAATTATTATAGAAGCGTCCTATAATAAAGAAAGTAAACCATTGTTAACAAATTCCGATCATTTCCGAAGATTTGCGACAATTTTCTGATAAACTTCCGAAGCTATCCGAAGGCCATGTGAACTGTTCCAAACGTATTTCTAATATTTTCAAAAACGGGCCAGGATTTGCGAAAATTTCCCGAGATGGCCAAAAAGGATCCGAAGATGTTTTGACTTAAGGGCGATAAATTCAAGTACATTCCATCGTTGATACAATATCATCACACACCGATGAAGCTATCGTGATTTTACGAGCATTTCATGACGATTCCTTTCAGTCACGGTAATCCTAGTAATTCACTGCAGTTTATATAACAAAGTTGATTAATAACTTAAAGTCGGTAAAGCAAATTAACTAACGTGGCGAATTTGGAAAGCAGAGTTTACTCAAACGCTCAGTAAACACCATACGGCTTTCCTGCGCTTAAAATTCCATATTGACCTGTCATCTTGATATAATCGTAAAATACCATTATAGGCTTGTTGTGGAAAGTTAAAGAAAATAAATAGAATTTGACGTCTTTTAAGGCAAAGATTCATTAGAAAGTGTTTAAGTTTAAGGTCATCTTTGTTGATAACAGTCTAGACTAAGCATTATACACTGAATGATTCTCTTTATTTACTAGTTATGTGTTTTATAGTCCATTACAATTGAACAATAATTTACCATATTTAGACAGGAAGCCACAACAACCTAAGCTGGTTTTCAAACGGGTCCTCCGTCTTGGTGTGAATTTGGAGTTGTTGGATTTTGTGGAGGGAGCAAAAACCGGAAAACTCAACTCACCTATGACGCCAGGCCGGAACTCGAGCCCAGGCCACATTGGTGGGAGCCGAACCCTTTCTCCCCCGCGTCATCCCCGCTCCCCACTGTTGAATGTAGATATTCACAACTGGTTTGAATGCGAAGCGTTTGGTTTTCAGCCATTGAATCAGAACCTACTCGCCGCCGCCGTGTTGAATTTCTAAGGTTTTGGTAATTTGTGGCGTCAATAGGCCATTTCTGAGTTCTCTTGTGCCTCTGTTTCAAAACGAGTCTAGGTGTGAAACCTTTGATATGCATGCAGTTTCATTTTCTTACGAATGGTTTCGCACTTAGACTCTCTCTGAAACAGAGGCACAAGGGAACTCGGAGGTGGCTTATTTGCATTGCAGGAGATCTAAGACCCCGTCCAGACTACCCCAGAGGAATCTAAAACTCAACAATCCCCGGTCATTTTGAATTTGAGGAAAACTCTGTCACGGAAATCACATCATCGTCGTGACGAAATCGTTTTCCAAAATCTCCGCTTTCAAAGCAACAAAACGAAAAGCGGCAGGCGTTTTCAAATTACTGTCAGGTTCAAGAACGTATTCGAAAAACTTCGTAAAATTTTAACGCTGCGGTTTCAAATTTCTGCGGCATTGTGTGGACACGGCCTAAATATATAAAATATTTGCTAGCAAATAGAATTTTTATCTTTTTTCTCTTTGACCAAAGTTACTGGATAGTCAAGGGGACTGGGTCTGGGGGAGGTAGCAATGGCCATTATGTCCATCCTCCTCTTACCTTTTTTGCAGGTCACGTGAAATGGCAAGCCATGTGCTTACCATTCGTTTCTATAACTCGGCGTGAGAAGCTGCTTTTGATTCCCACCTCCTTCCCCTGATCGCCCCCCTTTTCTGTAAGGGTATTTAGTGTTGTTGCGTTTTTCTTGGCCCGCACCTTTACTGGGCAAACATATGATAACAGAATTCATTCATGATTTGTTTTGATTTGTTTGTTTCAATAAAAGTGGCTATGGACCTGTTGCCCATAGCAATATTGCTCCAATTCAGGTGTGCTTTTTTTTATTGCCCAGTAAACAGAGCTCAGGCAAGAGCAGCATTTATGAGTTTGGTTTTGGTGGAGAGGAAAGACATAAAGAACCTTTATAACGGCTTTGCACAAAAAAACAACTTGTGATTTGCAACACGAGTGCATTTTCAGCCAGGTTTCCCTTTCAGCATGGACCTCGTAAGCCATTTAAGCTTCGCACTTATGTCCAGGATTGAACGCAAGTATTGTTAATTAGTACTTTATATTTCGCAGGGTTATTCGACATTTTCATATTACTTCATATTCGACAGAATTGTGCATGTTTTGGTGACTTTTTACCAATGAGGAAACTTTGTGACGGTTACCATAAAGAATTTGAATCTCATTAGCTTTCAAACTGTACACATATCTGAAGCTTCGCGAACTAACCCTAACTTTCAAGTTCACCCCAACCTTTGTTCAACTTTCAACTTGTGTTTTTATTTTGTTTTACTTTATTTTGTTGCTTGTTGTAGTTGTTTTGGACGTGTAATTTGCTTTGTTTGTTTTACTCAATAAAAGTTAAAAACACCAAGAAATAAACCTTTAAATTTCCTTGCTACTTACAGTTCAGGAGAACAATAATGAGGTTTATCCAAGCGATATCCTGCTTTCAGGTGGGGCAGCAAATCACGTGTTGATATCCCAGCATATGGGGTACAGCCTGCATATGTACAAGGGGAAAGTTAGCAGTTACAGTTTAAAAATACTTCATGTTACGCTTAACATGGTTCGTATAATGAAGTCTGTGTACGAGCCAAGTAGTCCATCAGGCTTGAGCTTATCCCAGTTTCTATAGCATGAAGTGACTAGGACTACACTGCTACCCTTCCCTAGATAGGATGCTAGTCCATCATAAGTTTTACCACAACTTTGTACTTGCCATTACCCAGTTATACACCTGGGTGGAGGGAGGCACTGTGAGAGTAAAGTGTCTTGCCTAAGAACACAACACAGCGTTACCCGGCCAGGACTCAAACCCGGAATGCTCACTGCGCGGAGTCGAGCGCACTTACCATGAGGCCATCGCGTCTACACGGTTCACATAATACAGTACATTAATTTTAGGAAGTTTAAAGACACAGAATCAATTGTATGCACTTTTTCTTTGCTCCAAATCAAAGAAGAAGGCAACGAAAATATATGCCATATATATTTCATTTGATTTTTTGTGGGCGAGGGGGCAATTCAGATATAACAACAATAACGATAACGATATTAATAACGACAACAATAATAATGATAATATAATAATATTGATAATAATTCTAATGATGATGATGATGATGATGATAACAATAATAATAACTTTATTTCTGTGTCAATGTATTTAGCTATACAGTAAGCTAATTGGGGACACCAATCTACTACTTCAACCCGATCCTTCAATTTACAAGGGAAGAGCTCTGGTACCGAGGTTGGAATTTTCAGGCCAGGACTTATTAATTCAAGTGAGTTTCAAGACTGTACAATCCCTGGCCTGAGCACTAATCTCTCAACACTTCAAGGTAACATAACTCACCTCCAGTTTCGATTTCCCAAAGCAAGACACCAAACGACCATCTGCGCAAAAATAGCTTGTAAGTCTGGATGGAGACTTCATAAAATACAGTATACGCGCACAAAAGTGCTCGCTACCTCAGCAGTTTTTTTAGGATCAGCAGTCATGATAATTTAAACCAGGACCAACACAGCAGTAAGAGTGATCAACGAGGAATAGATCGTTACCTTATTTCATCTTGTAACAACTTAATTTGTCAAAAAACAACGTTCGTATTCAAAGAAATGTTAATACTGTCAGTAATGTAAGTATTGTCAGTAATGCTACTTTTCTAAATAATGTGTCTATTCAAATAAAACCAGTTACATAATTACAAGAGAGGCTGTCAGGATTTAAACCAAAACTTACACATCGCTTTGGCTGGTATAAAGACCCTGCTCCAGAGATTCCAGCGCAAGCCACTTTACTGGAACCTTGCCCTGCGAGTAAATGAACAAAAACAGCAATTCATGAAGACTGCAGTGTTATACTAAGCAGGGTTGTCATGAAAATTTCAAGCAGGAAGGTAAGTGGTTTTTCAAGGCATGCAAAACTTTTTGAAGAAAAACTTTTTTCTAGGTTGTCAAACCAGGCAGACAAAATCGTCTTCACAGCTGATCAATTTGCTTAGTGCCTGGCCCTTAATGGAACGGCCGAACCCCTGAGTAAGAAAAGCAACCATTGGCCTTTAGAAAACAGACCTAACAAAACACGGGCGCTGATTGGTTAAAAATCGTGTTTTTATAATGACTCGATAGAGTCGCAGAACTAGAACGAGCTGTTGATGTATAATGATGGCGCGAGCCAAGAGAATTTACATTTTGATAATCAAAGTTAAGAAGCTGTTTTGATTTTTTTTCGTCGCAGTGTTTTCTAAAAGAAATAGAAAACATGTTCTCCGTGATTCTTTCGTGAAAGTTTGAGAGAACTCGAAAAAGCTGTGGAAACACTCGCCTACGGCTCGTGTTCCCACAGCATTTCTCGTTCTCCCAAACTTCCACTTGTGTTTCTATGAAGCAATTAGACTTTTCACTCTCGATTTCTATCGCGTGATAGTTGACGAGAGCGCAGCCAGAGTCAACTATCACTCATAGAAATCGACAGCGAATAATCTAATTGTTTTAGTATAAATCTACTAGTCGTTAAAAAATTTATCTAAATCCTCTTCACAGACACTTCGAAAACGCCAAGAAGTGACGGTAACTTTGTTAACAAGGGCACACTGCTACGCTACTCACTATCTATCAGCGAATAGAAAGTGAGTAGCGTAGCCAATTAGAGAACAGTATTCGTGATCTATACTAAAACTCGATAGAAACACGGTACATGTTTTCTTTTTCTTAAATTTATTACACAAAGATCGCATTATTTTCAGATGACGACCGGAACAAAATTTCAAAGCTTGAAGTTGAACCAAGCACGTTTGTGCCGTTATCTCCCAATACTCAAGGTACAACAGATACCTCCAGGAAAAAGAAATAGAATTGTAATCTTGCTATAGAATTGAACCAAATACAAAAAACTGATGTTGAATTCAATCATGTATTTTATTTCGCTAATTATTATCACGTCAACAACTGGAATGATTAGTTCATACCCCAGATTTCTTCTCGTACACATTGGTTGTGTAAAGATCACGTGCTAACCCAAAATCGGCGACTTTAGCTACCATTCCCTCACCAAGAAGAACATTTCTGGCAGCCAGATCTCTATGCACCCACTGGAATATAAAAGATGTACCAAGGTAAGGTAAGGTAAGGTAAGGTAAGGTAAGGTAAGGTAAGGTAA
>CM042757.1:8762127-8779264 GCA_022496165.2 Catalaphyllia jardinei | reverse complement strand
TGCCAGGGGAAACGCTGTGCAATTTTTTTCAAATTTTCCCGCCAAAAGTCTTAGTATATAGAGGGAAAATTTTTTGATGACACCTTTGTAATTTACATAATTAAGTTTTATATTAGAGCAATTAAAGAAATAAAAAAGACTTAAAAGGAAAAAACACTTGTGGTTTATTCTTTGAGATATTATGTACTTAATAATAATTACACAAGAACTTTACCCTTTAATAGAGTTGAACACTTACTGACAATGAATATAAATCAAACATAAGGTTGAACTTATTTAAATATTTCCCTTAAATTTGTAAAAAAAAAAACTGGCGCATGCGTATTTTGGGCGCCCGTATTTTTTCTAAGTTTTTTGGCGGGAAAATTGAAAATTTTTTAACATAGGTTACCTTAATGAGTATAAAGACAAGCATTCACTGAATCAAGCTCTTACAACAAAAATTTAATAACAACTTTGAGAATTTGCGGTTCTAGTAAAAAGAGAACACTTAAAAACAGCTATACAAAACGCTATGTTTGGGGCCGTTTAGATAAACGAAATGGCAATACAACGCACTGCATAACTGCAACAAACAAGTTGGCGAAAGAAAGTTGATTTGTCAAAACTTAGTAAAATTGAGGCGTTATTAAAATTTCCACAATTACAGCTGCAGTTTCTTATAAAAAAAACAACCTCTGCAATAATTTAAGTTTTTTAAAACACGCTTCAAAATTTTGCGACAAAATTGGGATAATTCGATCTATTTTACCAACTTGTTTATTACAACTATCAATACGCAATTTCCCCGACAAGAAAAATTCTACTGCCCAAATGCTTTAAACTTTCGTAACTAAACTTGGTTAACTGGTCGCTCGACATTTTGCAGACATCAATGAAAGTGTTCACAATTGCGACCAGCCACGCCCGAAATATTTCTCGTTTTTTTGAAGAGCAATTTTTAAAGACGTGGATATTTTATTTGCGAAAATAGAAAGCATTCAGGCAGCCACAGAGTATTACAAGCTTTCCTTCCTTCTTACAAATGATTCCGCGAGTTCCAAACTAATTATTGGTTCTGTGATATTTTGACAAAATAAATTCCGTTCTGAAATTTCAAATTGGAAACTTGCAATAACAGATCTAGCTCTCGTTAAAAACTCGATAGTTTCTCGCGTGCAAAGTTCTACTTTTCAAAAATACAAAACCCGCAGAATCACTCTACAAAAACAAGGCAAGCTTGTAGAAATTACGTGAACATTGCGAAATGAAAAATCCTAGCCTAGTGAAATGCAATATTCGAGGCTCGTTTTTCAACCACAAAATCTAAATTCAGCAACAAATTTCCCGAGCCTTGCTTAAAACAGACAAGTTGACAATTTTTAAGAAACAATGATAAAGTGTGTCTTCAATACTTCGAAAAATCTACAGTTCAATTTGCATGGCGTGGGACCATCGTCTCTTCTGCATATATTTCTTAATTTGTTGTTGTTTAAGTAATGGTCCGAGTAAGAACTAGGAAAGCCAAACGCAAAATCGATTAAACTCGTAATTATTAATTTCAATTAAATCAACGAACCTGATCATCAGTACCTAACTTTTGATTGGCGCATAGAACAATGCTAATATTTGACCATGAGGAAGACAGAAGGGACATGAGGAAAACTAAGGAGAAAAATGCTGTTTATGTCAGGTTTTTCAATCAGCCTGATTGGTTGATGTCCAAAAATCGCCCCAAAAGCAATGAAAAACTTGACATAAACAGCATTTTCCTCCTAAGTTTTCCTCATGTCCCTTCTGTCTACCTCATGGTCAAATATTAGCATTGTTCTATGCGCCAATCAAAAGTTTGGTATTGGCACATACGAATTGTCCAGATTTAAGATATGTCACAATTTTTAATGCATCTAAAGCGTAGCCGAAGAAAAACATTATTTAAATATTTTAGTTTCGAAGCAATCAGGAAGAAGCCCGCCATGTATAAATCCATTGGTAACATTATTTTCATATTATCAGTGATATTTCTCGATATCGAACATAGCTCGCACAAAGCAAACTGCTCATAAATCAAATTCAAAATTCGTGCTTTTTGCAATAAGATCATTCGGATTTAATGAGATTAACTGCCGCTATCGCACTAGCCTATTGTTCTTTTTCCTAGTTCTTGCGCGGATCATTACTTAATTCAAGGGAAAAACATCTTCACCTTGCCGAGCCTAATATTCTTAAATAAATTTGCAGATATTAATATATTTTCGGCTGGAGTTAAATCTAACAATCTATCTTACTTTGCTCCATCGTCAAGTATTCTCTTTAGTATAATCGACTCATCACTGTGTTTCCTGCATTGCTTTCAGTTTGTTTCCAACACCATTTAGCATCCTTTCCATTCTTCTCACTGTCACAAATCCTGAAAATAGTAAACATGCTTCATTCATTAATTTCGCTCAAGAAAATGTCGCCGGAGTTTTTGCTGTCAGTACAAAAAGTATTCATATCAATAAAAGGTATATCCAACGTCTTCAAAAACGCATTAAACTTTCAAACTAAAATTTCAGCTCTTCCTGAAACATCCACGAAATTTTGTTCCGTCGCGCAACTTTATGAAACCCCGATACTTTACGTTCGTTAAGAGCAACAAAACATCATAGCACCTCTCCATGTTAATATGTCATGTACATATTAAGGTTCAATTCTGGCATAAGTTCCAGCATATTTTGTCGAATTGTATAATATTGTTTATCACCCCACCCCATCCCATATTCCTCTACACTCCTCCCTGTTCATCAGATCATGCATGGGTGTTCAAAAATCAAGATCATGTTTTGATTTTCTATCAATACTGAAGTTTACTAACTTAGTGTTTCAGTTATGTGATCGTTTCTATGTAGATTATGTTAAGCTTGATCAAGATCTGATTTCTCCTTATGAAATCAATCAGTTTCCAGGAAGAATGTAATGAAAATAAAGAAAATCATCAGCGAGGGATGCTGTCTCGATTTGGCACCAAATTCCCAGAACTAACATAGAAGGAAATGTGTAGTAACCTTAGGGAGAGTTTAAATTTTGAGCTTCGAGGTAAAAATTAGATTCAAGTTACCTGAAGTATGATTATCCCATGTTCAACCGGGCCATGTAAACTCTCCGACTGCAACTGATTCTCCTTGACCGTCGTCATCTGATAAAGGATTAAAATGAGCATTTAAGCAACCTGTTTACAGTCACTTCCCGTATTATGTATGCATAAAGGTTTATAACTCCTCTTATTACACAAACACAAATTGGGTTTATGCCGGATAATTCCCAATGACAAAAACAATTACTAAGCTTTCCTGTAAAACTTTTCGCCGACAGCATGCCGCATAATATTAAATTCAGAACAATACAAACAAATATAAAAGATTTGTCCAATTTCACGCTACCGGAAACGACAAAATATAGCCATGTGAAAAATGTGTAGAAGAGTTTAGGACAAAATCCAAACAAAGGCTTTCACGTAATAAACATACAAGCCACGATTGCTGAAGAATTGGGCATCATTTATCTAGATCTTTTCTTTGTGATTATTCTGCCATAAGGATTTGCTCAATAAATTGTTCCATAGTCAGAAGCTCTTATGTGCGATCCAGAATTTTCGACTCTGTGGACAAGGAATAATTTCCAACTAAAAATTTGCCGATGGCTATTTCTGTGACAAATTTTGTTTAGTGTCGATTAACTGGGATAGAATAGCAATTAAATTACCTTTACAACCTACAACATTACGTTCGAACGTAGTGCGTACCTTGAGGATGATTCAAAAGCCATTTGCTGACCAATCTCAACCGACATCTTGTTTCTCCAAAGCACGTGTTATCAGTTTTCGCCTGAAGAAAAGTTCTTAACACAGGTTTTTGTGTTTCGCCACAGCTACAAACGCAAAGGCCATCCTGAAACCTGAAACTTGGAAACTAGGCGAATCCAAAGGTGGATTTTTGCACATTTTAGTTACAATATCGGCGAACTACATAAACGCGAGAAGAAAATTCATCACATGCATAATTTGCAATTAAAATTTTGTGAAGTTTGCAAGTCACACGCCTAGTGGAATGCGCTTACCTGATTGGCTTGTCTTCTTATGTTTCTTATTCAAATTGAGCGCGGGGATTATTTGAATTGTCCTCTAGGAAATAATATTTGGTTTTGAACTATGAATTTTTTTTTAAAAGATTACAAAATTAACTAGGATTTATTTTGGCTAATATCAATTCTCTTTAAAAAACACGGAAAGAGTGGTTGATAGCTTTCAAATATTTTTTGACTGGTGGGGAGGATACTGCTAAAAAAAGAGGAGGTTTCTAGAGTAAAAGAAGAGTTTGCTTTGTTTCCTAAATCAGTCAGCAAACCTGAAAATAAACAGAACACCATCTCTGCCTGAATTTGAAAACTTAAGAGGGGAAGGGATGAGGCCATCCTCGGAAACCCAGGGGCTACTAGCCGGGACGATGCGATATTTTCGGGCGAAAGTTTACTATAATATCGCTCGCCCGGAAATATCGCATCGTCCCGGCTAGTAGCCCATGGGTTTCCGAGTTGGGCCACATCGTCTTGGTTTGGTACCGGTCGGCCGGGATCCATGCTGGTCCGAATATGATTAGCCCGGGTTAAACAATTATATCGATATTTTGCTTACTGAATGGGACAACAGTACTTGGTAAGCCACCATGTTTAGAATTTGTTTTTTAAAAAGTTGAAAAGAGGTTTCTCCAACATCCCTTCATAAATCCTCTTTGTTCTGTTAGGATAAAAATTGTCCGACTTTTCCGTGGTCTCGAGAAAACAGAGCACCCTGACTTTCAATGACCCTAAGCGGTTTTCTTCTTTCTTTTTTTAGGAGAAATGCAATGAGTAAAATCACTTCCCCGGACTAACAGCACACCCAACTTCATTGAAAAACCTCAACCCTGAAACTTGTACAGCCAAGAACCCAGGCGCCTCCTTCCACGCGATTTGGTCGATGACGTCAACGAATGGCACCAACAACCAGCCCCCCGGGGTGCGTGTCGCGCTCGATCAGAATTGAACGACCAAGGAATGTGCTGAAGACGAAATAAAGTTTGACTCCTTGGCTTTTCCGTGAAATTCATCTCCATACTTTTCCCAGGTCTGGAATAGCTAAAACAATTTCTAGTCTTTGTATACTTGTTATAAACCCAGCTTGTACATGACAAATGAATTTAGACTGAGATAATGAATGACAGATTGGGCAAGAAAATTTCAAACGGGAAAGGATAAAGGAGAAGCAGCAATGTACAAATGTGTAAGTTGAGAAAAAGAGCTTTGAATGTAAAGGAAAGAATTGACATGGCCAGCAAGAAAAAAGTTCTGGTTCAGTACAGTAGGCAGCAGTCAGAAAAATTCTGGCGGATATCCACAAGGATGGATGGGCATGGTAGGGTGTCTCAAGAAACAAGACCTCAGAACCCACCCCCACAGCAACCCCCCTCCCTTCCAAATCTCAAAACTAAACCCTAAGACCTAAGACCTTGAGCCTTTATCTTAGGTTTCGAGACAACTGGCATAGTGGGCTTAAGTTGCTAAACTCCAGATTCAACAGCCCGGGTTTGGGTACCGGCCGGATTGTTTCGGCATTCATTCACATAGTAGGTCTCTAGATTTAAAGCTGTCCGGTATGTGGTTAGGACAAGAAGAAGTGTTAGGAGGTTGGGTGGGGAGGTGGGCGCAATTAGCTGTGACACACTCATATTCTTTCCAAGAGGAATACGTAGCAGTACGCAGTACTATTAGCGAAAAGTGACGCACCTGGCTAAACTTCTGACAACCCTTGATTGGTAGGATATGAGCAAAATGAACCTTGTTCAAAGCTAACTTCAGTGGGTACCTAACCCGAGGAAATAGATTCTCTTTCCGTATATGCCTTTCTGTATCTACATCGATTACTGGAATTAACGCACACTTGATAATTCACAAATAAGCAACAACCAAGCACAGTGGGCACTCACATAACATCAAATCAAATCAAATCAAATTAAAGGATGAATTACCCTAACCCTAAACCTGTTGAGTTCTGGATACTTTAAATATCTGGTATGAGGTCCGGAACCAACGAATGTTTCAAAACTACATAGAACTATTCTTGGTGCACGATCAGATGTCTGAGAATATTCAAATACTGTCGGCCATCTCTGACTAGTTAATTTCCTCCGTTAATTTAGACCCGTTAATTGTTTCCTCTGATACATTGTATCAGAGGACTGCCTATTTAAAATTCAAAATGACTGTCATGAACTAAAAGGATGTATTGTCTCATCTTTTTATCCTCTGATCGTATCTATAACAAAATTCTCTATCGCGATTGGTTCTCCGTGCGCCTATTTCCCACGTAATCTGCGCGCGATCACGCGAGTGTCCAATTACAGGTGTCCAATTTAAACGTTTTGTAATTGGATACCCACGTTTTTTTGCACGTCAAGTATGCGCCATTTAATGGCTTCTGTCACAATGTTTCCTACAGCGTTCAAAATGTATGGGAAGCGCTCAAAGGAAATTCTCAAAAGACACTGAATTAAAAATGGCAAAATTTGTTATAATTCAGGGAGTAATCGTGCTCATAATTTCAAATCGGCCACGCGCTTTGCGCTCGACCAATTTTGAAATTACTCACGCGATTACTCCCTGAATTGTATTCCACTTGGTCCAATTACTATTACTAATTGTCTCTCGTCTGCTTGAAAATCCGCGTGGAACAACGCGAAGAAGAGCGCAGTTCACGCACAGTCATGTACGCACGCTCACATGTTTTCGAGGAAAAGGGAGACTGCTGGCAGAATAATTTGATTTGAGAGCCACGGTTTGCCAAGCAGAGCCATTACATAATTGCTTTACATGATGAGTAATGTGATTATTCAGGTTGAGCCTAAGACATCGAGTTTACCTCAGTGTAAAAACCTGTGAAGTTTTTCTTTGTTTTGTGGCTATTGTTAGGGTTAGGGTCTATTATGTTGACTTTGTATTCTTTGTTTTACGCCACTGGTGAGTGTTACAGGTTCTTACCACGAGGATGAACCAAGACTTCAGATTCAAGGGAACTGAATCAAACATGCAAATAGACATGCTGTAAGAAAGTACCTGTCATAAAGGATTTATCCCTTTTGTCATTGTTCCAAACCACACACAGAAAAATGCTACCACATCATTCTAAGATACCTATATTTCCTTCAATGATAATGAAATTTCATTTACAAAAAAATTAAGTACAAAAGTCCAAGTTCTTGTGTTCATGATGGGACCTTGTGAATTGCAATGGTGACATTTCCTTCTGATCGAACAAGCAAATTACTGCAAGAGGAAAAGAAACAAAATAAGATCTAATTAAGTAATCATGGTCACCTTTCTAATGTGTGCTTTTGATTGGGTATGAAGAAATTTTTAAAAAAATTGCTCATGTTCCTATTGCGAAAAGAAACGAGACGTTTTGGGAAGAATCCCTTCGTCAGCCGCAAATGGTGCCGTCGATCAAACGAAACGATAAAGTTTGATGGTTTTATCAACGGCATCATCTGTGACTGACGAACGGGTTCTTCCCAAACGTCTCGTTTCTGTTCACAATAGGAACATGAGCACTTTTTCAAAAAAAACTTTCTTCATACAGTAATTCCAAACAGCATAAATTTAATTCTCCTAAAATGCTTTTGACTGGGTACCAATTTTATAAAAATGGCACCAATTCCCTTCTTCCAAATGCGCCCATAGCAAAAGAAACATTAAGACATCGACACTGAAGCAGTGTTTGCTTTCTGACGTTACTTAAGGTAATCAAAAACCTAGAAAACCAATTTCCTTTTTTACAGGATGTTCTGGTCTAGAAGACAATATGCCCATACAAAACCTTCTACAGGACTGTAATTCTTGTCTGAGTCATGTGAGGGTCTGAGGCGCCACGCACCTCTCGTAAGGTCTAACAGGATTGGCCGAGAAAACAATAGAATAAACAACAGAAACAATGGCCCTAGTCCTGAAAACAATAGAGGTGGATGATTCCGGGAGCAAATAAAATTAGAGGTTCCGAAGAGGTGCATGACTACTGGAGGGTCTCTGGTAATATAATTTTATTTTTTGAAACTGTGCGCAATAAAGATAAACATATAATATATACTAAAACACTATTATACAGCTCAGTACTGATTGGCCAGAGTGATGGATATTTACCTCCACATTTAGGTTAGTTAATAGTTGTGAACAATAAACAATCAGACCCCTATCAGTCCCTACAGTTACAGATCTTGAGTCAAAAAGTACCTGTTTATGTTTTTTATAAATAAAAATATATTTGCATAATATTTACTTGTTTAAGTTCTAATAATATAAATGAAAAAATTACTCGATTCTGATTGGCTGAGAACAGTGCAGTTTTTCCTTAACACAGTGCAGAAAAGAGGTAATTGAATGCAAAACAGGTAATAAAGCAAGCATTCTGATTGGTCATTGAACACAGATAGCCAATCAAATCAATTATGGCGCAATTTTTTCCTGGTTGCGTGATAATTAAACACCTGAGGTTAAGCGCGTGCACAAAACTGAGAAGAGAGTTCAGAGTCCGTAAAGTTCAAAACATCCTTCATGCAAAATTTTCATGTTTATATTATTGATAAGTAATCATACGGTTTTTCTCGTTCAATTTGGAATTAATTTGCACTTGTGAGTTTTTCAAAAAGCGAAATTGCACTCGCCGAAGCGGCTCGTGCAATTTCAGCTTTTCGAAAAACTCACTTGTGCAAATTAATTTCAAATTGAACTCGAAACCGTATGATTACCTATACAAAAAGAAATATGCACCCTGTTCCTAAAAAATGTCCACTCTCCAATAAGCACATTCAATGACCAATTCCCTTTAAGGTCGGCACACACAAGGGGACTAGTCCCAGCGACTAGTTCCCTGAAGAGTTTTAAAAAAAGGAATGGTCACAGGGACTTGTCCCATGAAAATTTCACACAAAGCGTTTTGTTTGAGGAACAAGTCGTGGGGACTTGTCCCAAAAATTCAAACTGGTTTGAATTTGTGGGACTAGTCGCAGGGACCAAAGTTGTTCCCTGCAACTTGATTTTCAAGCAAAATGACGAGTTCACACCATGGGACTTGTCCCCACAACTTGTCGCTGGGACTAGTCACAGGGACATTTATGCCATGTGCCTGCAGGGAGTCCTGGTAGTTGTATTTTTCAAATAATTATCCAGCTTATGATAACAATTTCGACAACTAGGGTTCCTAATTGCAGGTTTTCGTTTCCTAGAAGGAATTGAGCATTGAGCTGCCAAAATTCATTCAGCACCCTCTGGCACTTACTCCAATCAGTACAGTACCTAACAGATACAATTACCTCATCCACAGTGATCTTGACCCAGGTGCTACAATCGAAACTTTTTTTTTCAGGAAGATTTATCTAGAATTTATCTAGATTTATTTAGAAAAATTACTTGTATTAACAAGATAGATAGGCCCAATGTACATAGTACATGCCAACTAATTAAAAGTGGTGCCTCCCCTCCTGGAAAGGTGGAAATCTCTGAAAGTGGCAATATGAACAGGCTGCTATGTACAGTATCAAAAAGTTGGCAAAGCCATGCTGTTTTAACAGTATGGTTTGAGTTTAAAATCTCAGCAAGGCATACATCATAGTCCAAACACACACTTACATGTATGATGCAAGCAAGATTAAAGATGGTTAATCATTTTCATAAATTGACAATGTTATAAAACAATTGATTCAAGCTACAAAAACTTAAGAATCTCTCAACTCTGCCTCAAGCAATGATTCCAGTGTACTATCATACACTCCATTCTTCTCAATTGCATTATACAATGTAACTCGATGATATACCCCCCCCCCCCCCCTAAAATAAATCAATTGTTGAACAAGGGTCATTAATCTTGGTACTTTACAGTATAAGATTACAGCTTGATTTAGTGCAGCCTATACAAGTTTTGCACATCACATAACAGTGTCTTACCATGCATCTGACTCTAAGCAGATGACTGGCTGAGCTTCAGTATCTGGGTAAAGTTGTTTTGCATTTTGCACCAAGGAGCAAACATGTCCTGCATACATGGGATTTGCAGTACCTTTAGCTGTGGGAGGTAGAAAAGCGATAAATTAAAATTAAATCAAAAAGTTAACAATACATGTGCACAAATCTATACAGTGATGTGTTACTGGTACTACTTTGACTAAAACCACACCAAAATTAAATCAAGCATGTGACATAGATCAAGAAATGAAGTCTAATAGTTTGTGTTTTTGATAATGCACTGGTCAATTCCAGTGGTAACCATTAGCCAGTCATTTGCTCACACCTTAGTTGCATGCTTATATCCACTCTGCGGCTTTGGTCTCACATGTGGCTTAGAAGGCAAGTTTACATGTAAATGATATTGTCCTGTTTTATTCTTATCCTGGGTCACTTGACCTATTTATTTGTCTCCACCTCAGGGAATTTGTCTTCCCACCACTCTAGGGAGTTTCCTGTGGAGTTGGACTGGGGGAATGGCACTACTAGAATTGACCAATGCCTAAGAAAAGGGAAAAACTGAGTTTTATAAATGTACGTGTATCTGTGACAAGTGCTTCTGAAAATATAGTATCTTCCCCCCAGACACATATTCCTCATTCCAGAACATACATCAGAGCTCAAAATGTTGTCCACATGAAACGATTGAGGCCAATGGTGAGCCAGAATAAATAGTTCCAAATTTAAATTTGTTTTTCCAAATACAATGGAAAAGTATTTTTAGTACAGGACTTTCACATGGATGCAAATTATACAATAAAGAATTCAGATGAAGACCTTTAAACCTTTAGGTAAATGCAGAATAGTGTAAATCCTTAATTGCTTTCATCTTTCCAGAAAATATTCCCACCCCCACCACAGAGGGAATGGAAATTCAAGAGCAAGGGTTGGGGGGGAGGGGGTCCAAGGAATTCTGGAGGTTAGTGAGGTTGGGTGGTTAATTTACTTTCCAAATGTCTCTCAGTTCAATACTATAAAAAATATACAGTCAACCTGGCTCTCTATTAAGCGGTCATCCTCTATAAAACCGACACTTAATATCAAATTCCCAAAAAGCAGTCCCCGTATTTACTGTAAATTTGACCTCTATTGAGGGGACTTGGCCACCATTTAGAATTCCCAATTGGCTAATTTTATTGTATTTCACCTCTATGAAGTGGTCACATAGTTAATTGCAATGCACTATTTCAGGATATTTTGACACAATGATATGCACACCATGTCCACTTTCTTTTAACAGCTCATCAAACACAACATGATATACATGTGTAATTCCAGAAATATCCATACCTTCCCCACAGAAGGGATTTTTTTCTAAGACCCCCCACCCCTCTGGAAATTGCAATTAAGCCTCATACATTTCTTCAAATTTTTGGCCTTATGGAGCCCCCCCCCCCAGGAAATTCCAATCCCTTATGTGGGGGAGTATGGATACTTTCTGGAACTGCACAATACAGTAATAAGAGTGGTTTTGTTTGGGCTAATAGGCCTTCGAGAGCCCACTGCAGTGCCACAAGAAAAGCTGTCACCTTCAAAGATATATTCGCAAGGAATCCTAAGACTGTAGCCACCTCCTCTGTTTACTCATTTCCCCTTGATTATTACTTTTGCGCAGTTCATAGGCCTCTTTAGAAACTCCCTTAACCACGTAGCCATTACTGCTGGCACGTGATCAATAACTTCTAATCTGTCAGTCACATTACATCACAAATTTTCCCCTTACAATCTCAACTGCATTTGAATGCTTGATATTGCTCCTTTCAGGCATGAGTTTATAAACATCTCCCGTTGTTGTAAACTGGTACAATATACTGTATACATGTTACAGTTCCATTTTTACCACATTTTGGGAAACCTCTATTAAGTGGTCAACCTCTGCTAAGCGGTCAGTTGGCTCATTGCCAAGGATGACTGCTTAATAGAGGTTTGACTGTACAGCACTTTGAAAGCTAATAAGTGCAAATGAACATGGTCATAGGAAAGTAATTTGAGGGGTTACCACTTGATCTATTATTTTCTATGCTTTAAAGAAATTGCTGTATGTTTCCTTAGTGCATATCTTCAATTGTTGCAATCAATCAAAAATAATAAACAGCAGTGATATGTTTGGAGTGTTTACTTTAACTTGCCAAAATCAATTTTTTGAGAGTCGGTGTATAGGGCTGAACATCATACTTGAGGAAATATTTCTAGGTGGGTACAGAGGGTACATTTGTGTTCAAAAACTGGAAATTCAAGGTAGGAGGGGGATCTTATGTGATAATAATTCCCTGCGTGGCAAGGGTATGGATATTTTCTGGAATCACATATAAAGCTTGAACTTTCATACCATGCACATTAATTACCACTGGAAAAATTACGAATGCACCGGTATTATTTGCACTGCACAAATCAAAAATTAAAAAGAGATTTTCTCTGCTCTAAGCCAATCACAATGAAGTAATTTTCTCAGTCATAACATTACATGTAAAAGTCACATGATCAGAGGGTGACTTAGCTTGTAGCAATTCAACTTGCAATCTTCATTAAAGTTTACACTACGATTGTAGGACGTTAGCATGATAAAAAATAGTTAAACGAGTTCTTCTATATCTGCGTTTTGTTGACGCGTTTTGACGAGATGTAAGTCTATAAACACAAGCTTTATACACTGGCTGCATGGGCTGCATATAAGAAACTTAGAAATGAAATCACAGCTGATATACGCAGAGCCAAGGCAAAGCATTTTAAAGATCTATTAGCTGATGTCAAAACCACTGCAGAGTATTGGAACCTGCTTTCAAAGGCGAATAATCCTAAATTAAGGAAAGCGATAGGTCCATTGAAAAGAGAGGATGGATCGCTCGCAGTTGATGACAAAGAAAAATCAAACCTAGTCAATAATTTCTTCTCTAACATTGGGGAGAAAGTGGCTGGAAGTCTCCAGCCCCAATATCTATCTGATCTGGTCACGTCAACTAAGATTGTTCCCTGTGTCAATAACATTGCACTGTCGCCATTGGCCATTGAGAGAAAATTAGCTAATCTGAAAACAAACAAAGCGACAGGACCCGACGATATATCACCGAAAATAGTCAAGGAAGCTGGAGATGCATTGTTAACCCCGCTGATGTTCCTTTATAATACGAGTCTGAAAGATGGCTATGTCTTTAGCCAGTGGAAGACTGCGAGAGTCAATCCTGTTTTTAAAAAGGATGACGAGACTGTTACCGGAAATTATCGTCCCATATCTCTTCTCTGTGTTTCGAGCAAAATATTAGAAACCATTGTTGCTGATTCGATCATTCACCATGCGTTTATTGAAAATAAATTAATAACAGACAAGCAATGGGCGTACAGGAGAGGATGTTCTACTGAGCTGTTGCTAGTACATATGACAGAAATTTGGAGGAGTGCCATTGATTCAAACAAAGTTGTTGGTATAGTGCTGGTAGATTTCCAGAAAGCGTTCGACTGTGTCTCCCATAATGTGCTATTACGTAAATTAGAAAATGATTTTGGAATTAATGGAGTGTAACTCGACTGGCTGCGCAGTTACCTTGACAATAGAAAACAATATACTGTCTTAAATGGTACAGCATCTGATCTTAACACTGTTAAATCTGGAATACCGCAGGGTTCCGTTTTAGGACCGACCTTATTTTCTCTTTACACAAGTGATTTACCTGAAGCTATAACCACTGCGACAACCTACATGTATGCTGATGATACTACCCTATATTGCATTGGTGATTCTATCGACGTAGCAATTTCTGAACTTAACAAAGCTTTGGAAGAGCTTCTATACTGGTGCATAACAAACTCGCTTGTGCCTCATCCAAAGAAATGCGAAGCAATGATCCTCCATCATGGTAGATTCACTGGCCCTTTGAAAGAGTTAACGTTGGCCCAGTACGCCATCAAATGGGTTACACACTCTCGTCTATTAGGCGTATTGATAGATGATCAATTAAACTGGTCTCAACATGTTAGTGTTGTTAAAAAAGGCTTTGTTGATAAGTTAAACTTGTTAAAACGTAGTAGATTTCTTCCAAAGAATATTTTATTAGACTTGTATTTTAGAGTTATTATGCCGTTGATCGTATATGGTATATCAGTGTGGGGAGGTCTCACAAATAAGGAAGGGTTTAAGGCATTAGAAGCACTGCATTGTAGAGCTACGAGAATTATCTTTGAGCTACCTTGGGAGATGTCCAACGCAGATGTTATGAAAAAGGCTAATTGGTCTTCTTTAGCCTTTATGTATAAAATTAGCTTAGCTAAGCTTATGTATAAAATCTACAATAACCTGACTCCTGACGCTATGTCAGCTATTATTAAGAACAATGATAACACCAAGCGATACCAACTAAGGAAGAAACTGAAAATTGATGTCCCACGTTTTAACACCAACTACATGAGGAACTCTGTAGCTCGTAGAGGAGCAATAGTTTGGAACACGTTGGTTCCTCAACTTAATGACGATATAGACAATGTTAAGAAATACGCGATTATGGCAAGACGGTCAAAGACTCTGTTACACCTAGATTTTGACTGTATCTCCCCTCAAACATTAACCAGAAGGGAGGAAGATTTTAAGTATAATTAGTGTTAATAATCAGTCGATACTAGAGTACCACCTTGTATTTTAGAATTTTAAGCTTTTATCGCTTTAGACTTGTAAGTATTGAGTAGCTATAAAGCTGGTGTACACCCTATTTATTTTTTATTTAATTAGTTATCTCCGGACTTAGTTATTTAGACACGACCCCACAAGCGAAGCGTCGCTTTAAATACTTATCGTGTATAAATAAAGATTATTGATTGATTGATTGGCTGACCTGACAGAGCCAGTCCTTGTTGGTCGCTACATAACACTCCAATAACGCCATGTTCGGACATACTAGGAGAAAACATAAAAAAATACAATGAATCCTGGTTGTTCTGTTCCTGAAGAACAGATGTAATGAACTTACATGTCGTCTAAATGGGAATCTAAAGACTTTTCCATCTTGAAATCTTTAACGAGAATTTATATGTCGCTGCAGGTTGCATTAGGGTTACGTGACGGCCTTATGAATTAGGGTACCAACCGCTGACATTTTCTTGGCTCGGCACTCGTATTCTAGAACCCAGTCAAAATTACAATTAAGGAAAGAGGGATTAAAATAAAACGAAGTCGGATTATGAATCATATTTAAACAGAATATTAGACTTGCCACAAGTCGACTGCGAAAATGCGAAAACGAGCGATTCTCAAGACAACAAAAGCGAGGGACGAACTCCCGTTTCCTGCCAGACCACTTAATAATCTAACCTAGCGGAAACAGGCTTTAAGAAATTCTAACAGAATATATGAAAATCCCCTGTTTGAATATTAGAAATTAAAAGTATAACTTTTAGCGACTAGTGCAAGTTTTTGTAGAAATGTTTAAAGCATAATTTGTACATCATTGTTAAACCTATTATTTATAAATGATCCTAGCTGGTCCCCATTTTCACAGCTAAAATGTAAATCAGGACTTCAATCCATGTTAATAAATTATTGTCCTAGTGGTACAACCTGCTTTGCACTGAAACTAAACACGAATCGCCGTTGCTTCATCAGGGATCGATCGAATACATGGTCAGAACTATCGCTTCAAAAATTTGTTTATTGCCACTTGCTTTTCTAAACCATTGGTGAACACATTTTTATCATTTTTGCAACACAATAGGTCACCATAGACAGTCAGTCAGTCAGTCAGTCAGTCAGTCAATCACGGCAGTAAGTCACTCAAGCTATCAATCACCTATTAGTAGCTAGTCAGTTATGATCAGTATTTCAGTAAGATAATCGGCGATTAGTCAGACAGTCTGACAGTCAGACCATCAATCAACCAGCCTGTCTGTCGGTCAAATATTCAGTGAGGCCTTATGACCGTCAGTCCGTCCGAAAATCGATTTTTCAGTCATGCAGTCGGACAGTAACACAGTCGTCAGTCGGTCGCTTTACCCAAATTTAACTCATAAGAACTAACAAGTGCATTAATCCGTAGTTGTATATCAAAATAAGCTGGCTGTTTCTCATTCAATGTATCCGGCATTTTTTTATGTCTCACTCGTTATTTGTCCGTGACGTCATCGACATGGAGATTACTACAAAACCGTGGTCAGCCACGGGAAGACTTGAATCGAGACATACATTTTCACCTCCCACAGGTACTATATCACTAGCTGTTTTTCTCCATTTTGATGACTAAAATGTTGCCTCTAACATCTTTTGATAGCCTTAGCCAATGCCGAATACTGAAAGGCAATGGTCGTCAAAGAACATTTGGGCAAACTTTGTTTCCATTATAGAAGTGAAAATCTGGGGGCTAAACAGTAGTTAATCAAGAGTTAGTACCCACATAACATGCTACCAGTGTCCCATTTTCTTTTTGGAATCTGGTCATCAATTAAGATGGTCCGAATGGGACTGGGTATACTAGAATCTCAGCTGTAAGTCAAATATTCACCATCTCTGAGCGGTTAACAAATTTAGGAGATCTCAAATCTCAGCTATCAGTAAAAATGCCTTCATTTCTCAGCTGACATTTAACAATTTTAACCAATTAAACCCTGTGGTGTTGTACCGTTAAAGTAAAACCACCGTATGTTAAAACTCAACTCTGATTTAATGACTCCATTCTCGCAACCACTACAAGGGGAATGTAATACTACTCTCGACCGTGTGCTAGTTTGATTGACAGATGTCACAACACTACAAACCCTTTCCAGGAAATTAGTTCTTATACCAGATTTTTTCACACAATCCGCCTCCAGTAAGCCGCAGTGTAAAGACGTTAGATACCCCATCTTCAATGACATTTATAAGCAGAGCAGCGAAACCACAGCAACGTGTTAGAACATGTTCTCCTTAACAGAAATAATATACACAGTGCAGTTACAAACATGACAAAACAACGCATGTTGTAAACACCCATGTCCAATACACCCGCACTGTAACGATCCGCTAAAGATAAATTCAGTTCGTTCGATCCGTACGGATCGTTAAGTGCCCTTGCGGTCCGTAGAGTAGATTCCCAGTTCGTCCAATTCGTACGGATCGTTAAGGGCCCTTGCGGTCCGT
>CM042757.1:8726163-8736618 GCA_022496165.2 Catalaphyllia jardinei | reverse complement strand
TTTGCCCCCCCCCCCCCCCCCCCCTCTGCCTTTCCCTTGGAATTTCCAGTTATCGGAAATGGATGTTTTTAGAATCAGACAATTGTTGTAACCCATCTCCAATACGTTATACAATTCCAAACACGGATTAAGCAATTAAAGTTGTAATTTTACCAGTAATGCTAGCTTTATCTCTCAATACAGAGAGCAAAGACACAAAAGTCTTTTCTTTATGAGCCTCAGAATGTCCATATCATAGACTGAGAGAAAGATTATTAAATGAATTTGGGTTTTCCAGGGGACAAGCCATAATAATATGTCTGTATTATTGAAGTGTCCTGAAGGATTAGAGGCATCATGTGTACTAGTGTAAAGGCATCCGTGGCCGAGTGTCAATTGATACCAAAGATCAACCCCTGATCGAGTGTTGATCAAGTGTCAACTGAAGCATCGATGGAGTATCAATCGAGTGTCAATCAAGAATTAATCAAAAGTATTGATTGAGGGTATTGATTTACACTCAACCGGCGATGCCTTTAGCACACATGATGCGGACTGGACTGTGTTTATATTGCTATAATAATTGTTCTTTTAATTAAACACTGACATTTTTGTCGTTAATTTTGCTAAACAGGTTGTTGGAAACTTTTGCAATGACTTAGCCATAAAGAAAGCTCAGGAGGCTGGTGTTGGTTGGGTTGTTTGTAGAGGTAAAAACCATTTGCAAATGTTTGAAATTTGAACAAGTCTTAAAAGGGAAAGGGAAACAAGTAAGGGCTGTTGTTTCCCTAATGCTCAATTGAAGACGCTAGTGATAAAAGGGGATAAGTGACGTTTTTGGTTGTTTCTGTTACTCTCGCTCCAAATTAGCTGAATTTTTGCATGCGGCCTTCATTTCAGTTGAAAAACATTGCCCCGTAATTTTTTTCGCTGGCTTGCTCTTCGTTTTCGAGAAATAACGTATGCAAAAAAGGCACGCTCTCAGGAAAAAACAGGTGGATTTGTGCATAAACTAAAATTACGCGATGTCTCGAAAATGAAGCAAAACTTTAGCGGAAAAACTACAGGACATTGCTTACTACCAGTTTCGAGCTGCCGTTAACGGCCAACTTTTCTCCGCGTTGTTTCACGCTTTAAAACATTCAATTGCTATCCAGCAAAATATTGATCTTTCGCAACGTGTAACCTTCGAAAATGTCGATTACTGGTAAAAACCGTTAAAACTTTGATTTCAGGTTAACGTGCGACCACAAAGACGTTAATTTCACTCAAATTACAGCCAACGGTTTACTTCACGCAATGTGCAAGCTAGACACTCTTGATATCAGGTCATTTACTGACAGTTAGAATTTTGATTTCACATTATCACGCCACCGCAAGGACTTTGATTTCACTTAGAGAACAGCGAGAAGTTCATTTCACAACATGTAAGCTCAACTGAAAGGCCGCGTGCAAGAACGTCCCCTAGATGTTTTGCTAAAATCGAACAAGGCCAAAACAGGTCCAAACTTCGCAGCTGACTTTAACCCTAACCCTAACCCTAAGAGTTCCCAGTCTTATTAGAGTTAGGTTTAGGGTTACCGCTCGACACTAGGGTTAGCATTGAAGATTAGGCTTACACAACAAAGTTAGGCTTAGCGTTTGCCGAAAAAAAAAAGCGCATGAAACGGAAAATTTATCAGCAAAGGAATGCTGAAATACGAAGCAAAACTTACATTGGCAGCTGACTTTAACCCTTAGGGTTAGGGTTACCGCTCGAAACTGGGGTTAGCATTGAAGATTAGGCTTACAGAACAAAGTTAGGCTTAGCGTTTGCCGAAAAAAAAGCGCATGAAACGGAAAATTTATCAGCAAAGGAATGCTGAAATACAAAGCAAAACTTACATTGGCAGCTGACTTTAACCCTTGGAGTTGAGAGTTCCCAGTCTTATTAGAGTTAGGTTTAGCGTTACCGCTCGAAACTAGGGTCAGCATTGAAGGTCAGGCTTACAGAACAAGGTTAGGCTTCGGATTAGATTAGAGTTAAGGTCAGGATACGTTAGAATCTATTGCACGAATCGATACCCAAATCAAGTCAATGATTAGTGCCTAGAGAAAGACGTTAAACGTTTTACAAATCGGCTACGTCAGTGATTTATAAAATGTTTCTAGGTGAAAGTATTTTTTTGGCCGGTACAAAACTGCTCGTTCCATGAAATGATTAATTCTGACAACACAGAAAGAGGAAGCCTTAAGCTAGCACGCTGCTCATGCCGAAAAAAGCGCATGAAACGGAAAATTTACCAGCAAAGGAACCCTGAAATACAAAGCAAAACTTACATTTGAGCTGAAGTTTTCTTCTTCCTAACCTGCGATCAGGCGTTCTTTGTCTTTTTTTCTTCGCGGCGGGCTCGATCCTATCACAATTCAAAGCAAACATCTGCTTGGAAATCCACCATACACACTCACGGAACGCTTGCTTGCCAATTTAACCGACCTGCGTTCTTTTTCGGCCGGAAGAAACGGCTTTGAATCTGTTCAAATTAACTTTTCACCTGCCTGGCCGCCTTTCTCACCAGTTCCCGGCCGTGTTTGAGTCACGTTGTAAGTCACACACACACACACAATGGTCACGGCGCTGGCTTTACGTATGAGAGATTATTATGGGATATCCCAGAAATTTGGGCAGCGAACGATGCTAGATGGCCGAGTCTAGAAAGCAGTTCTAATTTCCAAAACTGACACACGCCGAACTTTAGCAAATGAGCCCTAAGTCCACGACAAATGCTTTGCTTTGGAAGAAGAAGCGTTTCTAGACTCTACCGCCTGGCTCATTTGCTCCTCGATCGATGGCTAAGTTAAGCCATAATCTCGGAACAAAAACACACCTCGGTTCTTTGAGGCATGCTGGTGACTTATAGAGGGTCAAAGGCTTAATGATGCCAAATCTCCTACCAGGCGGGCGCAAATATTCCTAGAATAAGCTTCGAATATCGGTGGAAATAACGAGCAAACTCTGCTTGATTAACAGGTAAGCTCTGAATAATCTTTGCGCGCCAAAAGCCGACGTTGCAAAAATGAAACTTTTGCTGTTTGTTTTTAGCTGTTTGAACAGTAGAGTGAGAATATTTGTGTATTTGTGGTGAACAGTAGGAGACATTTTCTATTTTTATGTGATTTAATTAAGGATAAGAAGAAAAGAACACAAATTCAGAGGTCATCTTTGCCATTTGCCGTCTGCCGTAAACGCCATGCTTAAACTCACTGATAGCCTAGCGAGTAAAAACGGCAATTCAATTACAAAGACATGAAGATAGATCTTTTCTATGCTATTTTCCTTTGACTTAAAAGACAGTCAAGATTTTGTGGGATTTGATTTTGACTTCATACAATATAAAAAAGTCTGCCTGTTTGCTGCTCAACAAATTAATTGTGCTTAAGGTTTCTTTTGTTGTTTATTCAACAATACATCTACAAAAGATGCCGCTTGGAAAACTGAGGGTTTTTTTGCCTACGTTATTTCTCGAAAACGAAGAGCAAGCCAGCGAAAGAAATTACGGGCAATGTTTTTCAACTGAAATGAAGGCCACATGCAAAAATTCAGCTAATTTGGAGTGAGAGTTGGAGCGAGAGTAACAGAAACAACCAAAAACGTCACTTATCGCCTTTTATCACTAGCTTCTTCAATTTTTTGTCTAATTACTAAAGTTTGTGATGGAAGTGAAATGATGGTAAATATGAAGCTTGGTTATAATAATGAGATGTTACTCAGCTTGTTGTGAGCATGGGATTGTGAGAAAGATAACTAAGAGTTGACCTGGAATAGGAATTTACCTTAGGCCGGATTGTTGCTTAGTGCTTGCTACTGGCAAAATTTGCCGGCTGAGAAAGAGGTGATCAGCGAACAGAACAGGATGGGAAGCACTCATTAAAAGACAATGGTTTTTAAGTTATGCACATACATGTGCAATCATTTGGTATCTGAACCATACTAAACTATTTAGTAAATGAATAAAATTCATGGCTTCCTTGAGTATTGGTGCCTCTATAATGAGTAAAGTAACTGAAAGAAAATCTTGTTTTTAAGCACAAATTCTTGTGTAGCACATTTTCTTTTCATGTACTGTGTGCACCATCTTGTAAACACAAAGCTTGGTAACCCTGTAACCAAGGTGCTGTGAAAGGCTGTGAAAGACTATGGGAAAAAAAATTTGTTCCAGGTCTCTCACGAAAATGGTGAACAGCTTAATGAAAATCTTAGCCAGGAGACTATTTTTTTAGCTACATTTTCTGCTTAGGAGCTCCAACTATTAGTCCATTATTTTTTATGTCCTGATATTTTTATTGTTTGAATTTCAAACAAAACTATGAAACCATGGCAACCAGAAAACAGCTTTTCAGGACCACTAACACTTATTATTTGGATATTTGAGAAAGGGTCCCATGTATTTAAAAAATGTTTGAATCTGGTCAGTGAAAAAAAAACAGGTATGGGGGTTAGAAAAAGTTAATTAAATGTATTTGTTTGATTGTAGGCTCAAACCATTATGGCATTGCTGGTTGGTATACAATAAAAGCTATGGAAAAGGGGCTTATTGTGAGTGAATAGTGATCGTTTTTATGTCATACCTATCAAATGCAAATTTGATCTGATTGTACTATATGTACCTCAGTCCACTAGAATAGGTTTCGTTACGGGCCACGCACCAGGCAAATTGACTTTTTGAATATTAGTTATACAATCATACATACCTACATACATACATACATGCCTGCCTGCCTTGTACATACTTTATTAAAGACAAGGAATTAGTCAGTAGACATGTATATATTATGACTGTATAAATTAATAAAACAAAAGATACTAAAGGTTTCTTGAAAGGGAAGCTAAGAGGCTAATCATATTTACACTCATCACAAATAGATGAGCTTGGGAACTGGTGCCTAAAAGGTTAGCGGGGAGCAGAAGTCATAAGCCAAAGGGGAGATATCCATTGCACCCCTGGAAGTGGGAACCACCCCCACAAAGCAGCCACCAACTGGTACCGTCACACTGATTAATCAGTGGAAACAACTTACCTGACCCATACTTACCTAGAGACCACCAACCAAGCGGGAGGAAAGGGAAGGGGCGAGAATCCGCAAAGATTCACTGACAGAGAGCAATTGATCCGCAAAGATCAACAACCAGCAATGCATGAGAAAGGCAACAAGACACAAAATCCCTGTAAATCTCCAAGGGGCAGCCCCGCAGGTCATGTACTGTGAAGGGAGAAACCGCTGACTGCATTAGTTTGAGTCTAAAATTAAGCCACATATAAAATGCATTAAAAATAAAATAAATGTTAAGGAATTACGATCCTTAATAAACATCCAAGCACACCAAGTGCAATGATATTTAAGCTTGGATTTGAATAATAACTAATTTTTAATAAATAAATTTTAATAACTGAAGGCCACCAGCCAGCTTCCACAATTTGCCTCATGATAAATTGTTCCATAGCTTAACTTTCCTAATAGAAAGAAGATAATAGTTTACCAGTAATAGTAGTAGTAATGTTATAATGTTCTGAGATATTCAATTTGTTGTACTTTGCTTTTTCAACTTAGGGAATGAGCTTCACTAATACATCACCTCTTGTTGTCCCAACAAGAGCACGCAACGTAAGCACTGTATACTTCAAACTTTATGGAAGTTTCTTTCTCAAGTAAAAAACACAGGAAGTTATAGCCATAAGTAAGACAGTGTTATCAGATTGGTTTTTTGGAGATTGACATTGTAATGTCTGAACACCCGACAGGTCCTCAATGAAGGGGGATTCCACACAAGAATGCACACACATGTTTTCAAACCACCATCTTCCTCTATAATTTGCACTACCTACAATGCTCTAGGGTTAGGTTTTAAAGGTATTTTTAATTATCATGTTTTTAGTCCAGGACCCCTTGTTGCTGAATGGGCCACCTTGGCAAAATAAAGTTAAGCTTACTTTACTTAATAGTTACAATCATACAGAGTCTTAACAAGTCCTTGAGGATCTTCCCAGAATTATTCTGGGAAGATCCTCAAGGATTTGATGAGAAGTTTGCTAGGATCATTAGATAAATCACAGTGACTGCAAGAAGTCCTCATCAATATGCAATCCTTGTAAGCCTGGTTCTCATATGCTGGTGTCCCCGGCATGGCCTAGGACACTCATGCCTGGGACACTGTTACTGTATACAGTATATGAACATTGATCATCAAATGATAATCTGTCCCAGGCATTGAACACTGGCTTGCTGGTAAGTTGAGCTGAGACAATCCGGTGGTTGTCAGCAATGAAGGTATTTTATGTTAAGATTATCTGCGGATGCAATGTATGACTATGATTGAACAACTCAATTTTGCCCACAATTCCTTACTTTCAAAAAAATAATGGTGGATGAAGTCACATGTAAGGATGTTGCGTGAATTTGAGTACGCCGGCGATCCATTGCAGATGCACCAGGGACCCACTGGAACAGATTGATTAAGTTAATGTTGTCAGTTGCAACTAGGAGCTATGCTGCAGGTAGGTTGGCAGGATATAAGAACCAGGCTTTGCACTGCAAATTGGACCAGCATTATGATTGATGGACTGTAGGTTTTATACAAACTGTCATTTTCAATCAGCAGTTCTTATGTTTTACATGGACCTTCATTCTTGCTAATTAATATTCTGAATGCAGAACATGCATTTCCTGATCACAACAGGAAAATTGAAAATTAAAAGTCTGTGTATTTTGAAGGCTGTTAACAGTCACAAACATCATTGCATGAAATAGGTTGATAGTTTAGATTGATGTAAAACATACACAGTTCTCAAGTAAAAGCATCCTGTAACTTAAGTGTATGTTTGTCTGTCAGGTAACTGTGGGAACCAACCCATTATCAGTGGCTGCCCCTGGCAAAGATGGTGACAGTTTTGTTCTTGACATGGCAACAAGTGCTGTTGCTCTTGGCAAGGTGAGTGATCAAATAAATGCTTACTCTTCTAGGCATGTTTTGAATGTTATTACAGGTAGTATTTAAAACTGTGTCAGCTATAAACAGATAGGCTTCTTTTGTAATCAATGAGGTGTTGTTTACAATCAAGTGGGTGTCTGGCGGTAATCAAGGTGAAGGTAACATCTGCACTGGAGCAGACGTGTCTCATACTAGGTGAAGTCTGCATGCATAAGTGCTACGAGGCCTATCAGCCTGGTGCTTGTCTCCAATGTCAGTAATGTGAAGCAACAAGGAGTATTGTACTTCTCAATTGGATGGGATGCTAGTCTATTACAGGGCTACATCCTAGCATTTAATTTGTTTGTACTCATTTTTACACCTGGGTGGAGAAAGGCACCGTGAGAGTAAAGTGTCTTGCACAAGATGAGAATATATTGATGTTACACCCCTAGGCTTCAACCTGCGTCGGTATAATCAGGGATTACTGTAACTGTAGCCCAGTGAGTGTCTGTTATGAGTTTAATCAATCAATGTCCGCTGAAGTAAGGAGATAGACAATATTAATTACTGAGACATTAACAGACCTGTTTACTTATGTACCTTTATACAGAGTCAACAAAATGTAAAAATTTGTTATATGTTGTGGGAAATAATTGATTGGAAACTTAGAAATGGCTTTCAGGGCTTTTTCTTTAAATGTGACTGCTGTTTTGTACAGATTGAAATGGCAAGAAGGAAGGGTGTGGAAATGCCTCATGGGTGGGGAGTGGATTCAAACGGATTGGTAAGAAATGAATATGAATATGTGGAGTGCCATACTTCTTGTTTCAAAAGATGAGTGTATTGCTTAATAGCTTTTATTTGATTTGTCACACAAGGACTTTATAGTTAGAACCTCCTTGTACAGCATTATAATAAATGGCATCAAGGAAAGTGCTGTTCGAATGGTCACACACTAGGGTTTCATTCATAGACAAAATAAACAAATTTATTGTAATGAGTTAGTTCTCTTTTTTAATGCAAGTATGTAATGGATATTATTAGCCAATACTATTACTAATTAATAATGGATACTAATAAAAGTATTGCTTGATAGCTTTCATCAGAATTGTGGCACACTGTTATTTTATCCACAAACTTGAAAGTTTGAGCCATCTTGTACAGCCAAGAAAGTATGAAAGATAACAAAGTTAATCCCCAAGATAAGCCTTTTTCCTATGGTAATCCCTCTCAAGTTATTTCTAGATGTGGTACTGGCTGCCCTTATGAGTAGAATCCATGTCACAGGGTCGGCTATTTCTGACCTCCTCAAGATATATTGCCCAGGGAATAAGGCCTGTATGGGATGTTAATAACTCTTGCCCTTCATTTTCTGTTGTTAAAACATGATACCTATACCAGTTAATTCACCCACTCTTAACTGAGGAATAAGCCCCCAGTACTGCATAAAAGTGCCACTCATCGTCATCTTCATCTTCATCTTTATCTTTATCTTTATCTTCATCATCATCATCTTCATCTTCATCTTCATCTTCACCATCATCATCACTATCATTATCGTCATCATCATCATGCTTTAGGCCTTAATTGTCCCTCATAGATACTTGATAAAACTAAAACTGTTTTATGAACCCTGCAGGGTGTACACTTGCATCATCAGCTAACTCTTAAAGATGATATTTCTTTCTGTCAAAGGAAACTGTCCATCCAGAAAAGGTGTTGTCGGATGGAGGTCAGCTACCTTTGGGTGGAACAGAGATCACTAGTAAGTTGTTAAGATACAGTATAAGGATTTAACCTTTTAAGTCAGATACTCAGGTCCAGTTCTTTTCAGATTACAAAAAGCAATATTAAAGAAGTCACGTTGGTTTTTAATTTCAAGAACCTTCTTAACAAAACATTTTCCAAGATAAGACTAGTTGTGATATGTATCTCCTAGTTAAAATAATAGTTACAAGGCTTTAAATATTTTACTGCTCCAAAATTATAAAAACAGCATTGAAATTAGGTAACCTGAACATTAATTCCCAAGGTTAAAACAAACCATCTAAAAGTAAAATTGGCTGTCAAAATTGCGAATATTCAATACTTAAGAAATAGAAAACATGTACCGTGTTTGTATCGAGTTATACAAACACGAGTGGAAGTTTGGGAGAATGAGAAATGCTGTGGGAACACGAGCCGCAGGCGAGTGTTTCCACAGCTTTTTCGAGTTCTCCCAAACTTTCACGAGTGTTTGTATAACTCGATACAAACACGGAGTACATGTTTTCTATTTCTTTTAGAAAACACTATGATGAGAAAAAGGAAAACAACTTGTTAACTTTGATTATCAAAATGTAAATTCTCTTTGCTCGCGCCATCACTACGTCAACAGCGCGCGCTAGTTCTGTGTCTACATCGAGTTATACAAACAGGATTTTTAACCAATCAGCGCGCGTGCTTTCTTAGGACTGTTTTCTAATTTATTTTTATAGTATAGTAGTCATATGCTGTGGGAAGCATGGTGGCTTCATGGTTAATGTGATTGTCTACGGATTTAGCAGTCTGGGTTCAAGCTCTGGCCAGGGACATTGTGGTGTGTTCTTTAATTTGACAAGACACTTTACTCTCACAGTGCCTCTCTCCACTCAGGTGTATAAATGTGACCAGGAAATATAATGCTGAAGAATAACCCTGCAATAGACTAGCATCCTATCCAGGGAGGTTAGAAATACTCCTAGTCACTTTGTGTTACAGAAACCAGGGTAAAGCTGTAGCCTGATGGACCCCTTGGCTCATATGAAGACTTTCCCTTTGCTTTTATTAGTTGCTGATGTTGCAGTGTTGTGAACTTTTTCAGGTGGTTACAAAGGTTATGGCTTAGCAATGATGGTGGAAGTATTTTGCGGTATTCTGGCAGGTGCCGCTGTGGGTCCAGATATCAGAAAGTGGATGGCCGGGGACAGAGAGGCTAATTTGGTGAGCATGACCTTTAACTCAGGGCTGTCATTCAGTCACCTGTAGCCAATTGTTTAATTAACACTTTACTGCCCAAGGGGTCTCCCTTTGACGAGTAAAATCATCTGGTGTTAGACAGAGTAAAATCTTTAAGTGGGTCTCCGGCAGGAATTAGGGTCGATACATCTGCAGCCAGATTTGTCCAGGATTGAAGGCTAATGAGATTCAAATTCCTTATGATAAGCATCACAAAGTGTCCTCATTGGTGAAAAGTCACCAAAACACACACAATCCTCTAAAATATGAAGTAATATAAAAATGTCAAATAACCCTCCCAAATATGAAGTACTAATTAAATACTTGCGTTCAATCCTGGACATAAGTGTCTGCAGCTAAGCTGTTACTTTGCAGATGAATTCTATCAACAACAGGTAGTTTCACCCATACATGAAGGATCAACTGGGAAAATCAAGTGTACTGAGCCATAACAGGTGTTACGGATTACTGGTGTTACTGGAATGTTTCATGATAGAAAATTATAAAGATGTCATAAGATCTTTTTTTTTTTTTTTTTTTTTTTTTTTTTT
>CM042757.1:8701970-8724470 GCA_022496165.2 Catalaphyllia jardinei | reverse complement strand
TTTTGCCATAAATAGAAAGTCCTCTGGAGGACCAAATTCTAGTCAGGTTTTTAATACTGTCTAATCTTTCTATGAAATTCTTTTCAAGAAGCAATTTTTGATCATATGTGTAATAAATTCCTAAAGCTTTTATAGGTTCGTTAGGCCATTTAATTCCAAAAGGCTGAGCTTTACAGTTCCTTGAAGAACCTATCCACATAGCTTCCGTTTTGGAACAATTAATCTTTAAGCCAGAGACAATCTTGAAATCATCTAACAACCTAAAAAGAGCAGTAGCAGAGCTTGTGTCGGCAAGTATTGCTGTCGTATCATCTGCGTATTGAAGAATTTTTGTCTCCTCATTCCCAATAGAGATACCTTTGATATCTCTATTTTGTCGAATCGCAATTGCTAATGTTTCTATAGTAACTACAAAGAGGTAAGGAGAGAGCGGGTCCCCCTGCCGTACCCCACGTTCAAGATTAAAGTATTCAGATGAAAGTCCGTTGTTTATCACACAGCTTTGTATTTTTCTGTAGAACGTTTGGACCCAATGGATAAAATTAGGGCCAAAATTGAAGGATTTCAAACAATAGAGAAGAAATTCCCATTCTACGCTATCAAATGCCTTTTCAAAATCAATAAATATCATTAGTCCCGGAATACTTTCTTTTGCAGTGAAATCCATAATATCGAAAACTGATCTAATTGTTTCGCCGATATATCGGTCTTTCACGTATCCAGTTTGGTTATGGTATATAATGTTTGGAAGAACATTCTTGATTCTAGAGGCGATCACTTTAGACATAATTTTTGTGTCAACGTTTACGAGAGAAATTGGACGCCAGTTCTCAATATATGAACGATCTTTCCCTTTTTTTTCTATTAGAGTAATTACCGCTTGTTTTTGAGAACAAGACATTTCACCTTTTTCAAAGTTTTCGCTCACGCATTTAAGAAAAGGATCGCTTATTAGAGGCCAGAACACTTTGTAAAATTCTATAGGAATTCCGTCATTCCCAGGAGTTTTGTTGGTTTGAAAGCTTTCGAGGATATTGTAACATTCCTCAGCTGAAATTTTGTCTTCGCAGGTCAACTTTTGTTCTTCGGTTAATTGAGGTATATTCAAATTCTCTAGAAACTTTACAATGTTCTGACGGTTTTCCGCATCACTATTTGAACTTTTGTATAACTCTCGATAAAAACGTTTTTGTTCTTGAAGAATGTCATAGGGATCCGTCTTTACGACGCCGCTTATTACTAGTTTCCTTATATGCTTTTTTACATGATTTCTCTTTTCTAAGTTAAGGAAATATTTGGTACTTTTCTCGCCGTGTTCATGCCATCGTGCTCGGGCACGGATTATTATTCCGTTGACTTTTTCATCATAAAATGATTCGAGCTTATCCTTAGCCGCATTTAAATTGTCGCCATTCGAATCATTGGGGTTCGTTTCGAAAACCTGTTTCGCTTCAGTATATTCTTTTTCAAGTTTGGATCCTCTTTCGTTTCTCTCCTTTGCCTTCTTTTTGGAATATTTTATAGCATGAGCTCTTATGTTATATTTTATCCAGTCCCAAGTGTTACGGTGGTCGGAAAGTTCTTTTCGGCCTTCCGTGATCCAAATTGGTACCATTTTTGTAAGGTCATCAATGTATTCATCATCCTCCAATATGGAGGTGTTCATCTTCCAGAACCCAGGACCCTTAGCCTCTTTGTCCACATTCCCAAATTCTAAATAAATAGCCGAATGGTCAGTTCTGATGGCGGGGATTATATTTGTGGCTTTGACCCAGTCATGTAAATTGTTAGAAATCAACCAATAGTCAAGGCGACAAAATATCAGCGGAGATTGTTGACTCCAGGTAAAACTTTTAGTTTGCGCGTTTTTAACTCTCCATATATCTACAAGATCTAATTGACTTTGGACTTCGTTGATGAAATTTATCACACATTTCCTAGGCGTCATTATGCCACCTTTTTTGTCCAGTGTAGGATTCAGAGGACAATTGAAATCACCTCCAATCACTATATTTTCTTCTGAATCTAAATTTTCGGTCTGCAGCTTAGTTAATACATTTTTGAGGAATTTAATGATGTCTTCGTCTTTGTTTGGTGCATAAATGTTTACCAGAACATACATTTTATCTTTGATATCGGCTTTAACAACGATATACCTTCCCGATGTATCTACAATTTGAGAGTGAATGACGCAGTCAAGACCTTTTTTGATCAAGATTGCAACACCTCGAGAGTTTGAGCTCCCATGGGAGCAAATAAGTTCTGCACCCCATTCGTTTTTCCATTTTAACTGTGTTGACAATGTCGAATGAGTTTCTTGCAGGAATATTATATCCGAGTTTCGTTTTCGACACCACGTGAAAATTGTTCGCCTTTTCCTGAAATTGCTGAGTCCCCTCGCATTGAGAGATAGTAGATTAAGAGAACGATCGGTCATTGTAGCTGAATCGGGGAAGTGGTATTATAGAAGAAGTCATATAAAACGAAAATGAAATCAATGGTGTAGCAGAGTGCAAGAAAGTATAGTACATATAAACCGATAATCTTCGCCTAAAACAAATTATTGATCTACAAAAAAACATACAGTAACATATGAAGTAAGAAGTTTCCCGAGCATTCACATTTCTAATTAAACAAGAAGGGTTAAATAGTTTAGCACTTATTACACACATAAACCTTAAACTAAATTTAACTATCGATGTGCTGTCGCGCCGTGACCGCTTTGGCTTTGGTTTCCGCTATTTCTTGTGTCCATAATGAGACCGTAGTATGGGAGATTGGTTGTTTCTTCACCTCTGTAGATTTGCCCGTTTATAATTAGCTTATCAACTTTGAAATAGGCTGTTTGCTTTCTCTGTTTGGCCATTTTTAAGATGGGATATAACGTTTTCTGTATTTCATCAATTTCCCGGGGGAAATCATTCGCAATTGAAATGTTAGTGTTTTTCAAGTTTCTAACAAAAGACCAAACATACTCCTTGTCTTGAAAGAAGCTGAATTTAGCTATAATAGGCCTAGGTTTGGAGTTCTGTCCTTGACTGGTATTTTTCTTAGTAGGGATGCGGTGAACGCGTTCGAAATGGATTTGTTCGATATCTTCCTCTGGGATCTTGAGTTTATCGCGCATCACTTTTTTTAATTGATCTTCAGCAGAAGTTGACTCACCTCTTCCTTCTGGAACATTAAACACTTTTAGATTTTCACGTCTTGTGTATGCTTCTAACTTGATGTTACGGCACTCAAGATGTTTTATTTTAGCATTGAGGTCTTCCAGATTCTTTGCGTGGGTTTCCAGTGTTGCACATGTGGCGGTTGATAACAATTTTAGGTCGACGATGTCTTGTTGAGCGGTGATCAGGCTTTCTTGTAAACTTTTATTTTCTTTTTCCAATTCTACCACTCTACCATGCATAGCCTCTAACTCGTCGAGTCTTGCTAGCACTTTGTCAAGCTTTTCACTGACTTCATCTAGTTTGCCACGACAATGGCCGTCGGTTTCGTCGAACGCATCTTCCCCATCAGTCTGTGAGCCGCTTTCTCTTAACCGCTTGCGACTATCGGCTCGGGCGTCTTCTTTTCCCATGTTATTTGAGCGAATGAAAGCCAAGCAGCCTTCGTTGATTACATTATTTTACAAGTTTTGAATTTTCATCTAAAGGAGCTAGCAATAACACGTCCGCCTTCAACGAAGGCCAGGTTACCCTCCAGATGTCATAAGATCTTGGTTATAATTACCCGGGTTTAAGCCATTTCTCTGCTAAGTCAAGGAGAAATAGGCGATGATTAAGATGTCAGGTCAAATGCAGAGCAAAATTTGCAATTACCATTCAATTTGGTTTTCTAACAGTACACTGCCCATAAGACTCGTAAAGTCATTTGTTGTCAGTTCATTTCCTGTGGCCTTTCTCATTTTGATTATATATACCAATGTTAAGCCTCCAGGGTTCATACAGTGTTTGTAATGCTTGAAATAGTATAAAATATCTGCTGGCTTTTCAGATTTGGAAGAGAGTATTAAAAATAAAGTTAAACTCTGGAAAGAATGGAAAGATGACGATGGTTTCTCCAAGCTGCTAAAACTGCTTATTGTTAAGTGAAATCATTCTCAGCTCTGCCAGTTGAATATTACGTGAATTTTGGTTACCAAAATGTTGCATCAGAGAATCTTAAAAATGCTCCGCCCAGCCATTTCCATATTTTATCATGTGTGTATTTGGAGAGCTTTTGCCAACTTCATATAGGTTTCCAGGACTAAATCTTACTTTAGTTTTGTATCAATAGCAATATTTTTATTTCCAATTTTAGGGTCAGTGTTTTGTTGCTCTGAATCCTGCTGTATTTGCCCCAGGATTTGAAGACCGTATGCAGTCACTGATGGATCACTGCAGGAATTTGCAACCGGTGAAAAACTCATTTTGTAAAACTTATCTGTTTGTTTGTAATGGTGTGACAAATGTCAGATTATTGCAAAATTCATGTAGTGTGATTGATTGGTTATGAGACCTTCTCTGTAGTTTCTTTCTTGGTAGTTTCTGTGTTGTGTGTCTCCTACCTGCCTGCCTGCTTGTGGGCTTTCCTGCCTGTTGTTCAGCTTGTTTACCTATCTGTCTGTCTGTCTGTCTGTCTGTTCGTCTGTCTGCCTGTCTGTCTGCTTGCCTGTCAGTTTGTTTGTTTCTTGTCTGTTTTCTTGTCCGCCTGTCTCCCTACCTGTCTGTCTTCCTGCGTGTATGCCCTATTTCTGCTTGTTTTTCTGTCTGTCTCTGTCTACCTGCCTGTCTGCCCAACTGTTTATCTGTCTGCATCTGCCCACCTTTTTGTTTCGTATCTCTGTGGACTGTCCTCTTTCTTTGTATCCTCTTAGCAACATCTCTACCCCGTCTCTGGTTTCTCTCTTTACCTCTCTTGGTAACTGTGAAGAAGAGCTCCCCAAAAAAACCTGTCGGCCGACAGTCGGTCAACTGTCGGCCGTCAGTTGACCGACAGTCTACCGACAGGTTATGAAAAAAGAAAGATTGTGCTAAAAACGACATAACATTCCGTAATGGTGATGTGTGACTCGACAGACTTCACCTACTTACCGATCAACGGCAAAGTTGAAAGCCAAAAACTCTGAAAATCAAAAGTTACGTTTCAATACAAACACTTTCGTTCAAATCGCCCTACAATGCAACGCGGCCTCTTATATTATGTCATGTATGTATCAATGATGTTTACTTTGTGCATTTGTGTTGCTAACATCGCTCTCTATCTTGCAGGTTTGGGATGCATTGCTATTTCTAATTTCAAGTTTAATAAATGACACAACTGTGAATCTTTTTACTCGTCACGTTAAGTTAAAAAGTATTATACGTAACAATTCGATAATTCGACTTGGATGCGTGATGCGATAATTGATTTGGGCGCGCGCTGCTAATCTAATGTTGAACAATACACACGTAGAATTTCAAAGAGCCAATCCGGTCAGTAGCGATACTTTTTTATTAGACTCGTAAAACTCCGAGAGGGACTGGGACATCTTTCCAACATGGCGGGAAAAATGTCGAAGCTGCAGTTGCGTAAATTCGCTGGTTAGTTGCGGCTTCCGTGGCGCTAGCCTTGAGCGGCAATTACCAAAACTAAGAAGAAAAGTCTATTCTTGTCAATGTATTACACATTTTGGATGTTATATCAAGCGAAAACCGAGAGAAAACATTCAGGTTTGTGTTGGCATTTTACCGACAAGCTACCGACAGGTTACCGACACATTACCAACTGTCGGCCAACTGTCGCCCGACTGTCGCCCGACAAGTAGCCTATATTTCGGGCAAAACCTGTCGGCCGTCTGTCGACCGACAGTCGGCCGACAGTCGGCCAACTGTCGGCCGGCAGACGGGCAACAGTCGGCCGACTGTCGGTCGACAGACGGCCAACAGTCGGCCGACAGGTTTTTTGGGGAGTTCTTCTTCACAATTACCCCTCTCTTCGCACCTCCATATTTCCCACACCCTCTTAGTATCAACAAATTACCTCTAGCATGCCTAGATGTCAGATGGCACAGAATAATTTTGGTCGGTATTTTTATACTCGTGAACATTTTAGTCATAGTCAAATTCATGATTATTTCTCTCCATTTAAGTTCAAGGGAAAACTTTACAGAAAATGAACTAGCTTGTTATTATTTGTCAGGCGGAAGGTGAGACTGCAGTACTTGTGGCCGGAGACCCGGAAAGGGCGCACATGCGTAAAGTGGAGAAAGATGGTGGTATTTATTATCACGTTAACTTGGTGGAAGCTATGGTACGCTATAATGCAAACTGTGAAAGCTCAAGCATCACCTCTTTCCCTGTTAATGTTTGGTCTACACTATACAATCTTCAGTGAACGATGAACGTTAAGAACAGAAGTGGGGGGTATCGGGGGGGGGGGGGCACGAAATTTGTAACCTCCCCAACAGTTACCGGTTGGTCAGCCCTAAGTTGATTAGTCCTAGTCAGTTAGTCCCAACCAGATGTCGATAAGCCCCCATGTCCACACTTGAAGAATGAGAAACGCAGTGTTTTTTGACTTCTGGTTAGGGGCTAAACAGAAAAGGGGCTAATCGACCGGTTGCTTCCCAACACTTTAGTCTTGGGTTGTAGGTCGTTGCTTAACCTCAAGGATAATGCTACTTTCTTTTGTCTTTTAGGACAAGCTGGCTGATCGTCTCGGCGTAAAACCCATGCCAACATTCAAGGTCGCCACATTTTAGCTTTGAAAAAGACCCCCCTCCACCCCTAACAAGGTTTAACAATATACAATACGTATCTGACTCAACCTATTTTTGTAGAAACCAAAACAAAGAGTATTCCACTATATCTAGACAAAAAGACATTCTATTTAGTCTAAAAAGAAGAAACAAACATTTTAATCGCAAATGAACTATTGATGTCGTATTACCCAGTTGACATGCAAGGCACTTGAGATTCACACATGTCAAGTTTAGGGCTGGTTTTCACCAGGGCATAAACAACATGTCAAGACCAGCAGCGCTTCTTGATACAGTAAGACATTATACTTACTAAAGGTCATGGGAACCTCTTTCCTAAAAGGAGTCGTGTCGTTCCCCAGCAATATCTTTAACATTATTCAACTACGAATTGTTACTAATTGTTAGCTCAAGGTCTGGATCATAACAGATATCCTGTGATAAACGTAGTTAAGCATGTTTACACGGATGGTAAAAAAGACGCTGAAAGCTTTCTGAATAATGAAACAATTGTCCTGTTCAATCTTGCAGAATGTTCATTTTGAAGTTATTTTGACCTACCGGCCTCCTCGGTTTCGTATTCAGGTCGTGTTGGGTCCAATCATGCAGAATAATTGTCCTGTCCTGGTAACGTTAAAAAATTTAACTAACCTGCGCCTTTGACAAGTGTTCTTGGTACAGCTCAGTTCATGTAACAATAATTGTTATGTGTGAGCTGAATATAAGAACAATCCAGTTTTGAGTACATGCTTAAATTATAAACCGTTGCCAATCGACAGAAAAATTCCTTTTTATAGTCTGTTACTTCAAGTTAAACGTGTTACAGGGGCATCTGATATGTCATAAAATTATGTTGGGTTAGGGTTGGCAAGCGTCAAAAGTTCTATAAAGATGGTGGTTTTACATTCGTGGGCCCGGCGTTTAAAGATTTTATTAGAGGCCGTCTAAACCAGAGCTTTGCACAATCAAAATGAAGAAACTACCAGTAATACATATCAGTAATGACACGCATAAACGTAAATTGGCAGTTTATGAAAGAGGAAAAATGATTTTATAGTCGTGAAAATCGAACACCGTGTACCTCCATACAATTCTCTATTTGTACTCTTCCAGATGCCTCCCCTACCCTTTGAGGTCAAGTTCGATGTATTGACTTCTGAATCGCAATTTTAATGTTAATAACGAAACTAGCTAGTAAACGTTGGTTAAAAACTGTCACATCTTATACAGTAGCGAGTACATTTAATTAATAGGTGACCATAGGGATTGATTGACACACAAAAGAGTTGCGACGAATATTTAAAAGTAGATTAGTTAGGTATATAAACTGTTAGTCTAGAAATTAAAATGATCCCTTGTTGGGTAGTTATTAAGTCGGTTATTGTCGATAAGAGAAACGTAGCATCTACCCGGTCCCCCCCCCCCCCTACCCCGGCTTAAAGAGGCATTGTCACGCTATTGGCAACTATATAAAAAGCTGGAAGGTGTCTTCGCATCAATTGAATTCCAAAAGTAATGATCTAGTTTTGTTATATAAGACTATTTGAAGGTACTGAAACTGTTTCCTGCCGCCTGTCGCTACGGATGGCATGGATGGAAATGGATTGAAACTTGGAAAAATTGGCCAAGTTTTTCGAGTTTTGGTGCTACGTGTTGCAAAAATCCTCAAGAAATTTATTATGGTTAGCCCCGGCTCTTGAAAAATTCATTTGATATCTTCGTCGTAGCTTTATAGAAGCATTTTGTTTATGGTTAAAGCCTCAAAGTAATGACTTTAGCACAGAATTGACCTAAAGCAGCAAAATCCTCGTGACACTGCTCCGTTAAGGTTCGAATAATAAGGAGTCATGATGTGGATGCATGTGAGGGCATTACCATGTATTTGTCGCCTGAGCATCCCATAATAGTTATTTCAAACGACACCAGAGAATTCAAAATGGCCGCCGTATCGCCGAAATTGAAGAAAATGCAAATTCCTATTTCTATGCATACAGGTGGTTCTGTTTCTATAATTATTAAGCTCCGCTGGAGCTCCGCTATAAACATGTATATCTATCGCGTTCCGCTATCATATCACCAAATAGTTGTCCACTTAGTTTTGATCGCTTTGTAATTTAGCACTTTTTAAAACTGGCATAAATTAAAATAATGATAATAATTTATCTGCAAGTGAAGAATGATCATCGCAGTTAATTTTCCAATTTAAGGAATTGGAAAGTGGAAGCCTTATAAAAATCAGGGCCGGGTTGTTCAAAGCCCGATTAAGCTAACCCAGCGTTAGCGAGAATTTTGATTTCAATTTTATAATTTTTTGGTGAAGTGTTCTGTTTATATTGTTTGCCCTTCAGTTTTGAGCTGTAGTAATCTCAAACTGCACCAAACATTTTTAAACAAGAAAAAATAATGCTTTAGTTAACGTTTAACCCTAGGTTAACGTTAACCGGCTTTCGAACAACCCGGCCCAGGGCTTCAACGGGATTCGAACCCGTGACCTCCGCGATTACCGGTGCGATGCTCTACCAACTGAGCTATGAAGCCACGCGTTGGGAGCGAGTTTATTGAGTTTATGTCTCCCGTGAGGAGTGACTGGAGACATGAACTCAATAAATTTACCTCGCTCCCAACGTGTGGCTTCATAGCTCAGTTGATAGAGCATCGCACCGGTATTCGCGGAGGTCACGGGTTCGAATCCCGTTAAAGCCCTGATTTTTTTCAGGCTTCTTCTTTCCAATTGCTTAAATTGGAAAATTACCTGCGATGATCATTCTTCACTTGCATCTACGACCGCAGTTCGAATATGAATTATTTCATATATACTTCACACCAATAATTTATCTGTGGTGAATTTATCGCGATATTTAAACAGGTATCTTCGTTTGTCTGTTTCACTAGTTGACAAGAAAAGCACATTTTAAAACTGGCATAAATTAAAATAATGATAATTTATCTGCCGTGCATATATCGCAATATCTAACACGTGTATTCATTTGTTTCTTTTACTAGTTGAAGGGAAAATTGTCGAAAATTTAGCACTTTTCATGAAAACTGCATAAATTAAAATAATGATAATTTGTCTGTGGTGAATTTATCGCAATATTTAAACAGCTGTCTTCTTTGGCTTCTTTCACTAGTTGACAAGAATACTGTCGATTTTTTATAATTTAAGCACTTTTTCAAACTGGCATAAATTAAAATAGTGACAATAATTTACCTGTGGTAGATTTTTCGCAATATTTAAGCAGGTGGCTTCGTTTGATTCGTTCACTAGTTGACAGGAAAACTGTCGATTTTTAAGCAGGCGTTGTTATGGTCACTGCGCGAAGAGTAGTTTCAGCTGCAGAAATGGGTTCGCTTCTTTCAAGCCACGGCGCAATGTCATCAATTATTAATAACCAACCGCTGCAGGTCTGTATTCAGTAAGTTGCTGTTTAGACCGTTGTTGTGGGAACGAAATGACTTGTAGTTCTTCGTTCGACCCGTGGTTGACATTAGGCGGACTGTTCGGTTCTTTTTGGTGTTTGATTATTTTTTCACTCGTTTGTCAAATTTCGATTTAATGGCTTGAAATGGAGAATATGTCAACCCGGCCACTCGTCTGCGCAGCTTGCGACGAACCGAGCCCTGGCCCGGTGAGACGATTGTATTACCAGCCAAGAAAACATGGTCCGTTCTTTCCAATACTGGAACAACAGAAAACTGGCGTCAAAGCGAGTCTGTTCTCTGCTGGCCGAGTTGCTGTGTGCACGGGTTGTTCCAGTCATTTACAGCGACAGTGGATAGCTTATGAAAAGAATTGGACTCCGTTAGAGAAGCGAAAATACACTCTGTTAGCAGGTAGAGTGAAAGAAAGTTGTACTGAAAATGTATTGAATACGAGATAGTTTAATAACTCAGCTATGCCATACTGAAATCGTATCCTGAGTACACGTAACAAGTGTCGGTTAGTACAAACAAAATGTTGATACAGCTTAACAGCCAAGCATTGGTGTATTGAGACATAAGTTAATTCTTTGTGAACATCGTAGCTTAGCCAGAGCAAATGTAACTTTCGAGCTATTTCATGCAAACATCTTTATTCGTGTCACTTTTTAACCACAACGAAATTAAACGTGTTGAAAACTGTCAACCTATGGGTCGTGGCATTGCAGAATTCATTGCATTTAAGTTTTCGTGTTCAGAGTGATTGTTTCAAGTATTAGACTGAGAAATTTAAACAAAAGGACTTATTGTAAACGTTAGCTCACGCGTTAGTTCTGTGTGTCATTCAAAATGAAAAACAAATTCGCTCGGACAATTCAATTGTGTCTACGACGTCTTTTGAAAGGCTGTCTGTACGAAAAACTTGCAAGCCTGTGGAGTGACAAAGTGAATTTGAGAGTTTGAAAATTAAATTTGGAAGCTTTTCTTTTCGATACTGATTAATGAAACGCTAATATGACCCTACTATGCAAGTCAGAAATTGTTTATATTGTGAGCATGAAGTCAGAAGCATTTTCATAGTGGAAAAATATTGGCTACTCTTACAGTAAGTCTGAGAACATTTCTCGCTGAATGTTATATTAGTTCAGATTTCGGATGAAGAGAGAACTCAAGTGACATACTTTGCTCGAGGTGAGATGTAGAAATTTACAATCACTCCAAATCTATCGAATATCTCTGAATGCTACTATAGACGTTCAGTTTCCTGTCCGCCTGCTTTTCAAAATTATCAGAAATATTTGATATCAGTTTCTTGAAAGCAATGTTGGCTCTCAATCTTGGTATGGACTTGTTACAGAGAGATGAAAGATGAGATAAAAGGGAGCTTGAGAAATTAAAGTTAAAAGTCCATCAAAGCCTCAGGAGTCGATAACGTAAATGTCAGCCAAGTCGAAATGCAAATTATTATGATATTTGAACTCTTTCTACTTCAGGAAAACAAAAGCAGTTAAGAGCTAATTTGAGAATTCTGCAGCTGTTTTTCGCTTACGTGAAAGGAGAAAAATTAATGATAATTATTTGTTAGTTTTCTTGGCAAGATAAAACAACGCCAAACTATAATAGCGGAGCTCCAACGGCCCGAAGGGCCGCCAAGCGGAGCCCCATAACCATATAGGAAAAAGAAACCCATGTAATGATTTTCTCATGGTTGTCATGGGCAGCGGAATTGCTCGTGGGCGCGTATGCACGACGGCGACAACGACGGTGGAGTCGCGCAACATGGCGGTCATAATGAGACCTTTAGCATCAGGCAAACTACAAACCGCAAACCGCAAACCCCAGTTAAGCGTTTGCAGTTTTGCGTTGCCAAGATTTCAAACTTTAGCAAGGCGTTCAGTTCAGTTCAGTTCACTTCATTTTTATTTGGCCAAAATATAATACAATACAAAGATATATATGGGAATTGTAATGTTGCAAGGGAGCCCAGAAGATACCAGAAGGCTTTATGAAGCCTGGGCTCCCCAGTCTCAAAGAAATCGAAATCAGCAAAATAAAATGAAATTCGCGAAGTGATACATTAAAAATAGGAACTAAACAGAGACTGAGTTAAGTTATGAATACAGTAACAAGATAGAAAAAAATTAACTCTGGATTGGAACAGAATACTTTCCTTTGTTGAATAGGGCAGAAAGGAATATAAAATTGATTGGAACTACGCGTTCATGATCATTGTCTAGGGCCGCCATGTTATTTTCACCAAGTCGAAGTGTATCACTTTAATCGCCCAAAAATCAGCAATAATTCATTGATTCGAGATCAAAAATCCAGACACATCGCAAACAGATATAAAAAGCTAGTTCATACCTTTAAACGCGAGGCAGTACAATTTTTGTGGCAAAAAACCTTGCCGTAAATCACTTACCGCTGGAAGCCCTTCCTGCGGTTCAAACATGAACTGCAAACTGCAAACGTGACCGCAATGCCGTGGTCACGTGACATTTTGCGCTTTGCGGTTTGCAGTTTCCCATGAAAAACCTGATGCTATGTTGATAGAGACATGCAGCCCTAATTTACCGTGTACTTCTTTGATATTGGACATACATGTTATGAGCAATTGACATCTGTCAAAACAAGGTATCTGCTGACCAGTATCACGTGACCAAATCGCGGGCTCAAGTCTACAGCTTATCGAATAAACGTGTTTTTATGAAGTTAACTGCTGACCAATTGCTGGTTTTCGATTGGATCGCGGGCTCATGTCAGGTTAACTTGTTGAAAACAGTTCAGGATTGTTCGGAAGCCGGCTAACGCTAGCCTAGGATTAAAATTTATCTAAATTACAACGTTTTCTTCTATACGAATATTTTTGTTTTGTTTTGTGTTTATAAAACTCAAAACAGAAAACCTCACCGCAAAGTTACAGAACTCAAATCAAAATTGTACCTTTTCCTGGGTTAGCCTTATCGGGTTCTTAACAACCTGGCCAAGGAGCTACGCTTTTAGGCTGGCCTAAATCTATATATTAATTATGACTGTTATACGGTCTTCTCAGAGCTGTTTTCGCCTGAGTGTCGAAAAGTAATTGGTTTTGCATTACGACGCTACACGATTGGCTTAAAAAACTCGCGCTACTTTTTCATCCAATCAGAAGTAAAAGCAAAACCAATCGTGGCTCGATTGCAAACGTTTTCCCGCGCTTTATTTCTGGTTTTGATTGGTTCATTGGATTCTCGGCTGCGTCTTTTCTGATTGGCCTACAGGGGTTATACTTTTGGTTTTGGTTTCACGACACTCAATTAAAAGCTGCTCCATTATTTCCAACTGGGTTAGCTAACAAAGAAAAAAACCATCTATAATTACTCTGAACCAACAAAGTGGATGCACCACTTTTTATCCTACAAGAATCGCTTTTGGTACATGAATGATGAGAGTGAAAATTGCAATGTTATTCATTTGTTGTGAAACTACAAATGCATGAAAGCGACTCAACTTTTGGCGCTTTTGGCTAGGTTATCGCTTTAATAAGAAAAGGTTTTCCTATTCATTACGTTTTTTCAGCTGAAAGAGCAAGCAAGATGGACGATCAAGACGATGTTGTGTCAGAAGATCACGCCGCAAAATTTCAATGGCGAAAGGCTGCCAAAACTCTGTCTTCTCAAGAACAAATTATGCATAATTTACAGCTGTCACATAACCAGCTTTCACGTGACGACGATCCAAGCTCTGTCAATAGATTCAAAATGGCGGCGCAGCGAGTGCAACATGGAAGAGAGGCTGATCCATCTGGTTCCAGGCTCCATGATGTGGTGCAAATGGTGCGTGATGCAAATCCAGATTACGAGAATCCTCGAACTGAGAGGGACAAAGCAAACTTACACCTCCCCACCTTAGGCGGAAGTTCTCCTTCAGAGAATCGTTTGACCTGGGGAGCTTCGGATTTACAAGAGTCGCTTCCGCAAAAATTACGCGAGAGTACGGATATTCTGATACGCAAAGTAGCAGAAATTCAATACGAAGAGAGCTTGAGGCAGTCACAAGAAACCATCCGCGAGGCGCTGGACCGAGTGAAGAAAGCTCAAGACCGAGCACAATTTGTTAAGAGTCTGGGGCGGGAACTCAAAGAGCGCCTTTATGGCGAACTCGAGTTTAGACACACAAATAAAAGTCTGGGGGAAGAAAACAAAGGTAAAGCCGTTCAGACGCTTAACGACAAAGACGATTCGAAACACAAGCAAATTTTAAGAGAGCTGGCTAAAGAGAAGGAATGGCAGAGAAGAACAGAAGTTATGATCGCCAAACAAGAAAATAGAATAGAGGAACTCCGGCAGGAAGTGAAGATGGAGATTCGAAGCATTATGGAAGAGCAGAATAAACATTACGAAGAGATGAAACGAATACTTAAAGTTTCCAGAGCACTTGTGCCTCACAATGGCAGCGATCACGCTTATGTGAGTCTTGATGGTCAGTCAACACACTCCGGTTCCAATTTTGATGAACTTATTCCAAGCAGAAAGAGGAGGCGTAACAGGGAGCCCAACATATCCACTGCACAGCCACAGTCCACCTCAAGCACACCAGAATTTTATATCCAATAAGAACGTTTATTCATAACACCAGGTCAGTCATTCGCCACTTTGGAAACGAGAAGAGAATCTAGGGCAAGTCTCATCTTGCAGTGGCTTGTGGGACCGTTACTGAAGCAAAACAAAAATGCCTGAAGTCATATTGTTATATCTCCCAACTCAGATACGTTTTCCGATTGGAGGAGGTCGTGGCACGTGTTAAAACTCACAACTCCCTAGAGAAACAACAACTTGAACTTTCGACTCACACGTGATGTAGCACGTGATTTCGGGGAAACAAAACTCAGTCCCCTTTGGGGCCAGTATCAAAAAGTCCCACAAGGGACTGCAGGACGAAACTTGTTCCAGGCTTCTTGCCGTTTCTGAATTTGCTAACACTGGTTTCCCATACAATGAAACTTCTCTCTTTTTAAAAGTGAGTTCTTTCTTATCTATAAATATCCTATTGGTTGGAGACAAATATAGCCCTCGCAGAGACTCGCTGTAAATAACAAGTTTTAATACGCAATTGTAAATATTTTAATAGATATCGAACTCATAATATTTGTTAGTATTGTTTTCATACTCATAAATAGAAATGCTTTACATACTTTGTATACTGTGTATAAAGAATAGTTCATACTCAATGTATATGACAAAATAGCTCTCGAGTATATTAAAATTCAACAAGGGGCCACCAATGAGCATTGCCACTTGGTTATGTATATTCTGGGTTCTTTGTGCCGCCTAGAGGACGGTTAAATCTTTAATTTGTATTACACCGCTACAAATAAAGATAGTCTTGTATTCGAGGAGAGAAAGCTAGAGAGCGCGAAAAACAGGCGAAGCGAAGCGGTTACAACTGCCAAGCGCTTTTCTTTATTTTTCACCATATACAAAAGGTCGTTATTTATCCATCAAAGCTCACCTTGACTGACACATTCAGGAAGCTGTTCGTTTTAATTCCCGAGGACAAATAGTCATGCATATATTTCCGCGCCAACTGTTGGTTGTTATTTATTGATTATGGAAGTTGTTCAAAAGAGACTTTTTGCGAGGGAAAAAGAATTAGGAAACGGTAAACCACATTTAATAATTTTCATTCAATGTACGTTTGCTGGCCGAAGATTTTCCGAGGATTTCCGAAGATGCCACGGTTTACAAGAAGATTTTGCCATTTCGCACGTTTCTTAATTGTAAAATTCAGGATTACTTCTGCACTTTTAATTTCTGAAAACGCGCGTCGTGTTGAGCCTTGATATTTTCTACATGTCGTAACTAATCTGCACGTCTCCTAGTGGCTAAATATTCACTCGGTTGAGAAAACACAGTATTCTCATAGGAAATCGCTTAATTTCTCACAAGGAACTATAGGAGAGCGAGGATCAGTGAAATAAAAACACCAGAGATATGACTTTTGTAAGAGTTTATTATTCCAGCAACCTCAATCTCAGAGAACGACAGAGAGAACCTGGGATTGAGATTGTCGACCCAGTTGTTACCACAGTAGTGACTCCAGATTGACTCGATTGAGCCACATGGCATAACAACTACAAGAAAATGGAAGAAAATGAGACAATATTTATTGTATTTACATTTAGTAACTTGGGATAAACCTTTATTTAATTCAATGCTCGTCTTTCTTTGAATGTCAAAGTCTTTCTCATCCAAGTCTATCCGTCCTCCCCCTCGCTTTAGTTCTCTTGCTTGGAATATAAAACATATTTTATCTTCTCTCTTTTATCATGGCTTTTCGACAAAATATAAATTTTAAGTTTCAGAAATTCGCCCACTTGGCTGACAATAACCTGTATTTTTCCAGTTTGTCTCGTCGTTTACTTCCCCGCAAGCGACAAGAGAAGGTGGCTGAAATTTGCGCTTAGTTGAAAGGAATTATACACATTTTCGCGAAATGAAATTCTTAGAGACAGTTTAAAATGAAAGCCGGACATGAGCCTCCATCAGTGATAGTACCTACGGCTAAAAATGCTTTGGGGCCTGGAAAGTTTGGTAAACGAGAAAGTAGCATAAAAATGTTTACATCAACATTCGAAAAGTACCCATACTCTGGTCTACCCTGAGCTGCAACAATAGATAGTTGTTTATTATACCAAACTAGTGTTCAGTTCAGAACCAAATATGTTGCTTCTGCATCTCCATATCTCAAATCATTGTGAAAACTTATTTTCCAACCTTAGACCATATGAAACTCGGTTTGCAGATCAAGGAAACCTTCAAATCGACAAAATAAAGAAGGATGGATAACTAAGATTTGGTAACATTGAGAAGGACGTAAACGATGTTCGGTATTGTGAACTGCGCCGCTTTGCGACTCGGTTTTAGGCCACTTTACACAAGCTTTAAAATCTGTTACAAAAATAATCAAGTTTGATGTTCGGAAAGATGAGTCTAAAACAACCTTTGGGCTCTGATTTTTCTGTTTATACTATGCGTGGAGACCAAACTTTTCTAAAGGACCGACTGGAAATTTTCTCCTGTAATCCTGAACGGCTGGTGTGTTTCGGGATGTCTTCAGTAAGAGTGTTCAATCTGAACATAGAGCTGTTTTACTCCAATCTGTGGAACGAACAGCAGTGAAAAATGAAAGAGGAAATTAAAAGTATGTTTAACTTAGGCATCAAATACAAGATACAGCGTCTCATCCGGCACAATTCTAAACAGAGAGAAGGGAGCTGATAAAAATTTTTCCTCGAACTTAGATTCAGTATGTTTGGAAATGTGCTGTAACCCAAAATCTCGTGTTTTATAAACGCACTCTGTGTTTCATGTAACGATCACGATATGTCCTCTTACCTCCATGAAGATGTGATGAGTCTGGCTGAGAATCTTATGTGTGTCAGCGGTTGGTGCAACCAGCAGACGCAGTGTTCCAATCCACACGTTACTAAGAACAACAGAAGATAAAATATGACAGGGGGGAACATGTCAGACAAAGTAGTGTTGGTATATTCAACAATTAGCAGTGGCGTGGGAGGGGGGTGAAAAAAAAGGGTCACAGAAGGAAAAAAAGCTTGCGGGGCAACCAACCACCCCCCCCCCCACCCCACACACTCCCTTAGCTCATGGTCTGGATCCGCCCCTGATTAGATTACAAGTTCCAGATTTCTATCACGCTTAGAAATGAAGAACAAGTAATTTAATTGTTTTCGTAAAAATCTACAAGCTGTTAAAGACCATCTACAGTGTACAGTGTGAATCCACAGACACTTTTTGAAAACACAAAGAAGCAGACGCCTTTTTGTGACGACCGCACTTTGCTAGGCTACTCGATATCCACAGTAGAATAGATTATGAGTAGTGTAGCCAACAGCAGAACGGCATTCGTGAGAGAATGTTACTTGATGTATACGAAACATGGACTCGCCGAAATATTTCAAACTCCATAAAAATATGCGGAAAGTAGAAATTTTATTGTACTGATTAACACAATGATTTTTGGTAAACACAGTAGCAGATATTTAGGACCAGTTCTTTGGTTAAAACTGAGTAAGAAATTCGGAAGATCAGTCACACTACAAGCTTTTAAAAATAGAATTAGAAGAATAGATCTTAGTAATTTTATGAATGAATGCTGCTTGTGTACCCCTTGTGACAGCTGACACATTTATTTTTACTCTGATAATTTTTTAGACATTTTCTAATGCTTTTTAAATTGTATTTCAATATCTTTTTAAATTGCTGTAGTTTTCTAAATATTATAATTATTAGGTACTAATCTACATTGTAGGTATTTTGCATGTACTGTGTCACCAATTAGGTCCTTGTCAGGAGCTGGATCATTACCTAACACATAAATAAAGTATCTTCTTCTAAAGTAGAGAAAAAATAGATATACAATGTACAAACCTGCTGAGTGCCCAGAAATGAGGATCCTGAATGCTAAACACATCATCCATTTGATTCACCTGTGGAGTAAAATAACACAAATTAAAACAATATTCAGCAATGGTTACTTTTAACATTTCACAGTGTACTTGCCCAACAAGGGAACCAACTGACACACAAAAAAACTAAGAGTACATATACATGTAGCTGCACTATGTCATTAGGAAGGTGGGAGGAGGGGGGGGGGGGGTGGAGAGTGAGGAATATTTTTTCATCTCCACTGTGGGCAACAAGTTTTTCTCTCTGTGCACAGAGAGAAATTAGTGACTACAGTAGAACCATGTTAATCAGGTCACCATTTGGCCACAAAAATTTGCTTGTCCCGTACCGCTCAAATGTAAGTTACCACCGTCTCACGAGAAACGAGACTTGCATCGCGAGAAACGAGACTTTTCCCTGTCAAAAATTATATGAATGTCAATGGCGCATCATAAGAACTTCGATAAAACACTTTTTCGGTAAATGTGGACTATTTCAGCGTTTGAATCATCCATTTGTGTCAAATAAAACTGTGATTGCCATTCAGTGTTTTTTTATCGTCTCCTCAGTCGGTTCCATCACTTTGGTAGCGACCTTTTACTGTATGTGGGAACTGGCTTCTCACGAGTAATATATTCCATACTGGACGCCTCAGTGACTCTCGAGAGAAATGAGAACCTTCTCGCAAGAAACGAGACTTGTCTCGCAGGAAACGAGAACTGTGTTGCGAGAAACTAGACTAGAGGTCGTAACCTACATTTGAGCGGTACTGTATTAAAAGAGAGGCCTTACTAAAGGCTGGGGTGCTTTACATAAGAAAATGACTGATGACTGAGCTTTCATTTGAGCCAGAATAAAGTGGTTGTAATAACAAAGTGGCCAAATGAATGAAGTGGCCATAAGGGAGGGTTCCACTATAGATTACAATGTAATTTAAGTGCCAGTGTCATCATTTCAGAGTGTCATATTTACAATTTGCCATTCCTTATGAAGTCTTCTCTTAAAAAACAAAGCTGAAAAAGTTCATGTGAACAAATGAACTTACCCTTTGATAAGCTATATGCACATTCCTTTCCAAGGCAACTGGAATTCTCTGCATTAGTATTCCAACAGAATCTTTCAAAAGTGGGATTACGCTGCCAACACACAAGAAAACCACAAAATAAGTACCAGTAATCAAACCAAGATTAAGGCAATCAAATAGTGGAAAAACAAACTGTGTGTGATGTTTTTCTTCTCCATAAAAAAGATATCATATTAGAAAATAAAATATACATGTAATTATACACTGCACATGTATCATATCTATGCATCAACCCATCGGCAGCCATACTAATGAAATCATTTGATTTAGTGTCCAGGGTGCTAAGTTAATAATATTTTGGTAGCTCAAAGAAGAAGCTCTTATTGGAGAAGGGGTGCTTGTCACACTCATGTCCAGAAATGCAGGTTAATGAGATTCAATGCTCTTTATGTTTATGAATAAGCATCACAAAGTGTCATTTTCGTATTACTTCATATTTGACAGGATTAAGTGTGTTTTGGTGACTTTTTAGGAAAGAGGACACTTCATGATGCTTATCATAAGGAGTATGCATCTCATTAACCTGCATTTCTGGACATATGCTTGTCAGGGACAGGGTGCTCCTTTTCGTTTTGAACATATACATGTACATCTAAATGTGACATAATACTAAGGAAAACAACATACTTTAAATCAAGAACAGTGTAACAATGGTGTCTGTGATAGTCATCAATGTTCATTATGTTCAGATGAGAAAGTAGACTTCATTATTCACTTGTCTAATTAGTCTATTCTATTCTATCGTTAGTGTCATGTTCACCATAGCGGAGCTTATTGGAAGAGGACACTTATCAGAATAGGGATGCTAATTAAAAAATGGCAGTCAATGTAGGATGTTTATTGGAAAAAAGAGAGTGCTTATTGGAAGGTGTTGAATAAAATTATTAGGGGTGGGAACAGGCTTTGAGAGTCAGTGAGAATTAATTGATATGTGATACTCAAAGGTGCCACCCGGGGCTTGAATAAGCTACTACTTGATCTGGAGTCTGTTACGCAGCCATTATTTCTGTTGTCACACAATGCTGAGGGAGAAATGTTGCATAACGACCCCAATAACAATTGTGTAAGAGACTACTGGATCTAAAGTTCAACTCAGTTACAATCAGGCCATATCACTGGGAGGAAGAGAGAATGAGAAAAAGAAAGAAAAAAATTCTTAAACACAATATTCCATGATAACCCTTTCACATGGAACTATTCTTAGTTAAGCATCTCACCTGAAGAAAATAAGAATAGAAATAAATATTGAACATACAGGATCAGCCAGCATCCAGCCTGTCAACAAAACAAAACAAATACACATTTGGTAATTCATTTTCCCTTTCTTCAAATCACAGTGGAATCCAAATTTTTCAAACAAAAATTGGCAAGAAAAATCAGGAAGTTTAAGAAATCAGGAGTAAAATTCACTGGTTACTGACTAGGGGGTTCTAGTTACTGAGGGGTTCAAACAAAATTGAGGATTCAAAAAATCAGGATAATTTCCACTGTTCATGCAAAGATTTGTAAAACATACAACAGTATTGTACACAGCTTACGCCAAGCTCTAAGTCCTAAAAAAACCCTTACCAAATTGATGTATAAGGATGGCAGATATAATTACTCCCACGCTTCCTAATGTGTCTGCCAATACATGAAGAAAAACTCCTGCATGTAAAAAAAGGTTCAATATATTAGAGATAAATAGAGCATTTTCACTCACATGGTCAACTTATAGGAACAAAAGAATGTTTTTACATTAGGAAAGAGTTCAACTCTCACAGGACTTTTTTGGAACACCAAGTTGAACATGCATGGCCACTGTTTCAATAATTTGGGACCCCAATATGGCTGCCATGATATCGTGTAAAAACACATTGCTACAATACAAACCTCTGCTATCTCCTTGACTAGTACTGCTTATAATGACTAGAAATGGCAAGGGAGAAGCTCCAACTGAAAAAGGTGTCTTTTCTGGGCTGGTATAGAAAATCATTAGAGTTTCATGGGTTGAAATATAGAAAAGTTCATATGACAAAATTGTAACTGATACATAGCAAAATTAAATTATGTTTAATTCTATCAAGTCAAAATAATTTTGTTGGCTAGAAGCGATTGAAAAAAAATCTTTGAGCAAATCTTTAATAATGTCATGCTGTTTGTACATTTCTGTGACACGTATGTAAACTCGATTGTTAACTTTACTGCAAACATTATAATAATCTCTTCAACTGCAGAAAATAGGGCACACTTGTTGTTTATTACATTAAATTTTATTGGTTAAGAAGTTACCTTCCATGATTTTACTCGTGGAGACTTCTAATTTTCCTTCATTAGCTGAACGCCCTGTAATAATCCAAGAGCAAATATAACTATTTTATTAAAAACGGGATCATTGGATAATACAATTCAAGAGTTTTCCTTGGCCAAACCATCATGGTATATAAACCATTATACAATAACCAAATCAATGTGTGTGCTCTGATTGGTCAATCGGCTGTGGATTATCGTGCCGGTAAACCCATGGAAAAATCGCGCGTCTTCTGAATTATTATATAAAAGCAATAGACCACATTTTTTAATGGGTTATAGGCTCATAAACCACTTGGGATGTTGGTAGAACACTCGAAGAATTCGGAAACCACTCACCTGCGGCTCGTGGTTTACAATTTTTCTTGTGTTCTACCAACATCCCGCGTGGTTTATCAGCTTATAACCCACAGAAACTTGTGGTCTATTGCTTAATTATACCATGCTCTACAAATATATCTACTACACACATAATTTTGGGGGACTTTTTGTTTTTATTATTTTTTTTTACAATATTTAGTTTTCTATATTTTGGG
>CM042757.1:8657263-8690855 GCA_022496165.2 Catalaphyllia jardinei | reverse complement strand
GTTGCAAGTTAATTTTCTAGTGGTAAATTTAATTCCTTTCTCTCCATTTCTATGTTTATTGATAGTTATCCGGTAACTGTTCTATTGAAAAAGTAAAACATACTTTAAATGAAATCAATAAAGTAATGGCAGAATATTGCTGTCTGCAACAACACTTAAACACAGAGCAATCCTATATAACAAGGCTGAGGCGATCAGCCTGTCAATCACAAATCCCAAGGCACAACCAATGCTCCCATTTGACTGGCTAATTCACTCAGGTCTAATTTTAGCGTGTTGCCACAAAATTCTGTTTTTCTGTTTTCTGCGGTTGAGAATAAATTTGAAAACTAAAATTCGTAAAAAAAGATACAAACTGACTGCGAAGGTAATATATTATATCTACGGTAATATGGTTATTCTTCTGCCAGTTATCTAAAAGAGATTCTGTTAGGTGAACATTAGCTGCTGTTGCACTCTTGCTGCTAAAATTCAGTCAAATTTTACAAACCTAATCAGTTTTTTTTTTATGGCATTCAGCCTTGAGTCTTGAAATCTCCTTTCTAACGTCAATATATACTCAGGCAAAATCTCACTTTGCCATTTTTTAAAGTTCTTTTGTTTCTTTGAAGTACTTGTTGCTTCCAATTTCTTTGCTCTGAATATGGAAAAGTTTGAGGAATAACTCAGTGTTGTTCAATTTGCATTTTGTTTGCACCATCATAACGCTCATAAATCTAAATAATTTTAACATGTATTCCACCAAAATCCATCTGTGTTCACTGGCTAACCAAAGTCACCTCTTGCGAGTTTTGTTTTCATTCTCAGCGTTCTGAGATAAATGGAAACAGGTAGCTTGTTGATCGAAGGTATCAGCTTTGTCAGTTAGTTTAGTTAGCAGAGAAATTTGAATGTTCCGTGAAGTGACAAAGATAATTCATCATTTTCGTTCTTCCGGAGGCATCTTCTAAAGAGTTAGTACAAGTTTTATTTTCACTGTTTTTTTAGCATCTATCTCTTATCATTCTCCGAAAATGACTCTGCTGTTTTAACAGAGAAAATGCTATTTCTCCAGGACTTCTATGTTTGCCAACCGTTATTTCGGCCTTCTACCATTGCACAAAAAAGTCAACAATGAAAGTGCTTCAAAGGGGGCGTGTCCTTGCCTTTTATAGGATAGCTTTGTGTTTAAGCCCTGCGTAAAACTCTGTCCATCAAGAGACATGTTGCTTTTCCACTGCATTGAGTTAACTTGGGTGCACTGGGGATATTATGCCAGCAGCTAGCCATCCTGCAGTTTAAGCATGGGGTACCCCTTGAGGTGGTGAAAGGCTTGTGTTTCCTTATACTTGTTGACTCTGTGTATTTTAACAGTTCTCACAAGCTAAACAATCAAGTGCTTCCAATGAGGACAAAAAGGGACAAGGAAAAGGTCCTGTTTACACCATGGAAGAAGTTTCTCAGCACAACACGGCTGAGAAAGGCATCTGGGTCACATATCAAGGCAATGTGTATGACATTACAGATTTTATTGCACACCATCCTGGTGGCTCACAGAAGGTTATATTGGCGGGTGGAGGAGCTCTGGAGCCATTTTGGGCTCTTTATGCTGTGCACAATACTCAGCATGTTCGGGACTGGTTGGAAGTATTTCGCATTGGTTCCTTGGCCAAAGATGACAGTTCTCATCATGCTGCTGATATCAAGGTATCTAGTAGGAATTATTTGCTTTTATTATATGGCTAGCTCTGCGAGTGGGAGATGAACACCATCCTGCACTGTGTATTGTTTCCTGAGTGGGCAAAATGACGCTATCTTATCTGCTTGGGACTACCCACCTTTTCCTGCAAGAAACATTTCCCTAAGAGCCATATAATAAATTCTTTAGTGACCAAGTTTGTTCTGTCAAGCTGGTTTGATATTGGTGTGTGTGTTGCGCCGCGTAGCACTATGAACACAAATGAGTTAATTCTCTGTTCCATCATTTGGTTTGATATTGGCCTTTTTTAAGTTTATGGACATCAACCTTATCTCAGTCCATTGACACATAAAAAAAACTTGGCCAACATCCAGCCATCTTGACCTGACACCTGGGCAATAACCCATATATATCACAGAGAGTTTGCTGTGGGCCTTTGTACGAATTGCAGACCTATGATGTTTGTCTTGCCAAAAGAGGGTTTAGTTAGCTCTTTTTGTTAATGCTGAAATTTACATAAAAATTAAATCTTTATATATGCTGCTTCTCTTAAATGCCACCAAATCCAGTTAATCATCATTCATTTGTCCATTGATTTAGTATGACTGGTTACCCTGTGAACCAGACAGTTGAATTATACATTATAATTAACCCTATGTGGTGTTTTAGGATCCATTTGCTAATGACCCACCTCGTCACCCAGCACTCAAGATCAATACTAAGAAGCCATTCAATGCCGAACCACCCATGCAGCTCTTGTCCGACAATCTTGTTACTCCTAACGAGATTTTCTTCATTCGTAACCATCTCCCTGTTCCCGATATTGACGAAAACAAATATGAGTTAGAGATCACTGGCGAAGGAATCAACACTGTTACACTCTCTCTTGAGGTAATTTATGTCTTTAAATTCATGAAGCTATTCTTACCGGAAGTTGACATACCCTACAGGAAATAAAAGTGAAGAATGTTGTTGGAAGAAATGTGCAGACGTTTTGGTACTGTCCCCTTCATCTGTGGAATCAGGGCACAGTCCCGAAACGCCTGGACATTTGCTAAGATTTTGGCACTTCTAACAGCATTCTTCACTTTTATTTCATATTGTAGTGACAAGTGCCCCGCAGCCTAAGTTTTTAACTTCTTTCATTACCCTACAGGAAGTCTGACTGCAATCACCAGGGGGGGGGGGGGGGAGAAGCCATGCAATGTCTGTCTACCTCATTCTACAAACTTGTGTAAACAAGTGGTACCTTTTTTAAAGAAATGCTCGTGGAAACAAATCAAACTACAAACGCATACAGTGAGACGTGTGTGTACTACACAAAATACAACTACGCATGCGAATAGAACAATACAACAGTTTCCCTCATTGACGTTAAAATGTTGTTTCTTATCGGAAAAATTGGGAAGGCATATAAAGTAAAAACTCTTTTTGTTTCGACGAAATTCCCGCCATTTTTTTCAAATTTGGAACCTGGTGCGCTCATGCGTGACGGTCTCACAAGCTTCTGTGAGATGGGACTTGCCCCAAAGTTTCTTCTCGTGACGGATTGCTCACCCTTATTAAGACAAAGTTTGTTTTGTTATTGTTTGTTTAGGACCTGAAAACCAAGTTTCCAAAGCACTCAGTCACTGCAACAATGCAATGTGCTGGTAACAGAAGAAGCGAAATGAACCAAATCAAAATGGTCAAAGGTCTTAACTGGGGAGCAGCCGCCATTAGCACTGCGGAGTGGACAGGAGTTCTTCTCAAAGATGTATTAAGGTAATTTGTGCATTGGAATGAGGTTTTAAGGCCTTTTGACTGTATTGTGCAATAAACGAGACTCGTGTCGTGTATCGAGAGGAACGAAACGCGTCTTGCGAGAAACGTAAAATGTGTTGAGAAAAAATGGAATTTGTATGGATAGAAACGTGACTCGTCTTGAGAGAAACGTGACCGCCACGCGAGAAACAAGGCTTCAGACGAGAGAATCAAGACTCGAGTTGGGAGAAACCTGTCACGTGCCGTGAGAAATGAGACTCCTCTAGTGAGAGGAACATAACAGGTTTATGGAAAAACGAGACTTACAGAGAGTAATATGATGAGTCTCGCAAAAAAGTGATAATTTACATGCACTTTCAAGTGGTACTCTCTTATAGAGAGAAAGTCAAACAGAACGCGTCTTACGAGACACGAGACGTGCCTCGCGAGACACGCGACGCGTCTCGCGAGAAAGTGATAATCTACTTTTAAATGGTACTCTGGTTTGATTTTATATTAGGTACGCTGGACTTGATGACACCTCTGTTCAAATAACTGCCGCACAGCACATTCAGTTTGAAGGGGCGGATCATGACATTACGGGCTCCACGTACGGGGCTTCAATACCTGTAAACAGCGCACTTTCGTCTGAAAAGGACGTTCTTGTGGCGTACGAAATGAACGGTGTCCCGATTCCCAGGGATCACGGCTTTCCCGTGCGACTTGTAGCCCCAGGGATAGTAGGTGCTCGTAATGTGAAGTGGCTTACGAAGATTGTATCTAGTAAGGAGGAGAGCCTCAGTCACTGGCAACAGAATGATTACAAGGGGTTCTCCCCATCAGTCGACTGGGACACGGTCGACTTCAAGTCGGCTCCTGCCATTCAAGAGCTGCCGGTGACATCAGCCATCTGTGATCCACCAGAAGGTGCGGTCATCTCCGCAGACGAGGGAGAGATCTCACTTAAGGGTTATGCTTGGAGTGGAGGGGGGAGAGGCATCGTCCGAGTAGACGTGTCTCTTGATGACGGCAAGACATGGCACGTCGCTAAACTAGAAGGAGAGGAGAAGCTCGAACGTGCATGGGCCTGGAAACTGTGGCAAGCAACCCTTCCCCTACCAGAGGGGAAGGACACCCTGCAGATCTGTGTCAAAGCAGTTGATTCGTCTTATAACTCGCAGCCTGAAGGTGTTGCGCCCATATGGAACTTACGCGGGGTTCTTTCAAATGCTTGGCATCGAGTTAACGTTAAAGTTGAACATGAGCAGTAAAATAGTGCGACGATGGTGGATTATGCTGATGTGGTACACTGTACTGAAGGTGGCTTGATCCTATTAATTTGCTAAGGAAAGTTTTAGTTTGGCGCAAAAATGTGCTCCGATATTTGTCCGCGGACATTATCTGTTCCGAGAGGCGAACAGTTTTCCGAGAGCGAAAACTGTGAGCTTTGAGGAACAGAAAATATCCACGAAAAATTATCCTAGCATATTTTCGCGCCAAATGGAGGCTATTGTGTTTGTTGTCGTTCAAATGTTTTTCACGACAAGCGCAGTTTTGAATATCCTTCAGATATTCCCCAGTTTCAGGTGGGGGTATTCAGTCAGGTGACGCGTTTAGACCAATCGCGTGCGAGCTAAAATATTTGATGGATTATAAATGTTTAGATAGTGTAGAAGGGAAATACACTATGTAATAATGTAACATAAGATTATATAAACACACATGCGACCCGCCATGCCTTTCTTTGCTTTGTATGGACTGAGCGGAAGCCAGAGGCGCCTTTACAAGCTGACGTTCGATGTCACCCAATAAAAGAATTGTAAACTGCCATGAAACGATCAGCGATAGGTGCGGTATATTAATACATACATTACAAATAAAAGACAATAGGTCGTCGAGTTTGCTAAAAAGGAAAAACCCCAAAGGCTTGATACTAAACGGGAAATGGTCGGTGAACAACCATGGCTATTATCAGAGAAGGTTGTGGTGAATTACCAAAGATGAATCTGACCGATGTGGGTTAAATGTTTCAAGATCTGAATTTTCAATGGTAGAACATTTCTTCTTATCCAGCTCCGCGTTCGTATCTTCTAGCAAATGGCTTCAATGATACTATGGAGTGTTTGCACAAGAGTTAGGATGTGGTTATTTGTACCTTCACGAGAGGAGGAGGGTAAGGGGGTTACTCCCCCTTGTCTTCATGGTAATCCCTCTCAAGTTATCTTAAGATCACTACCGGTTCCAGAAATCCCAGGAGGGTGCAGAAGTAGGCAATCCTGTGACGCTGCATGGACAACCCAGGCGGTTTTAATTTACCCTGTCTGTTATCCTCCGCGAAAACATCCACGCCCGACGACGCGCGTGGCAACATCCGCGGAAAAACTGGACACCAAAACCGGCTCACTTTCACTTTCTACCCTGCCAGATTGCTTCGCTCTTCGCCGCTCGCGCGTGTGACTCGAATGTGAGCCAGCGCGCGGGCTTTCTCGGACCCTGAGACAAACGAACTATTTAATGAACCAACCACCTGATCCGAAACGTACAATAAATGACGAATTACAATGGCTAAAACGGCCAAGAGGCTGGACTCAAAACTCCAGCAACAGCGGTAATGCTGGCCAAAAAACCTAAACATAGACTACGAGCAGTCTCAACCTCGTTTCCAGGGTCTCTCATTCTCCCGCCCCCTGGAAGATGAGAGACCCTGGGAACGAGGTTGCGAGCAGTCTCTTTTCGCTTTATCCCTGGTGTGTAAAGCGAAAGAAAACCGTGAAAAAAAATGGCCGCGCGAAATGTACTTCTAGGGCGAAAAGCGCTTCTCGCCCCTAGGATTTTACGCGGACATTTTCCCTCCTTTTTTATCAGTCTCGCTTGACGGACTAAGCGAAAAAGGAACTACTCGTAGTCCAACATAAACACCGCAAGAAATTACAACAAAGATGAAAATCTAGAAATTACGACAACAAAGTTCAAACGTACGCCAGGGTCGTAGCCAGAGGAAAATTATGTCTAGGCATTGTTCATGGTTCAATTCTCTTTCTAATTATTTAGCAGTATTTTACTTTCCCCCTTCAAAAAGACCACCCCCCTCCCCCCCGCAAACGGCCTTGACACGTGAGCACGTTGTGTGCCACGATTGGCTGAAATAAAATCACGTGAAATCATGCGTGCCCACTAAACTGAGTGTAAGGTGAAATTTCAAACAGGTATCTTTTTAGAGCATTTTCAGGGTTAAGCTAGTGCTCTTGCAACGCCACATTTTTCATTCCTTTTGCACAGTTTCTCTCATTATTTCGTTTTCAAATAAATAGAGAATATTGAAGATCTTGTCAAGATTTAAAGTAAGAATTTTTAGTACGTATTATTGATAGCTAGGTACCATGCCACGTCTAGTAATCTATGTCTATGTCATAAAACGATGCTGGAGACCTCGAAATTCGTTTCTTACGTCAAAACAATGTCATGCCTAGATATGCCTTCATTATGCACTGGCGATGACGTCAAAAGAGTGCCACGCCCTAGCATCACTCTTACACTCTTGAAAAAAAAAAACGAAAACGGGCAACTCGAAAAACACAGCAACGTGATTTTCCGATCTGTTGAGCGAAGTGTTGGGAAAGTGTCATTGCCGGTGTAGTCATGTTCTCGTGATTTCTTATAGACGCGGCGATGCTTCGGAAGTTCGGTTTGGCAGTGGAATCATAGCCTGCTTTTCATGAAATCTCAGGAGCAGGGGTGTTCAGTAGCCAATCCAACGTCAGCCGTCCTCGGGGTCTATCCTTCTCGAAGATGAAAAGTGAAGGCCAGGGGACGAGGTTGAGCCAAATCAAAATTTCGGGATACTGCATCAGAACTTCGCATTTTAGCAACCGCTGCAAGCATGACGTCACGGTCAAAGAATTGCGTCATTAAACAGAGATGCCGCAAATATTTTGACGAAATGTTTGGTAATACTTTGACGAATTTTGCTATTTCAAGGTTTCTTTACTTTCAAATAAAAAGCCAAAAACACGAATAGCGAAACAGGGGAAGGAAGAAAGCATAGTGCTACATATTTCTCTCTGTAGGAAGTATTTTTTTCCCTAGAATAAGCAATTATGGAGTCTATCAACTACAGGGATTTGGAAAAGGCAGACATCATGTCCAAGGGCCAAAGGCAAAAAATCCCGAAAGCAATCAAGACAAGAAAAAGCGTAAAATCAGATTTCGATTCCTCACAACCGAAATGTTAGAAAAGCATGGCAAGCTGAGTAAGGAGGAAGAAATGTTCAAAATGCTGTATGAAGAAGCTGCTTTTAAAGTCTATGGAACAATTCCCGCGAGAAAATCGTAAGGGATTTTGAACGGTCTCATAACTGGAAGGCTTTATATACGATGGGCTGTCTCCTTCGCAGAGGTTCAAGCGTTCGTTATATTAATCCGCTGTGCGAAATATACCGCAGGCGCAAGGTCGAATGGATCGATCAGGCGGAGAACCTCTGCCAGATGTATGTTGATTTTTCGTACATCCTTTTCTCGTACATCGATGAATTTCTCGACTTTGGCTAAATTTGACAGCTTGAAACTCACAGAAACCCATTGCTAATTATGTGGCTACAGTTTTCATTTTTTTGTGAAGTATAATTTCATATTTTCTAAGAAACGAAGCAAAGTGTTTTACTTTGAAGGCCCCCCCGAGACCCGTGATTTTCATTCGTCCGTATGACCTGTAGCGTCCTTTTTTATCAGGGTTAGGGGCATTGTTTCTGTTGTATCATCTATTGTTTCGTTCTGCAATCACAGACCGCGTCTGGAAAGCTACAGGCTTGCTCTGACCCGTGAGGGTAGTTTTCCATGTTGTCTTTTTCTCTTGGAACAACAACAATGGATTTAACTGCGCGGTTGTGAGGGTGAAATGTGAGATCAACAAATTGATCAACAAATTGATCAACAAATTGATCGGCAGTCAGCACTACAAACGTCTCAGAAGGAGAATAACAAGAGAATTCCATTCACTCTCACATTTCACCCTCACAACCACGCAGTTAAATCCATCATTCTAAAAAACTTTAAATTACTTCAAAATGATCCCGATACTGGCAGAATCTTTTCGCAACCGCCATTAATTTCATCAAACGCGACAAAAACATAGGTAACTTTTTAGTCAGAAGTGCTTTTCAAGCGAGTGAACAACCCGGTACTTTTAAATGTGCACGCGCACGATGCAAAACATGTCCTTTCATTTGCAACGTTGAAAAATTGTCGGGACCCAAGCGATCCATTAAGATCACTGATCATTTTACCTGTACCTCAGCCAATGTCATCTACTGTATAACTTGCACCCTTTGCAAAAAGTTATATATCGGCGAAACAGGTAGACGACTAGGCGACCGATTTCGAGAACATCTTCGCGACGTAGAGAAAGACGACAAAAACGCATCTAAACCGGTCGCTAGACACTTTAATCTGCCGAATCATTCTACGCAACATATGACAGTCTGCGGCCTCTCCCTACATCAAGGAAGCACAGAAAGTCGCAAAACTCTAGAACAAAAATTTATTTTTCAAATCGGCACTCTTAATCCTCACGGCATCAACGAACGCTTTTTATTCAACTAATTTATTCTGTTTTTCACGTTGCCAGGCACCAACCAATAGCGTAGCTCCATATTTCTGTATATAAACCACACACAACCCACAATTCCTCGATTCGCTGCGACGAAGGGCAAGCGCTCGAAACGTCAGCTTCTGAATCTCTTTATGGTGGCTAATTCACATTATCAACACAGTTGATAAAACCAAATTATCTTGTAACACTCCCACCGACGCAGCACCACGGTTTCTTTAGAAACTTACCCCCTTTATAGCTGCACATGTTGATCGAAATAGGTTTATAATTTTCTGGTAATTAAGCTTTAAAACATGCTAATAAAACGAATTAAAAACAAGGAAAGCCAGAGGGGGGCTTATATCCGGGAGAAGGGGGAAGGGAGAGGGGGCCTTATATCCAGGGGCACGGACGGGGGATTATAACGAGGTATTTTTGGTTTTCAGGCAGATGGGCCGATAACTGGATTAGCTTATAAGCGGCAGTTTATAGTATACCATTAAAATGTACAACCGATGATTTTCAAGAGCAGAACTCTTTATTTACCATTAAACATGGCACAAAGCTTTTGAGCGCCACAATGTTAAAAAGAAACACCCTGTCTGCCATTAATTTCTAGCTTGATTTAGAGGATAATTCCCCCTCCCCCGCCATATGGTGTCAACTACTCAAAGAGCCTCAAAAAAGCCCACGCCCCGAGGGGCAACGAGTCGCTCAATTCCCGGGATATGAGTACATCCCAAACTAGTCCCCAGGCGTTCCCGGCTCGTTCAAACCCAACTGTCAGCCTTCCTAGACTTTGCGCAGACAAGGGGGTGAGAGAGAACGCCTAAGGACTAGGTTGGGTACATCCCCAAGCCATTCCAGAAAATCATAGCTTGGGTTAAGAATTAAACTGCTTCGGACTCAATTTACCACTATGCCTGTTTTGATAGTATTTTCACGGCATTTTCACTTCGCGATTTTGCATAAGCCATAATTCCCGACGCTAAATTTCACGACTTTGGAGACTTAAATTTTCATACAGAACTTGACGGTCTACATACATTTTCAAAAGTGACCACTTTCTTGTTACCTCAGTGTAATCCTTTATCTTGTGATGATGATGGAGTTAAACTTTCCCCGCTCTTTGGTTCATATCGCTGGTTTTCAGTGTCACGCCATTCAAAATACATCGAAATAAAAATCAAAACCGTTCAATAGAAAGTCCGGAGTCTGGGAAAAGAAAGAACGTAAATATGCAAAGACTCTCGCCAAGATTCAGATCAGAGCAATTTTTCTTAAGCGAGATATGCGGGAAATGTTTTACCCAAAATTACAGAGATTTGACGCCATGTTGGCGCCAAGGTAAATATGCAAAGCCCCTCGCCAGTTTACAGCAATTTTTCTTATGCTAGATATGCGGAGAAATGTTTTACCCAAATTTATAAAGATTTTCACCTGTTCTTGGAAAGGGTCAGCTCAGTGAGCTGGTGAACGTAAATTTTTCGCGCGAAAAACGCGGCTGCTGGACCAAAGTTTCTCACGTGACAAAAGATATTTTTAAAAAACATCCACTCTGCAGCTTCAGTGTGCACATGTAGCAAAGGACTTCCTAAAACTGACAAACCTCGACGGCCTATTGGACCAATTCACCGCGTAGGAAGCAAGGAGATAAGTTTAGGTGAGACTGTGGTAAGGAAACTTATCTAAATAAGTGAATTTTAAAATAAAAAATCAAAAGAGCGAGTCCAAGATGTACACAAACATCAACATCTGCAACATCGGCTGACAAACCTACCGACCGAACGCACATTTATTTTTAATTGTGAAATTATGAAACGTTCGGTATGTGAAATACTAATAAAAGTTTCTCTCCTCTTTAGGGGAAGCAAGCCGCCAGAAAGTAAAACTCATCTATTATAAAACGGCTCTAAACCGCCTCCAAGAACACAAAGACGGCCAAATAACGCAGGACAAACAGAAGGCAAGTCAGCTGTATTTAATTTTTTTTCTGCATTTAGAGCAATTTTCGAAGCATTCTCATACATGGTCTTATAAAAGTCTAAAATTGAAACGGAATGGCCAACAGCAGGGTAGGCTCGATTTCAATTCCGCCACTTTCTCGGGTCTGGTCCACCCTCTCCAAGAAGAAAGGCTGAACGCGTGAGCGGCAAACCGTCTGTGATCAGGAGCCATAAGGGAGTTTAGGAAACTACGACGGCGACGCCGAGGACAACGTCGATTAAAAAATGAATTTATATTTTACCTACGAATCTCGTGATATTCTTAAGTTATTTACTTTGTTTATCACTGTCAAAGTTATCTCGAAACTGAATCTTAAACACCGCAATAAATTTCAAATAGAATTTTAAACATTGGCCGTTTTCACACTAAGACGGATCATCCGTCCTGACGGATAATCCGTCTTAGTGTGAAAACGGGACGGTGCTTATTTTAGACGAATTATCTGTCTATTTTTATCCGTCTGAAAATACATTTAGCCATTGTAATATCAGCAAAGGTAACTGTTATTGCATGCGTCGTTTGGTCAAATTTACAAGTTGAATCCTTTTTGCCTGCTTATATTATTTACTTTAAGAACGTCATAGACCCTCAATATGTTATTTGTTCTATCCTAAAGCCCCTTACATGGGAGGTGAGGAGTTGGGGGGGGGGGGGGGTGGCAAGAAGTCAAAGTTAGCCTTGCTCTCACAAATAGCATGCTTTGCAAATAGCATGATGATTATGGCATTGTTTTAAGGAAACCGCAAATTACCCATGGAAAGACCACAACCAACTAGCAATCTTTTGTCGAACATCCTGGGATAGCATTCTATCTTCTGTTCGTTTTGTGGCCTGTCGAATAATGTGAAGATCCTCTACTTCAAGCTTCCACCTTGGATTACATGGGTCGTTTCTCTTAATACACAGGTTATGAAGAGCTATGCAACACATTATGATTGCTTTAATATTGCATCTTCTACACTCAGTTTTTTTTATAAAGGATTCGCCATCTTCCTTTAAGCATGCCATACGCATGCTCAGAAACAACCCTGGCAGATCTCAGGTTTGCATTGAAATTCTTTTCTCTAGCACATTTGGTGCGGTCTGGAAAAGCTTTTAGCAACCATGATCACGAGGGAAATGCAGCATCGCCCACTGTAGTAAAGGGGATTCGTCCATAGCCAGGTAGCACTAAAACTTGATGAGGAATGCAGTGACCAGCTTCAATTTCGTTGAATATGTCGGAGGACTGCAGGAGTGTTGAGTCATGCATGGAGCCTGGTGCTCCAACGCCAGCCCAAAGAAATCGTTTATTTGCGCCAATTAATCCCATGTTTGTTACCGAGTAACGCTTTTTGAAACTAAAGAAGTAAATGACACGTCACGCAAAAGCTTAGAAATTCAAGCGTAGTCTATCACTAAACCAAGAAGCCATTCGGAGTGAAAATTTGTATGAATATTAGTTTTCAGCTGCTCTTATATATCATGAAAGTAAAATCTCAGGAGCATCAATAGGTTTTGAAGTTGAAATTTAGTGACGCCATGTGAAAACCAGCAATAGCGTGGCGCACAGAAGACGTCACGAAAATTTAACCCCCGTCGTGACTCCGGCAAACCATTCCATGGGCTACTTCTTTGGGAGCGACGTATGGAACAACGTCGCTCGAAAACTCTTCCACGCGATATTTCGCAATTTGATGGCCTCTCTAGCTCAAAATGTTGGAGAAAACCCACAACATGTACCTTAGAATAATAAAGTTACGGAGTTTGAAGGAAGACGGCAAAATATGATGGGCTACTCATGTATGAAGGCTGTTCACGAACACTCTCCTTACGTCCATGACAGAGAAAAATATTATTACTAGCAGTAATCAAAGATTATGAGAGTGCGTTCGACGTCGTAGTAACTTTTTATACAGATACCTTAAATGATTTCCCTAGCTGACTTTCAACCTCTAAAAACTAACCTTTTTCATCAACAACCGGAGTTTTAAAGAAAGATATTTCAGTGACAAAGTCCATGCCATTCTGACTGAACAGGTCTCGGTACAAACTACGTTGCGTGACGGCGCCAGGTTCCGACTCACAAGTTTAATAGGACTAAAATATTTACATCAGCCTTCAGATTTCGTGCTAAATATTCTCACATTATTAACTTGTAATTTGTAAAAGTATATTTTTTACGAACATTATTCTAAGCAGGAAGCTCAAATATAAGTACACATTTGCAATCGCGTGCTCGTTCATCGTAAACAAACTTCGTGTGACTGATTCGAGTATTTCCGCTGGCCTGATACAAAGTATACAGTATTTACATTTCCGTTCCCTGGCTCAGGTTTACTCTTACGCATCTTATAAAATAAACAAGTGCCTCGTGAGCCCGAACGAACGTTTAAATAACATCATACTATTGAATATAATACTACTCAGCCCCAAAATCCCATGGCAAAAGTATCCAACGCTACCTCTGTGATCGAGAGCGCATGGAAAGAAAGTCCAAAGTCTACATGGCCTGCTCACGTGCTCACATGTTCGTCACATGTATTATCACATGTCTCAGTTATGGTACCAGTTTACTGGCCGTGACCATAGTAACTATGTCGTGACATAGTAACTATGTCGAGACATGGTTAGTAACTATGTCGTGACATAGTTAATAACTATGTCGTGACATGCCCCTGCAAAAATTAAACGGGGTGGCAATTTTCGTGCCCTTACAGGAATGTGGGTTTTCCAGACAATAACCTTACACAGGACAACCAACTCTGCAGAGTCACAGGCAAAACTTAGGATTGCGTTCCACTTCGTCGAACGCAATTATTATTATACTCGGCATTCAAGTGCATCACCCACAAGAAAGTCGGCAAGCCAGGTAAAAAAGCAACTCATAAAGAAACAACCGTAGATCCGATTCGCTGCCTTGCCGTGATGAAACTGGCCCGCTCCGTCTTCGCACATAAAAAACAGTTTTACTCGCTGCGCTATTTAGTACACGTATCGCGCCAAGCATATAGCTATGAAATATATGCAGTTGAGATCTGCTTACGGTCACACCTTTGTTTATGTGGTCGAATAAATGGCTCTATTAAAGTCATGGTCTTCCAAATTGCACAGTACACACAATTCTGCTCTGTATTTGCAATTGTCTCAGATAATAATAGTGTCCTCCGATTCTATCGTCTTCGTTTGAGCGGGCTGCTCGGCTGGTCGAGTTTGGGAATTTCTAGCATAAGATCAGTCTTCTCTTGAAGAACAGGATAAACAACAGATAGGTTTCTTCGTAACACGTTTCACTGAGAAGTATTCTGATCGGTTAGTCGCAACCGCCTCGCTAAAAGTTCTCGACTTCCAATACCTTAAGGTTCTGGGATCTGTCCGCCTGTCACTGCGACTTTGTAAGATCCTCGTGCAATTTGTGACATTTATGCTCTTTTCTGGACACCTCGGAGTCTGTTTTACACTACCCACGGAAACAGTGTTTGCTTTGTAACATTATTTTAGCTAACCAAAATCTTAGACCACCAATCTTTTCTTTTTTGCCCGATTTTCTGGTCTAGAAGACAACGCGCTCATACATAACCCCGGGGTATCCTGTTCGCCTATGTTGGCATAGTGTCCCGGTGTGATCCTTTGATAGGGTGCCTAAATTTGTATCAGCAAAAATAGCAGGGTGTAAACACCCAGTTAAGCGGAAAAGACGGAAAACAAATGATCTGTCAAAGTTAAAGTATTGCCAAAGCGATTTTAAAAAGATTGTGTTTTGCGTGGCGGTTAGTCATTGTTTGGATCGTCACGCAACGTTTCTCTCCCCTCCCCCATTAGCCTGCGAACACTGACAGTTTTTCCGGCTTTTGTTTCACGGCGGCTCTTTCCGGCGGCGAAAAACAAAGCCGGAAACCGTATGTGCTCGCACGTGACTCCATTAAATATGGCTTTGTCCTGAAATAACAAACGCTGTGATAAACAGACCAACACGTGCTGTACAAAGATGCCATGATTATTTCATTTGTTTCAGTTCGAAAACAAAGTAATAGCAGGGAACAGAAACGTTCTGAAAAGATTTACCATGTTTATGATGGCATGTCATTAAAGTAGATGTTGACTTCCAGTAGTATATAGAGAGAGGGGCCCGAGCCCACTATTAAAATAAAAGGCGAACAAAAGGCAAAAAATTAAAAGGAAAACAAAAGGTAAAAAATTAAAAGGAAAACAAAAGGTGAAAAATGAAAAGGAAAATAAAAGGCAAAAAATTAAAAGGGAAACAAAAGGTGAAAAATGAAAAGGGAAACAAAAGGCAAAAAATTAAAAGAGAAATAAAAGGGGAGAGCGCACTTTGGGGGATAGGGGTGAAGATAGGCGCAAGGGGCCGCAAGGAGCAAGAGAGGGGGTTGTTTAATTAAAATTGATACCTCTATTACTTAAAACAAATTATATAATAAAGATTATATATGGAAGCTTATTTAAAAACCCCAGAAATGCAAAAACTAAAGAAAGAAAATTATAAAGAGTATAGAAAGAGATATGATCATTATAAACTAAGAAACACATCTTGGTATTGTGATGTTTGCAATAATGGTAAAGATTATAAATTAGGGGGCAAATGGTCTCATTTAGGGACAAAGAAGCATGAGAGAAACTCATATGAAAAGGAAAACTTAATTAAATTTGATTAATTTGGTTCAAATTTTAAAATATATTTAAGAAATAAAATAATCTAAAAAAAAAATCGATACCTATTATATATTGTAAAATGATAAAATCTGAGAAGAAAGCATCAAATTCATATAATAGAGAAGTAATTAATCAATATATCATGAATAAGCCTATTCCAAAAATAGTAATTAACCCAGTATTAACAAAAGGTGGTAAGCCTGTTTTTAAAAGGCCTACATTACCATCTCCTTTAGTTCCTGAAAAAGCACCATTTCCTAAACAAAGGCCTATACCTGCACCAAGAAAAATAAAACCAACACCAAAACCTAGAGTATTAAGTAAAAGACCTGTACCTGCACCAAGGAAAACAAAACAAAACCAAAAAAAATTTATTCCAGGGTCAATTGTAAAAGATGTTGATAAATTTATAGGTATAATTGAACCATTTTATACCCCAGAAGCAATAAAAAGCTTTAAAAAACAATTATCAGATAGAGAAAACCAGATAAACCCAATTCAAATATTAGATAATGCTTTTGGTGATTATGCATTATCTGCAGAAATAGATATTTTAGATGAGAAAGACCCAAGAACTCAATTTAATAAAATTTATTATTGGGTTGAAAAATTCTTAATTGATTATTTAATGAAAAATAGAGGACTTAAATTTAGTATTGCTATTAAAATAAGATTTTATAAATGTAAATTTAATGAAAATGGTGAAGAATTTAGAGATTATGTTGAAGGGTCATTTAGTAATATTGATGATCCAGAAGTTTTAATAAATAATGAAGAGATAAAAGATAAGTATAATTTTATTGTAGAGACTATTTTAGAAAAAATATCAAAATGGTTATCTAATGGGTCTGGTTTAATAATTGAAGAGATAATAAGTAATTTTATTAATATTGCAAAATATGTCCCAATTAGTGGGGGTACATATTTACCATTACCAGAGGGAATAGAAAAAAATCAAGGTTTGATCAATATCCAAAATAAAGATGATTATTGTGTAATTTGGAATTCAATAAGACAAGATAATCCAAGGGCTAAAAACCCACAAAGAGTTACACTAAAAGATAAAAGCTACTTTAAACATTATGATTTAAAAGGAATTAACTTTCCTTGTAAAATCCCTGATATAAAAAAGTTAGAAGGTAGAATAAATAAAAATATTAATGTTTTTACATATAGTAATAATGTATACCCACTATATATTAGTGAAAAAGATAATGAAAAAGAATTAAACTTACTTCAAATACAAGATGAAGATAAAGATAAAACTCACTATGTTTATATAAAAGATGTAAATAAACTTTTGCATAATACTGATAGAAAATGTCGAATGTATTACTGTATTCGTTGTTTATATGGGTTTATAAGAGAAGACCTTTTAGAAAAACATAAACCTAACTGTAAAGAAATAAATAAAGGAAACTGTGCAACAAGATTACCAAAAATGATAGAATATACAGATAAATATACTGAAGAAGAGAAATGTATAATACCAACTACTCATTTTAAAAATCATAAAAGACATACAAAACAACCATTTACTATCTATGCTGATTTTGAATCAATATTAGAAAATTTAAACCCAGAAAAAAAGAGTTCAAGTGAATCTTTTACAATAAAAGAAAAGAGGCATATTCCATGTAGTTTTGCATATAAAGTGGTTTGTTGTTATGATAATAATTTTAGTAAAGAGATAAAGATTTATAGAGGGGATAATGTTATAAAAGAGTTTGTAAGAAGTATGTTAGAAGAAGGGAAATACTGCAAAGATGTTGTAAAAAACTATTTTAATAAACCTCAAAATATAAGTGAAATAAGTGAAATAAAAGATCAAAAATGCTATTTATGTAAAGAAGGGTATGAAAGACATGATGAAATTTATAGATACTTTTGTAAAACAACTGGTAAATATCTTGGTACTTCACATTTTATATGTAATTTTGATTTTAGAATAGAACTTGAAAAATTAAAAATAAGAGTAGTATTTCATAACTTAAAAGGTTATGATGGGCACCTTATTATTAAAGAGATAGGTGAAATATTAAAATTAGAGAATGAAAAGATTGACTTAGAAAATAAAGAAATAGATATTGAAAATGATGAATTATATAAAAATCTTAAAAATAAAGCAGAATTTAATGAAATTAAAAAGAAACATAAAAGTAAACTTTATATTAAAATAATTCCAAAGAACGCAGAACAATATTTAACATTTTCAGTAGATAATATAACGTTTATTGATAGTGCTCAATTTTTACTTGGGTCATTAGAAAGTTTAGCTAGTTGTTTAGCAAAGAGTGAAGAGAATAAATTTAAATATCTTAATGAATATTTTAAAGGTCATGAGGAGTTTGAGTTAGCAAAGAGAAAAGGAGTCTATCCATATAGTTATATGAATTCATTTGAAAAGTTTAATGTAACTTGTTTACCTGATAAGAAATACTTTTTTAATGATTTAGTAGAAAGGGATATTAAAGATAAAGATTATGAGCATGCACAAAAAGTATGGGAACAGTTTAAAATAAAAAATATGGGTGAATATCATGATTTATATCTAAAAATAGATGTTTTATTATTAACTGATATTTTTGAAAATTTTAAAGAGACATGTTTAAAATATTATAAATTAGACCCACAACATTATCTTTCATCACCAAGTTTAGCTTGGGATGCAGCATTAAATAAACAAAAAGGAATATATTGAGAACAAATAATAGATCCAAACATTGATCAGCTTTTATTTTTTGAAAGAGCAAAAAGAGGTGGAATATGTAATATTACACATAGAAATGCTATAGCAAATAATAAATATTTAACTGATTATAATCCAAAAGAGAAAAGCACTTATATAATTTATCTTGATGCAAATAACCTTTATGGTTGGGCAATGTCAGAACCATTACCTTATGGTGGTTTTAAATGGTTAAAAAGCTTTCCAGAAGATAAAATGTTGCCAAAAATAAAAGGGAAAGGTAGGTTTTATGAAGTAGATTTAGAATATCCAAAAGAGTTACATGATTTACATAATGATTATCCATGTGCTCCAGAAAGTATAGCTATAACAAATGATATGTTATCTGAGTTATGTCATGAATTAAAAGATAAATTTAATATTTCAGATACAAAAGTAAAAAAGTTAATGACAACCCTAAATGATAAAGAAAAATATGTAGTACATGAAAGGCTTTTAGAGTATTATTTAGAATTAGGTTTAAAATTAAAAAAAGTCTATAGGATAATTGAATTTTTTGAAAGACCATGGTTGAAAGACTATATTCAATTTAATACAGATATGAGAACAGATGCAAAGACTGATTTTGAAAAAGATTTTTTTAAATTAATGAATAATAGTGTTTATGGAAAGACAATAGAAAATGTTAGAAAGAGAAGCAATATTAGCCTTGTTACTGATAAAGAAAAATTTCTAAAAATAGCAAAAGAACCTTATTATGCTGGTTGTAAAATATTTTCAGAAGATTTAGTCGCTGTTAATAAGAGAAAAAAATCAGTTTTAATAGATAAACCGATATACTGTGGGGTTACTATTCTTGAATTAAGTAAATTACTTATGTATAAATTTCATTATGGAGTAATAAAAAAACTATATGGAGATAGAGCAAAACTATTATTTACTGATACTGACTCACTTATGTATCATATAGAGACAGAAGATGTTTATGAAGACCTTTTTCAATTTAGAGATCAATTAGATAATCATAAATACCCAGATGGTTCAAAATTTAAATTTTCTGAGAATAAACAAGTAATTGGTAAGTTTAAAGATGAGACTGCTGGGCATCCTATAACAAAATTTATTGGATTAAAGAGTAAAATGTATTCATTTGAAACAGAGAAGACAATAGTAGATAAAAAAACAAAAGAAGTAAGTATAATACGTGAAGAAAGTATAAAAGCAAAAGGAGTAAAGAAATATTTAATAGATAATAATCACCCAAATGAGAGATATTTCAATTATTCTCATTTCGAAGATGTTTTAAATAATCAAAAAATAATAAAGACAGAAATGAAATGTATGAGATCAGAATACCATGAAATGTATAATATATTAATGAATAAAACAAGTCTATCATGCTATGATGACAAGAGATATATACTAGATGATGTAATAAGCAGTTATGCATATGGTCATTACAAAATTTAGGATAGATCTTTTAAATCTTTTATATCTACCCAACTGTTGAATTTTTCAGGGTAACCTTTCCATTTAACTAAAGCTTTGTTGCCTTTTTTTCTAATTACTTTTTCTATTCTGAAACAGTTTGATCTGTCTTTTGCAGCTCTTCTGTATAAAAAGATCCTTTTATTTCTTCACCCTCTGAATCTTTTATTTTGTAAGTTATAGGAATTGTGGGTAAAATTCTATCTATAACAAATACTTCTTCTGTCCAATTTGGTGTGTATCCTTTATCGAAAGTTTTTCTTTTATATTTGCTTATACGAACAGTATCACCCACTTTAAATATTGGTTTGCTATCTATTTCTCTACCAAAATCATTAATTTTTAAATAAACTTTTCCATAGTTATGTTTCTTTCTAGCTTCATTTGGAGTCATACCTATGCTTCTATTTTTACTATTATTGTAAGAAGAGAGTATTTCATCCAAAATATCAATGTAAACAGTATTATTTCTGATTGTAAACATCTTGTACATTTTCTCTTTAATAGTTCTATTCCATCGCTCACAGACAGCTGACTTTTCTTCATTTTGAGTAGAATAAATTTCTATATTATTTTTATCTAGTAAATCGAGAAAAATTTTATTGTAATACTCTTTGCCTTTATCAACCCATAACTTTTTTGGCTTATGCTTCTGTAAAATGGTTTCGAAAGCCTTAGATACTTCTAAACCAGTTTTATTTTTTAAAGGTACAATCCAACCATATTTACTAAAAAGGTCTAAGACCATAAGAAGATATTTAAAACCTTTATTCCATTTACTAAGCTTTTGCATATCAACTAAATCAGAACACCAAATTTGGTCAACATTATGAACAATAACTCTTCTCTTATTAAAATTACGTCTTATAGGTTTATGTAACTCATCAGCCAATTTTTCTTGCCACCTTAAATTTTGGGCGTTTTTTTTATCATGAGCGCCTAAACCTAACTTTCTTTTTTTATCAATCATATTTCTAGCTAACCAATGCCCCCATTGTCTTTGATTCCAAGGAACTGCATCAAGAGCTTTAACCATCTTATTATCTGCTTTATGTTTACAAGATTTATCATCTCCACATACAGTATAGTCTACATCATGTTGCATTGCAATGGCATCTGCTGTACCAGTTGGTTTATCATATATCTCTAATATTTGACCTGTATTTTTATCAAATTTAAGTTGTTTATTTAAATCATTATAAGGTCCAGTATATTTATGACCTGGAAGAGTCCAACCCCCTTTTGGTTTTGGAAGTTTACCAATTGCTTTATGAATATCTACACCTTTACCCTCTTTTTTCCCTTCTATTTTATCTGCTGCTGCATCTGCTGCTTCTTCTACATATTGTTTTAATTTATCTTTAGCTTTATTAGACCTAATAAAGTCAGCTGTTTTTTTTCTTCCACTTTTAACCAATAATTTAGCATCATCAACAATACCCTCTCCTTTTATCTTTTTTGATACATCATCAGTGATTGAATCAATAGCTTCATTCAAATACTTTTGACCTATTTGTTTGAATTTAGCTTTAGCTGTGTCAGATTTAATTGCATTAGCTGCTCCTCTCCTTCCTAAGTTAAATAATCCTTTAGCACCTGCTGCTAAACCTTTAACAAATAACTCATCAAATCCAGATCCATACATTTCTTTTAAACCATTAATTTCATTATTAGATAAGAACTTAACCTTATTAATACCACATTCATCACATTTTACTTTAACTGCATGCCTATTATTATTAGATATAAAATATTCTTCTGACTCAGGAACGTTTTTAGTATGTTTTCTTTGTTTAACACAAAATATTTCCATTTTATACTATAAAATATAAAAATCTTTTAAATTATAAAATCGCGCCTACAAGAGGAATAGTGTTAAAAGGGCTGTTTGGACCTAATAATAGTCCTGTACCTTTCTTTTTTGGTCTTCCTCTCTTCTTTGCTGCAGGTTTAGCTACTTTAGGTACTCTAGGTTTTCTAACTCTTGGTTTTGTAGCTCTTGGTTTTGTAGCTCTAGGTTTAGTAGCTGTGGTAGATCCTTTAACAAATCTAAACTTTGTAATACCACACTCAGCACATTTACACTTCATAGCATTTCTACCATTACTAGTAACAACTCTCACCTCACTACCTGGAACACACTCAGTTTGTTTTTTTTGCTTTACACAATAAGATTTCATATATAATATTTAAATTATAATTTTATTTAAGTACCTGGACTTATATTAAAATTATACAACTAAACTTATATTAAAAATTTTCTAAAACCAATATATATATAGATATTAATGAACTAATAACAGATATTTATAGATTAGAGATATTATATGAAGAGGTAAAGATTGTTTATAAAAGATACAAGAATGTTTTTAGATCATTATGTAATAGAAAAAGTAAGAAATTTGCTAAAGAACATAAAGAATCAGTAAAAAAAGATTTAAGTAAAGCAAGAGATAGACTAATAACAAAAGCTAGAAAATTACAAAAAGAACAAAAAGAACGAGAGATAGATAGAGAAAGAAGACTAGAAGAAAAATATGTAAAATTTGCAGAAGATTTAACAGAACAAAAAAATAATTAAATTAAATAATGAGATTAAGTCTCAAGTTTCTGGAAGTACTGTTCTATAAATTTTTCATTATAATTTGTATCTTTTTGGAAAACACTTAACAAATCCCAATAATCAGTGCCTTTATGCATTTCATATAGAAGTAAAGACAAAAATAACCACAAGTAGTGGTATATAAGTTTTGAATCTGCATGTTTTGATGTAAAAGAGTTAAATTTTTCATCTTAGCATGATTTACTATTTCTTGAAAAGGTGGCATACCAAAACTATCAAAATAATTAATAACACTATCTTTAACATAAGTTGCAACCCAATGAGATCCACTCATATAATGTGGTTCTAAATTATAGATAAATATAGCTAATTTATGATTATGTGGTAGTGTAACATCTCTACTTAATACATCTTTAATAGGAATACCTAAATATTTACACCATTCTAAAAGATCAAAATTACTTAATGGAATTGTTTTTTTAAATTTTGGACCTTTTAATTTTGAACCATTTTTATCTAATAATAATAAGCTGCTTCGTTTGTTGTGTTGTTGTTGTTTGTTATTTTTTTTTTTACCACCTCCTTTAGAAGAAGGTGGTGTACCTATTCTTGGTCCTCCCTCACCCCATGTACCAATAAATGGAGGTGGTCTCATTGGCATTCCCCTACCTTTAAAGAGATCTAAAAGCATTGGTATTCCAATACTTGCTAAAATAGTACCAATACCATTTCCAACTTGCTTTTGATTAATTTTAAACAATAAATCTAAATTATTATTATAAGCATCTGCTAAATCTCTAATCTGTGGTTTAGTAAGCAATTCACTCATCATTGCAAGTTTATGTAGCTCATTATTTGGTACTTTAAATACTTGTCCACCACTTATTTTCTTTACAATCTGCCTAACACCCTCACTTACACCACCAGCAAGACCTGCTAAACCTGCGGTTTTTGCAAGCATAGGTCCATAATTTCTCAATACTGGTAATATACTACTTACAATACCCATTCCAGCTTGTTTTCTAATATTAGTCTTTGGTATTTTAATAAGTGCACCAGTTCCTTTTTTCCTAGCTTTTTCAACTCTATTAGCCATATTACTTGAAACAAGTAGAGTATGACTACCAGTTAAATCTTTATTTTTTAATCTAATACCTATTTCTTCACTATTTTTATAAGCTCTTTTAAGTTTTATAATTTGACCTTTTGAAAGATTAACATTAATTTTAACTAAATTTGTTTTTGTCATTATATTAATTATGAATTAAATTTTTTTAACTCATAAATAATATTTATTTTAACTAAACTTTAACAAACTTACACAAACTTACACAACAACAACAATCTAATCATAACAATTTTCAGGATGTAATGAAATAATTCCTTCTGTATCAACTTCATCATCACTATCAATTAACAAACATTTACTAAATTTATTTACTCTAGGTTTATATTTAATTTGCATTAATTTAGGTTTTAAGGTTAAACCAAAAGTACCTCTACATAAAGAAAACCATGCAGCAATAAATTTTACATGACAATTACTTACTATTTCACCAAAAGAAACTTTTTCATTATTATTCCAATCAAAAAAAGTAGTTTGAAGATTATCTTTTTTATAAAAAAGACTAAATTCCATTTTAGATGGATAAGAGAGATATTCTCTCTCTTTTGTTACTTTATCTACTTTATAAGGTTTTTTACAAATTCTTTTCCATAATCCACCTTGACCATGTTCATCATAACCTATAATATTATCAATTGGTGTACTTTTTGATAATCCCCATTTATTATTATAAAAAGTATTAATAAAAAAATCATCTAACTCTTTACTTTTTTCTAAATATCTTTCATCATCTAAATTAATCTGCATACTAGTACCTAAATAATTATTATTTTTATCTAAATTTTCTTGTAAACCAAATGGTGTTGTACCTTCATATTTAACATACATAGTACAACCATCATATAAAATAGGTATTTGTAATCCATTATAGTTGTTTTTCTTTGGTTTACCAAAAGTAATACTATTAACATCTATATCTAAAAAATCAACTATAACAAAATCATCTTTCTTTTGTTCTTGTTCTTGTGCTTGTTTTTGTTCTTTCTTTACAAACTTTGCTTTCATTCTATATAATTAATAAATATTTTTTTTTAAATTATTTTTTCTTAAATATTTTTTATTTTTTCGTGAGGGTGTTTTATTTTTTGTTTGCTTTTTTTGTTTGCTTGTTTGTGTTTGCTTGTTTGCTTTTTATACAATAACTAATTGATCTCCTACTTTATCAACAACAACATCTTTTTCATAAAGAACAATAGCATGAACTCTAAACCTATCACCATCATTAGTGTTAATCATATATTTAAGTATAAGTTGTTTAGGATCTCTGCTTACACTATCAGCTTGATAACTTAGATCAAAAAAGATAAGAGGATAAATCTCTGAGAAATTTTTAATATTTAATTGTGTTCCAGTATTATAATCATTCTTTTTCCATGAATAACCCATTAATGCATTGAATATTCTAGATTTACTCTCACTATCAAAATCTCTTTCAGGATAAAATACACCATCACCATATTCAAGTCGGCAACTAGTTAGAGTACTATTATCATCACCTTCATTTAGTTTAAATGTATCAAATATAGATGGATTTGCTGTCATTAAATTATTTTTATTTCTCTGTAAATATACAAATACATATCTTACTTTATCAATAGATGCTGATATTCTAAAATCTCCACTTGCTTGTGTTAAATCTGATCTTTGATACATTTCTCTTAAGTAATTCCAATTTGTTGGTTTTTGAAAATCAGATATGAATTTACTCATTAGAGCATCTTTTGGTTGTAATCTAGGAACCCATAGATAAAATCTATCAATTACTAATCGTGTTGTATTTACTGCCCCATAAAGTGCTTCTGCATCTGGGTTTAAATCTATTTCAAATTCAAGTTGCATTGGAGGTAACATCTTTCCCTCTAATTCTTCAAAGAAAGAGTATCTATTTAGAGGTATATTTACATTAACTCTTTTTCTATTTTCTGTTTCTGCTCTTCTCGCTTCAAATTCAGCATTAGTGGCAGCAACTGTAGATTCAGCTCTATCTAAATACCAAAAAGTATTTTTAGCTACAGTCCTTGAATAATCATCTGAATATTCTAATAGATTTTTGCAAAAAGTAACAAGATGAAGATTATCAGTATCATATATAATTTTACCAGCACTCTTAATAACAAGATGTCTAATAAGTGAATGTGACCCACAAAGTAGTGTTGTTCTAGTAACAGCATTATCTCCTCCATCTGCTTTTAAATCAAGATGAAATTGTACTTCAAAATAAGCATTATACCAATCAAAAAAAGAACTTCTATCATTTATTACAAATTTATAACCATTCTTTTGTTGCTCTGTAGTATTAGCAGGGGCTCTTATATTACTTTCAAGAAGAAATCTGATTTCTTCATATCTCTGTAAATTTTCTGATGATCGAAATGACATATATATTTATAAAATAATTTTTTTTTAATATTGAGATATTAATCATATAACAGATTATTAATTAAATTATTAACTTCTTCTTGTGTCATTTTAACTTTAGCTCTGCTTGGTTTTTTCCTTTTTGTTGTAGGGTGTGTTGTTGTGTCACCAATCTCTTCAGATAACCTCTGCCTTATAAGATCACCAGCTTTTTCTGCCTCTTTTGCTGCCTTTTCTTTTGCTTTTTTACCTTTTTTCCTACTGCTTTAGAAAATGTACTAACAACTTTACTACCAATTGCACTTCCAAGTTCACTAGCAGCTGCACTAATTGGCTTCATAATATTATCAACTATAAGTCCATTTCCTCTATGAAAATAAACATATCTCCCAAGAGATGGATGATACATCTTAATCCATCAGTTACATACATACGTATACTTGAAATAGTTGTTTTATTTATTGGACTAAAAAGAATATGTTGTGGTTGAATTGTAAAAGCATATGATTGAGTTAAAGTTCCTGTACCAAAACTATAAATAATATCTGATTCTCCACCATCTACTAATGAAGTACTTGTTAAATCACAATGTATATTCAAAATATCAGTATCTTCTGTAAGATTTGGTAATCTCTTCCCAATATTTTCTTCATCTCTTAAGATCTCTTTATCAAAACCAATAAGTTTATTAAAATTAGATTTAGTTAAATCAAGCCTATAATTAGTATCTAAAGTTATAATTGTTCTAAAAGTTGGCTCATCAAAAGTTAGTGTGATTGGATAGTTTTGGTTATTTCCATCTCCATCCTCTACTGTCTTTGATTTAATATAATTATCCATATCATTATATGACCAAACTCCTTGTGGAAAATCAATATCTGTCCAAGTATTTCCATTATCTTTACTGAATGATATTTTTTGATTATCATATTCTGAATTGATATTTGTCCATGTAAAAAACATTGAAATAATTCTATTAAAACCAATATAATAGTTAGAGTTTGGGTCTAATTTGATTGTTGGTGTAAATCTTATTGTAAAATCACCTGGTCTATTTCCTGGTTCATTTTTTACAGAAAAACTACTTAATGTTATTTCTCTTTCCATATATGATTAAACAGCAAAATTTTTTTTAAAGCAAAATGTTTCTTTATTATTTTTTGATATTGACTTTTATTAATATGTTTGTAATGTAAAAGTGCATCTAAGATATTTACACCCATATTTCTCATATCTATGCTGGTATTTCCTGCTTTCATTTCTGCAATAATTAATGTTAACTTTTTAAGCATTTCTTTTGCATTATCAAAGAAAAAAGCACCACTTCCAGTTTTTCTCAACCCAGAACCAGAAGATGTAGTTTTTTTACTTTTATAATATGTTCTATATCTTTTTATCTCTTTTTCTGCATCACCAACTTTTTTAAATATTTCATCTCTTTCAGCTTTATTTATTTTTCCCTTTTTATAATTTTTTGTTGCCATTGATTTTAAAGGTGTAATTCTTCGTCTTTCATTTTCTGCATTTTTATCTACTCTGTCAAGATAATTATTTCTAACTTTAACGCTACTTTTTATTTTTGGATTTTTATTTAACTGTAAATCAACATCATTATAATTAGGTAAACCTATTACATCAAACATCCTATTTGGGTCACTATTTATATCTAAATTTAAAATAATATGTAATAAATCTTTTTTTTCTTCTTGTTCTTCATCTTCTGTTTCTGTTTCTGTTTCTTCATCATCTGGTTCTTCAACCATTGATTCTTCTGCTTCAGCAATTGGTGCTTTACCTTTTTCAATAGCTAGAGGTTCTTCTTCATAAAAAGAATAGTCAGGAGGGAGTTCATCAGGAATTTGCCAAAGATTAGGATCCATTTCATATTTAGGTGGTTCTTTTGGTATTTTAGCTATTTGTTTTTGATTTTGAGGCCCAACATAATCTTCTAGATTTATCAATCCTTCTACATCCATATCTTCATATGGATCTACTTCTGGTGCATAATCAAAACCTCCATCTACTCTAGGTATTTGAAATCTAACTCTCTTTTTAGGTTTAGTTTGTTCAGCTATTTGATCAAGTTTGTCAAGTTTATCTAATCTAAAAGTCTTTGCAATAGCTTGGTCAGTTGTTTTAGTTCTTATCTTATCTTCTGTTATTTCATTATAGAGTTTTCTTTTCATTTGCCCTGTATTAGTTCTTTTCTCTGCTAATTCTTTCCATTTTGATAGACTCATATATTAACATAATTTATATTTTTATAAATCATTATTGTTATATATAATTATTGAACTATTTTAATGATTTATAAAAAGAATATATTCATATAAATTATATATGAAAATTCCAAATTATGATAAAAATTCTAAAGGTAATAGTAAATTCAAAAAACTAAAACCATTTATGCCTTCTAACACTTTTAGAATGCTAATCTGTGGGCCAAGTGGTTGTGGTAAAACTAACACTCTTATGCATATGCTTTACAACCTTCTTTACTTTGATAAAATTTACTTATTCTCAAAAAATCTAGAACAACCAAAGTATCAAACACTAATAGATACATTCCAACCTATCTCTGAAGAGGTAGGATATGATGTTATTGAAGCTTCAAATGATGAAATAACACCTCTATCAGAACTAGATGGTGATAATCAAAAAATAGTTATATTTGATGATTTTGTTTGTGAAAAAAATCAGAAACCTCTTGTAGAATATTTTATTGGGGGTCGTCATAAAGGTTGTAGTGTTATCTATCTAAGTCAATCTTATTATCTTACTCCTAAAGATATACGACTCAATTGTTCTCATTTTTGTATATTTGATAGTCCATCTTCTGCAGAGACTTCAAGGATGTGTAAAGAAGTAAATGTTAATAAGGGTAAATTTCTCAAAGCAACCTCTGAACCTTATAGTTTTGCTTATATAGATAAAATAAATAAGAAAATTAAAAAAAAATTCAATGAAGAAATTTAATTAAAAATAAAATATTTTTATATTATATATGTCAGATTCAAGCCAATCACAATCTTATGAAGAAAATGATTCTCAATCTTTTAATTATGTAAATGATAGTTTAGAAAGTACTTATAGTGAAGATACTGATTATTATCCTTCTCAATCCCAATCATCTCAATCACAATCATCTCAATCTCAGTCATCTCAATCACAATCTCAATCACAATCACAATAAATACAACAAAAAAGAATTAAAAAATTAAAACAATCTATTAGTATATAATGGGTTATATTAATGGATTGTTAGAACAAAAAAATGTAGATAAAAATGGAGGAGTAGGAGAGAGAGGCCTTCCTGGAATTGGATTTAATCTTACTGATGATGGTAATTTTGATATTGATGGAAAAAGATTAACAGAAGTAGGAGCACCAGTTGATTCTAATGATGCATCTACTAAAAAATACACTGATGATAATCTCAACTTAAAATTAGATAAAGATTTAACTTCTGATCTTGACTTGAAATCACATAAAATAGTTAATTTAGCTGACCCACTTAATGATAAAGATGCATCTACTAAAAAATACACTGATGATAATCTCAATTTAAAATTAGATAAAGTTTTAACTTCTGATCTTGACTTAAAATCATATAAAATAGTAAATTTAGCTGACCCAATAAATGATAAAGATGCTGTTAATTATGAAACATTAAAAAATCATACTGAAATTTCTGAAAATAATTTTCATTTACAACCAAGTTTAAAGGTATTTAAGTCTAATGTTGAGTTAACACTATCAAATAATTTCTATGAAACATCTCCATCTGGTACAAGTAGTGACTTTGGTGGTCAAACCTTTCTCGAACTAGAAATGAAGTCAGATAAGTTAAGAGATGGTATATATACATCATTAATAAAGATAACTGGTGTAACTGATTATACTCATATATTCAATGTGTATGCATCTGATGGGTTTAGACTTTATACTTTTGCAAGTAAACAAAATGGTATTATAACAAAGTCATATATAAGATTCTCAAGTAATGGATCTGAGGGTAAAATAAGATTTAGTATTGTAGTATTTAAGAGAGACCCATCAATGAATTTTAAGTTTCAAACAAGAGTTATAAAAGGATCACGAGGTACAGATTTTAATGATAAAATATTTGAGATACCTGATACAGATGATAACTATGAGATACTCTTCTTTGAAAATATAAATATGGATGGAAATAAAATAGAGAGTTTAGCTAATCCAGTTGACTCTGATGATGCTGCAACTAAAGGTTATGTTGATACTGAAAATGCTAAACAAGATATAGCAATAAATGATAAAGCCAGTAAAAGTTATGTTGATACTGAAATTGGTAAAATAGATACTAGCGATTTATTAAAGTTAGATGGATCCAGAGCTATGACAGGTGATCTAAAAATAGATACACACCATATTCTTCAAATAAAAAACGTAGATGATCACATAGATACAGACCCTCTTAGTGTTAAAAGAAAAGATTTATTTAGCGCTGTAAATAAAGGTTATCTCAATTCAAATTTTATAAAATTAAAAAGCAATGCTGATAATACTGAGGCTTTTGACCTGCGAGGAAAAAAAGTTCAGAACACAGAGCCATATTCTCCAAATTTATTTAATAAAAATGATTTGGTATCAAAGGACTATGTAGATATTGAAATATCTAAAATACCATCTGTAGATACTAGTGACTTGTTAAAATTAGATGGAAGTAGAAAAATGACAGGTAATCTTGATATGAATAATAATTTTATAAATAATGTTAAAACAATTGTTGAAATCGATGGTGATCCTAATAATAGAAACGATATTTTAAATAAAGCTGTAAACTTTGAATTTTTTGAAGATCAGAGAAGAGATATTAAAGTAAAGATAGACGATAAAGTATCAATAAAAGGTGATAATATGACTGGTGACCTTAATTTCCAATACACTGCACAGAGTGGTCCAAATGCTGGTCAGATAGTAAATAAAAAGGTAAAGGGAATAGCAGACCCAATTGATGGGAGAGATGCAGCAAATAAACGTTATGTTGATAATAGAGATTTTGTAAATAAAAATTATATTGATTCAGAAATAGCAAAAGTGCCAACACCTGATGTTGATAAAGCTTATGTTGATAAAGCTATAGAAGAGTCAGAAGAGAGAGCAATTGAATCAATTGACCAAGAAAATGTATTCAAAAAAGTAATGGATGATGACCTTTTCAAAGAGGATGATAGTGATATTCATAAAATTGGACCCATAAATAAAGACTATCATAAAGTAAATCAAAAAACATACCATTTTCAAATTGATTATGACTCAAGTCTAGGTTACTATAGCACAAGACTGAGTATTGATGTTGTATATCTACCAACTGGAAACTATACTATTGTTTATGAAATGTATATTAGTGTTGGTCTCTCTGTTGATGAAATTAATGCATCTAGTGGGACTCTCAATGTCAATAAAATTAATAGCAAAATAGTAAATAATAACACAAGAAGTGTGATACATTTTAATAAGGGTATTATAAATCCTAGTTTTGATGATTTAGATATTGATATTCGTCTTAAAGGTAGGTCAGATCCTAAAACAGATATTTATGTGGTAGTCTATGGTGTTAGAGGTTACCAGAATGATGTTTCGATTCATCTCTGGGACCGATTGTATTACTTCCATAATGATGTGGTCAATTTTGAAGCTCCTATCGATATGAATAATAAAACCATTAAAAACCTTCCAGAAGGAAATGAAGATAGTGATGCTATCAATTTTAAACAGTTAAATGATTTTAAAAATTCTTTCCAAACTTCAGTCGCAAATTTGCAGAGTTCTATAGGGACAGTCCATTCTGATCTACAAACACAATTAGACAAAAATGTTAATTTAATTAAAGCTATATATAGAAATTTAATAAGAAATGATTCAAAATTATTATTAATAAAAGGGTTTTATTTTCCTGATTCTATTGAAGGTAGAACTGAAAATAATTATTCATATCAGACAAATGATGATAACAGCGGTGATGTCACGTTTTATTTAACCTTCATACATAAAGCTAGTACAAGTGATAGTATGATAATAACTTTACATTGGGCTGCTGGTGGTAATTTTCCTATCTATATTTTTATTAGTAAAGATAGAGTAGTAGTTTCCAGAAATGCCTTAATTAATGAGCCAAGTTTAAAAAGTATTAATATTCCCGATAACACCAAAGGAAAACAATTCTATTTTTGGTTATTTATTAGAAATGATACTATGAAATTTATTTTCAGTGGTCTCTCTAAACAGATCACTGTAACTCATCCTCGATTTCAGAGTCCAAATCATGAATTTAGTATAATCTATGTGTCAGATTCTCCTTTCACTATTAAGAGAGGTTTAATAACCAAAAATATCTATAATTTGAATAGTGATGCTTATGGAGATATCAAAGAATATGAAAAGAGTCAAGAAACAATTATTTAAAAATATTTTAATGACTTTATATATAATATGGGTTTCACTAATGGAGAACGAAAACAAGAGGTAAAAGCAGTTAAAGGTGAAAAGGGAGATAGAGGTATTGGTTTCTCTTTGACAGCTGACCAGCATTACCATATTAATAAAAAAAAATTAACTAATGTATCCGCTCCAGTAGATAACAGTGACGCGACCACTAAAAAATTTGTCACGGATTTATTAAAAAATAAAGCTGGAACTACTTACGTAAACAATGAATTAGCTAAAAAGGCAAACGTGACAGATGTTCAAACAGCCTTAGGCGATAAGTTAGAATCGAACGATCTAAACATTATCAATAACACTTTAACTGTTCATCAAAACAATAAAGCTGAAAAGAGCTATGTTGACAACCAATTAGCCAGTAAAGTCAACTTAACAGATTTTAACACAGCTATAAATCTGAAAGGAAATGCTTCAGACATAACAACCATATCTAATACAATAGATTCACTCGAGAGAAACAAAACAGACAGTGCAGATTTTAACGCTCTAATTGCTAATATAAATGACTATATTACCTTTCCGAAACCAAAAATCGCGATCCATGCCGAAGAAAATGGACCTCTCTCTCTCAATGCTTTTGAATGGTCTTTCGGAAATGGAGCAACTGGTCAAAACTATGGCTTTCCAATTCCTATTTCTTCTAGAATTTTATATGGTGCTTTGTCATCTACTTTAAACAATAACGCTCCTGAATTAATTGTAGTAGCAGTAATTGTAAATGGTAATGAAGTAGGAAACGAATATTATATCACAAAACCTTCTGGACATTTCTCAACTACAGCTGCTTTTAATACACCTATTGAATTAAGTCCAGGCGATAGAGTTAATTTTAAAAGTAAAACTAACAGCAATGTCACACATACTATAAGAAGTCTAATTATAGAGCTTGACTTATAATTTTCTAGAATGTTCTTTGACGTCATACATTCCTGAGCGACCTAGAAACGACCAATGTTTACGAAAAGAAATCAAAAATTTTATTTTAGTCGCTTCGTTTTTCTGGGGCGCTCAGGAATGCATTGTTCATAATCAATGCAGCAGCTCTTCGCATTTATAAATAATTTTCCTGTAATTATTTATAAATATGACTAAAAAAATTTGCGATTTCAATCATATTTCACCAGACTTGAATAACGATCAAATCGTTGAACTGAAGGGCTATTACAAAACAATTCATCTAAAATGGTTTTTATATAAGAGAGCTCATAGGTATTACAGAA
>CM042757.1:8644763-8652263 GCA_022496165.2 Catalaphyllia jardinei | reverse complement strand
GAAAAGACTATGACATCCTCGTGTTGTTGGTGGCGCAGATTTCCAAATTGTCTGCAAGAAAACAACAACGACACATTAATACATATGACGCATCGCTGGTGATCGTGACTAAAGCACATGGTGATCTTAACTGTTTGGACATGAATTGATACACATCAACCTCCTCTTTACCAAATCCAAATAAACGAAAGATGTGGAAATTGTAAGAGTAGAAAGCTGACTTATAAATTCTGAACTGATACACACGTCTCTAGAATCGAATGTGACAGACTCTGATAATCTTTACAGTCTTTACAGGTAAATTGAAGCAAACCATAACCACTAACCTTTCTCAACTGCAATCCACGCGAAAAAGGACGCCAGCACAACGGGGTCACAACCTCGTGTTGTTCGTGGTCAGGAGCAGTCGTGGCGCAATGCATTCAGGTAGAAGCCGCAATGCATTCTGGTAAAAAGCTGCAATGCATTCTGGTAAAAAGCCGCAATGCATTCTGGTAAAAAGTGATGAATTCGAGAATTCGTACTCTCTTTTATATTTCTTCTTAAATCCTGTTTATGTTGCTGCTCGCTCGCTACGCTCGCTGCGTAGCAATTAAGCACTCGAGGCTATGTGGCGACCACTTTGAAGCCGATTGCTTTAAAAAAATGCCGGGTTCCTCGCGTGTCAACTTAAAACCAGGGTCTATTCCAACAATGTTTTGCTTTGTGCAAGAAAAAACACGGAGGAAATCTCCAGCAGAGCGAAAATCGGTCGAAATCATACGTAAACAAGCTGATATTGCAGAATGTGAAAATGACAACATAGAGCTCGAGATCGAGGAGTCTGAAGAAGAACGGAAGGAGAATCAAAGATTTAGAGGTAGCCCTGGAGAAAGAACATTGTGCTCATCTGGCATTATCGATCAAACTTTCTTTGTTTGTGCAATGTTGACAAACTTTCTGCCACCATTAGTGTCAGATGACAAGGAAATCAGCAACATGACCACCTGACCGCCACTGTATGTTTACTTTATGTTAGCATCTGCCATTCAAGTGGGTAGTGTTTCTCAGACTGATTGGCTTTTCAATATTCAAAAAAAAATAAATGGCTAATATAGGTCTGGTATATGCTGAAACAGTAATATGTCCTTGGAAAGTACATTTTGCAGAATTCCAGTTATTTAATTACTACAATAACTACAAAAATATAATTACAAGATTTACAGTCTCATGTTTACATGTAGAAATATGTTGCCAAGTGCAAACATTTTTTTAACAAATGTCAAGTCAGTGAGTTAAGTTTTAAGAGAAATTATAGTCGTGAATCTTTCCAGTCAGCTTAATGGGCAACATCACATTCTGCTATGCACTGAGAATGACTGGGATTGAGGCTGGTAATGGGTATGACACCAAATTGAAAAAAATTCTGATAGGAGATTGCATTTTTCAGTAGATTTTACATTTCTTAGCTTAAATTTTATGATTTTTTTTACAGTAGTTAAGATTTGCGCAGTAATGCGGGCATGATGTGGTTAAAATAGAAATCAGTTAGTTTTGTTAGTGAAGTTTCATGCCATGTCTCGTCAAAATAGATCCTTTTAACATGTATTCCTTGGTCACCAAGAGAAGAGTCAAATCAGTCATCAGGATAAAGTCATTCCACCTCAGGCCTGAAACTCCACACTGGCCTTGAACTTGATGATGGTAATGATGGTTTCAGTCAAGTTGAAGGATCTCACCATTTTTGATTAAACAGAATAATTTCTTTTTCCCAGACTGTGGCGGCTCTCGCTTGGCTTGGTATGGCTGTAAGGGAGTTATTCCCTTACCAGACTCTATACATTTAATTTCCAGTCCTCCTTAAGGGGGCTCACTAGTAGGATCGTAAACTATCCTGTCAGGGGAAGCTCCGAGCCAACTATATTTTGGGTTAACAATCAGCCCACAGTGGAACACTTTGATTCCCTGGTGTCCATGCCTCTCCTGGTATTGTAAGTAGTAATCAGCTACAATGTCTTCATTGTCACAGCCTGTAACAATAGGATTAGAGTAGGGATCGTGTTACGTCAGGTGATCTTACGAGGAGTCACGCTTTGTACAACCCAGCGATGTCGTGAGCACACGAGCTCTCAATATATCAATCAATCAATCAATCAATAATTTTATTTACCCACGGGATCATTTCACTAAAAAGTGGTCTTCTAAAGAGCCGTGCATATTAACCTTAAAAGATATAACGTAGTACTTAAAAGCTAAGACTATATATTCTTTGAGTTCTGTTGAAGCCTCTTGTGTCTTGTTGCTCGTAATCCTGCGGCTCGTTACATGGTGTCAGAAGTGAGTATGTCTAACAAAATGCCAGATGAAACCCCTGGAACGCCCAGCACAAGCGCTGGCACGGGACGATCCAGACGATCGATCTCTCAGCTCAAACCACCCGGCAGTTTGGATTTCGGAAATCCCAGTGAGCTCCCTCATGCCTGGAAAAGATGGAAAGAAGAAATTACTCTGTACAAGGACTTGGCAATGGAAGGGAGAGACGAAAAGACGAAGGTAAAACTCTTTCTTTGTATTATCGGCAACCAGGGACGAGAGATATATGACACACTGCCATTCTCCCGCGGCCCAACCGAACGTTCACTCAAAGATGTGATCGATGCCTTTGAAGCGCACTGCAACCCTAAGTAAAACGAAACAGTAGAACGTTATAAGTTTTTCACTAGGGTGCAAGAAGAAGGAGAGCCGCTAGAAAAATTCATAGTTGACCCGAAGATCTTAGCCTCAACTTGTAATTTTAGCACCCTGCGGGAGTCTCTGGTCCGTGACCGAATTATCTGTGGAATTCGCGACTTAAAGCTTAGAGAGGATCTTTTGAAAGTTGCCGACTTAGATCTTGATAAATGTATCAATGCCTGTCGAGCCTCCGACACAAACCAAACCATTTCGCTTCTGTTTGCATGTCCAGGAAGCCAAAACCAGTCCACACTGTAGAAAGCGATGACGAAAATACGAGCGGCTATGATGAAATCAAAACAGTAGATTTGAACCCCGATGACGAGATTAACGCCGTGGCAGCACGCAAATTCCCAAAGCGCCTTTTCGCAACAATAAATGTGGGCAAGACGCCAGTACGCTTTCAGCTCGATAGTGGAGCCTCATGCAACGTCATCTCGGCGAAAACCCTCGAAAATTGCTTGGGTGAAGTTGAACTAAAGGAGACAACCAAAAGGCTTTCCATGTACAACCGCACCACGGGACTCCGTCAGCTGGAACTCTGCAATACCAAAAATGGGAAAGTGTATTAAGTAGACTTCACAGTCCTAGGACAAGATTGCACTCCCCTTCTTGGGAGTGAAACCACACAAGAAATGGATCTCATTCAAGTGCGTTTTAAAAACATTCTGTCCTTTGATCTTAGCTCAGAGGGCAAGCCACTGACCAAAGAATCGCTTATTGCAAGGTTTCCAGATGTCTTCAATGGTACAGGTAAGCTGCATGGCCCGTACCACCTAGAAATTGAAACGGATGCTGTCCCTGTTGTTCATCCTCCAAGAAAAGTTCACATTGCCATTAAGCCGCAGCTCAAAGAAGAATTGGAACGATTGAACAAGCTCGGAATCCTAGCACCTGTCACAGAACCTACCCCCTGGGTTTCTAACATGGTTGTAGTGAAGAAGCCTAATGGTAACTTGCGTATTTGCATAGATCCTAAAGATCTAAACAAAGTCCTGAAACGCAGTCATTACCCATTACCCACCATTGAAGACATCCTACTTGACCTCAGCCGTGCCAAAGTCTTCAGCACATTTGATGTCAAGAACGGTTTCTGGCACATCGAGCTCGACGAGGAGAGTTCGAAACTGACCACATTCAATACGCCCTTTGGAAGGTACCGTTGGCTACGGTTACCCTTTGGCCTCTCCTCCGGTCCAGAGGAATTCCAAAGACGCCAACACCAGGTGGTCGAAGGTCTCCCTGGAGTGTTGTCGATACACGACGATATTCTGGTCTATGGTGAAGGTGACACCTACGCGGACGCGCACCAAGATCACGATAGTAAGCTGGAAAACCTCATGAAACGGTGCCAAGAGCGCAATGTGAAACTCAACAAAGAGAAGATGAAACTCCGGCGCAACGAAGTTCCTTAAATTGGTCATGTTCTCACAGACAAGGGACTCAAACCCGACCCCAGCAAAATCCAGGCGATGTTCGAAATGCCCAAGCCAACAGATGTGGCCGGAGTGCAGAGACTAATTGGTTTTGTCAATTACCTCAGCAAATTCCTTCCCCGCCTCAGTGACGTATGCGAACCTCTCGGGAAAATAATGGCCAAGGATGTGGAGTGGCATTGGACGGACTATCAGGATCAAGCCTTCCAAAGGATCCGTCAGCTAGTCACCGAAGCACTAGTACTGAAATACTACGAGCCAACGGAAGAACTCACCCTCCAGAGCGATGCCTCACAAACAGGTCTATGTGTAGTACTCACTCAAAATGGCCAGCCCCTTGCATTTACCAGTAGAGCCTTGTCCGACGCAGAGACCAGATATGCCCAGATAGAGAAGTAGCTATTATCTGTGGTCTTTGGGCTAGAGAAATTCCATCAGTACACATATGGCCGAAAGGTTACGGTACAAACTGACCACAAGCCGCTTGAAGCCATTGTAAAGAAGCCTCTCCACATGGCCCCTAAACGACTTCAGCGCCTGTTGCTACGATTGCTAGTATATGATGTTAACCTCGCTTACAGATGTGGCCGTCAAATACAGCTAGCAGATACGCTAAGTAGAGCATACTTGTCACTCACCGATGCGACACCGTTCGAGATGGAAGTTCAAAGTGTAAACATGGTCGCAGCATGCCGCTCGCAGCAGCTAGACTGGATGACGTCCAAGCCCACACTGCCAAGGATGAAACCTTACAAGCGCTAACCAGAGTCATCCTGGAAGGCTGGCTGGAAGACAAAAGTGCCGTTCCTGCTGCAGGAATGCCCTACTTCAGTGTTAGAGACGAGCTTAGCGTCCAAAATGGAATAATCCTTCGTGGAGAAAGAGCATTGATTCCAAAATCGCTCAGACATGATATGCTAAGGCGGATCCATGTGTCCCACATGGGTATGGAGGGGTGCCTACGACGGGCAAGAGAGTGCGTGTACTGGCCTGCCATGTCCAGTAAAGTGAAAGACTTTATTCTGAAGTGCGACATTTGCCGTTCTGTTGATAACAAGCAGCAAAGGGAAACTCCTATTTACCATGACTTTGCTGACCGTCCGTGGGCCAAAGTGGGGGCTGATTTGTTCACGTTCAACCAGATCAACTACTGTGACAATAAGTTTTTTCCTGCAAGCGCTGTAATTTCTGACTGAACGGAGAACTAAACTGACAACTGGGGAAATCTAGCTCTGGAGAGCACTGCTTTGCCTGCGGGAACGGAATCTTGTCACGAATTCCTGGTACACGGGATCTACTTCGATGGTCTTCACTACGGACGTCAAGGAGGAGACATGACTTGGTCCAACAGTAGTTTATTCTGCACTCGGCGATGTAACGTAATCGTCGATGTAACCGAAAAACTTTCCAATCGCACTTGCTTATATATCATCCTTTACACGTTAAGTGTTTACAATATGGTAATGAAACTCTAACATACAATACGAGCGGAAAAGCTTTAATTACGATAGGAAATCACAATCAACCCTACGAAGTTTCTTAAATTAAAAATAGAGTGCTAAGACTAAAGGTTGAAAGGTTTGAGATTAAAATAGAGCAAACTTAGGAAATTAAAAATGAGATACTTAATGGGAAATTCTCAATTGGTGTTACCGACAGCAAGAATAACTTATCCTATGAATAGAACTTCATTACTGGAATATAGTTCAGCTGGCTAACTCTCAAGGAACTAATAAAACTCCATTAGTAAAAGGTAGTTCAGCTGGCTGGCTTCCTAGGGAACGGAAGATAGATCTTAATGCCGAAAGGAAAGCTAAGTGCACCGCTAACGAACTATTTGTGTACTAAATGAAAGTCGGTGTTGCACACGTACAGGTGTACAAAGAGTCGGCAAAGTACAAGGTAGAACAATAACTGAAGATTTCTAGTTGTTAACCGAAAAGAGGCTACTGTTGGCTTTTCTATTTTTCTTGTTGGTTACACTATTTTTGAAAAGGGAAACACGCTTTTTAAGTCCTAACAATGAAAAACTTTGTGAACAAACTCCGATCAACAAGCTCCTTACTTGCTAAACAAAATACATTTTAAAACACGAAAGTGAGTGATCCTCAATATTACCATAACAAACTGAAAGCAAACTTAAAATAACAATAATTCGGGCGCGGCAAACAACGGTATGGCTATTTCTTCTAATGTTCCGTATCACTACCTGATAATCGTGGATTACTTCTCTGGCTTCTGGGAGATCGACCCTTTGGAAAACACTCCAGCCAGTCACATAATCAGGAAGATGAACATGCAGTTTGCCCGACATGGTATTCCCGATATCTGTGTTTCAGACAATGGCCCACAGTTTACAGCTCAGGAGTACAAGAAGTGCAGCAAGCAATGGAAATTTGAGTTAGTCACGACCTCACCAAGATATCCCAAAAGCAATGGAAAAGTCGAAAATGCCGTCGAAGCAGCCAAACGACTGATGAAAAAAGCGAAGAAGAATTCTTCCGGTACTTACCTTGCTCTCCTCGACTACCGCAATACGCCAACACAAGGCTTAGATGCCAGTCCAGCACAGCGACTGATGAGCCCCCGAACGAAAACTCTCCTGCCAACAACAAAAAATCTGCTGGTTCCTGAAGTAACCTTGGGGCAGCACCAGAAGATTCTGGCCAACAAGCAACGCCAAGCGAAATATTACAACAAAGCAGCTCATTATCTCCCCGAGTTGATCTCAGGAGACGTTGTCCGAGTGAATCTCTCCCCTGACAGCCTCAAACAAGAAGACCTGCAGAAGGCACAAGTCAAGGCCAAGGTTGGGGTGCGGAGCTACGAGGTAGAAACAGAAGACGGCAAAAGAATTCGACGCAATCGCGTTCACTTAAGGAAATCAAATGAGACCTTCAGCACTCACCAACCAGCGGTGGAGTCGCCATTTGGTTATGTTCCAGCAAAGTCGACAGCCACCCCCCCTGGGCTCTGTCACCCCATCTACTGATCCTGTCGCTGATCGGTCTCCAGTCGGACCAGTTCCAATTCCTGACACAGATCCACTCGGAAACTCCAGTGAGGCAGTTATTACATTGCCAAATGACAGTCCTTACCGCACCCGGTATGGCCGTGAGATCAAGCGACCGAAGCATCTGAGAGATTATGTCTAGTTAGAGATATTGAACACTGCTTGAGTTGAACTCAATTTAAGTTTAGGTCATGCCATAACAGAGACAGACACTAGTTGATTTAAGAAGCAAGTTTTAGTTTAGTTGTTTTGTTTGTTTCATTTTTTTGGTTCTTGTTGTTCTCTAAAGGGGAAAAGATGTAACAATAGGATTAGAGTAGGGATCGTGTTACGTCAGGT
>CM042757.1:8629763-8639763 GCA_022496165.2 Catalaphyllia jardinei | reverse complement strand
TGTTGTACACCCCCATACCCTCTGGAAAAAATAATTTTGGCAAGAAAGTGTGTTAAAGCGAACATTTGCATTGCACATAACTACTAATATTCTCGATCGATTGTAATATCTATATCTGAAGGTACTCGCAAAGAAAGCATTCAGCAGTTTAGTGAAGCATGCTTTAAAACAGAAGTAACTTGTCAATTGAAATTACCTTCCTACACGACCAACTCCCTTTGTAAATGTGGTACAATTTCCATTGAAGGACTGATAAAACGAAGTGTACATGAAAATATTGACAACTTTTACTGCGAACACGATCGCCAACAGACTCGGGACGAAAGCCAACTTTGAAGCAAAATTACATACAAATAGACAGAGATAAACAGGGATAAGAAATTCTCAAGTTTGCGAAATCCTAACTTCATTTCTACCTCTATAAAGAAACTAATTTTCACGAAAGAAATCCACTGCCACTTCGAAAACCAATGCGAAAATAAAGCAAGCTAGTCTCCAGTGCTTTTCGGTCCACAAGGTGGCTGGTAACAAGTAATGGCGGCCAGTTCGCGACAGCAAGCATTTGTCAGCTTCCAAAGTGTCTTCTGAAGGAAGAAAATGTATTTCAAATATAATGCGAGTCAAATACAAGTATTCAAGCCACTATTTTTCATGTGAAAGTTCTACTTTTTAGGTAAGAAAGGATTTTTGAACAGCTAGATCGACACTCGAATACGTATTGAATCAATGGCCCTCTGGAAACTAAATCCATCATACAACCCCCCTCCCCTCTGGAATTTCCTGGGTCTTTGACCCCCCTCCCCTTCGGAATGTCCAATTCCATGCGTGGTGGGGGCATGGATATTTTCTGGAACCACACATTATATTTTCCTCTGGGAAGAACCGAGAGAGCATTTACTGTTTACCTATTGACCAAAATTCTATACTTTTTGACTAAATGTAGTGCAAAAATAATGGGATTAAAGAAGTATGGAAACAATCTTAATTTTTGCATTTTACAAGAACATAATATGTTCTTGAACAAATCCTGCTGAGACATTGTTAGAAAAGACAGTGAGAGAAAACGTGGCCTTTACTACATGAGCTTACATGTACTAGAAGCCCATGACACAGGAAAAAATAACGGGTTCCCATTTTTGAATATGTTATGGTATTTAAAGAATACCCATAAAAATCCCAAATTTGGCAAAGTGAGACAAGTCCCAACCAGGAAATTCTCAACCAAGTTCCCTGATTGAGACTTGTCTCACTCTTCCAAATTTGGGATTTTTGTCAGGTATTCTTTAAATACCCTAAAATATCCAAGAATGGGAATCCATTATTTTTTCCTGTGTGACCCGGAGCCTTTATGTGTGTGCTGTATTCGTGAGTCAACCATTTCGCTGCGTATAATTCTATTTTAAGAAACAGCATTTCAAACGAAATTCACACAGTGTTATTCTTATCAGTAATAATATACATGAAAAATTTTCTCGATTCTGACTGGCCAAGAGCAGTGCTGTTCAAGTGTAACACCATGCAAAATTGTAACACCGGTGCAGAAAGTGTAACACCAGTGCAAGTTACATATCGTAATTCTGGATTGTTGACAGTGACACTCCGGGTTGTTTATTCAACAAAATTCGACTAGACATAAGCTACGTACTAAGCTTTAGTTTTTTTTCTTGGTAACATTCCAAGCATGCAGTGTAAATCTAAATTAGGTTTCATACAAGAGGGGGAATTTCACAAAAAAGCTCTGGCCTAAGCGAATTTCAAGCGTGACCACATTAACTCACTTTCCCCATTTGATCGGTCGAGAAATCCCAGTATCCTCTCTGTAATTCAGTTGCCGCTATATTTCGACATTTTATAGCTCGATTTAAGCTTATAAGAAAGCTTTTGACAAGGCGTTTTTGCAATTTCAGGGGATAAAGACTATAAAATAATTTAGGCTTACGTTTTTCTCGTAGAATAGTTTTGACAAGTCAGTTTATAAAGCTCAACCACCCTTTCAATATTTGCATTTCAGTTTCCATTAGCGAATTAAAAGCATGATAAATATTTCACTTCTTAGTCAGTGTTATATTTAATTCAGTGGAGAAGGTTGTCTGGCTTTTAGAGACCGACCACAGGGAGTACACAATCTTGCTGTGCACACTTTGCCTTTGTCTCCTCTTGTCATCTCTTATCTGACGATTTTTTATCTGACGCGATTTTACTGGGAAAACCGCTGCTTACAAATCCTGTGTAACACTTGTTAGGCGACAGAAGGAAACGCCTGCAATCGGACTTAGACATTTTACCGAACGCCCCCAAACAGACCGAATTCCCTTGGGCACCAACTGTCACATAACAGCCAATGATCATTAACTTCCGGTAAATCATTTTTGTACATTTCTGACAAGCGCCCACGAACAGTAAATAGTGCGCGAAAAACAACTGCGCTTTCCTTTCCAAGGCAGAAAAAGCAAGCGGGCGAAATGATATGGCTTCGAATAATTGCCGCGTTTGTCATTGCTCATTTAAAATGAAGTTTGGAAATTTTACAAAGAATCAACAGGGATATATGTCCACAGAAAATTTGTTTAAGCCTTCCAACAGAAAAGATGGCCGTGGTGTTGTGTTAGCCAATATCTTGGAAAGTGTTGGAATTCTTCTGGATCAAAGCGAGACCTACTCACATCGCATTTGCAATCCTTGTAGCAGAAAAATCCGCAATTTGGGTAGTCTATATGCTTTGATACAAATTTGACAAAAGAACCAGGAAACCTGAAGAAAATCCATCAAGGGAAGCCTAAAAGGTGCCAGCAAAGAGTAAAGACGCGGGAAAAAGATTATTTTGCGAGCGTACCCAAGATCAAAACAACAGATCTCCAAGTGTGAAGTCCCAACATGTTAAATACTCGGCCATATTTTTGATTCCGGATGTTGATTGTGCGCCAATGTCAAATTTTAAATGTCACTGTTTGATTGACGGGCTATTGACCAATCAAATTACACTATTGCTCCCCGTTCGTGGGCGAACGGAGTTCGGTAAAATGTTTAGGATTGAAGGCAGGCGATTCTTTTTCTCCCCACCCCCTGCCCCTTCTTACTCACTCCCCTCTCCACTTCTCCCTATTTGCTCACCCCAGGCGTGCTCCTTCGTTCGCTCGCTTTTCGCTCAGGAAAGAATCGGCTGCTACGCAGGCTACAATTATGCCTAAAAGTTATTTTGCCTTTCACGTTATGTCATATCAAACAGTACATATCTTTTTGCCAACTTTATTGTTTTCCTTGGGGTTATATCTACTACTTAAGTATAAAAGTCCAATCAAGTCTCTCCTGGATTTAGGTGGGAGGAGAGAAGTAGCTATTATAGTTTTAAAACATAGTCACTCAGTGAATAATAATTTTATACTCCAAAAAGCGTATTTTTTTCGGCATCACCAATAAAAAGTTTATATTGATTTAAGTTACTCATCGAAGTTTCAGCTTCTAAAGTGCATGCTATCCCAAGAAATTAGTCTCCAAAGAAGCCCAAAATTTGGCATCGGCAGCCGCCATTTTGAAATAAATGCTCAGCGACCAGGCTGGGCAAGGCCGCTAAGCGTGACGTTATTCAGTACAAGAGATTTTGTCCTCAGCTGGCAAACGTGTTTGTGCTCGAGGTCATGGCTGATCTTCAACCTTACCGTTTTGAGCGAGAACGTTTTAACGTTTTTAGCGATGTGAAATCATGCCAACGCAAAGAAAATGTGTTTGTTGCCAAGAACAGCCAGAGGCAGAAAACAAAATGAAAGGTCTTGTCTGCTCAAGTTGAGCAGACAAGATTTTCATGGAACACGAGCTTGTCGCCGGTTCAAGGAAGATTTGTTAAAAATGAAAGGTAGAATTAATTTTAAGTTTATACTGCGTTGGTCGCAATAAACGAAGAAACAATTTTCTTTGTAAATTGCTTTAGATATTAAAAAGTGGTTTAATAAAGCTGTAAGCAGTTAATTTTTACCTCAATTGTTTGTATTTCCATTTTACTTCTTGGCGGTGACATGAAAGGATTTCTTGTATCACTACGAACGAAGAAGCCTGAGAGTGTATTACTGAGCCAGCTGCACTTCAAGCTTCCAGCAAAATTCAAGTTGGTCGAAATGACGTCACGCTTAGCGGCTTGGGCGCTGAGCACTTGTTTCAAAATGGCGGCTGCCGATGCCAAATGTTGGGCTTCTCTGGAGACTAATTTCTCGGGATAGCATGCACTTTAGAAGCTGAAACTTCGTTGAGTAGCTTAACTCAATATAACCTTTTTATTGGTGATAACGAAAGAAATGCGCTTTTTGGAGTGACCTTCTCCTTTAAGGCTTATGTGTTTAGTTGATACATTTGTTTCTTTCAGTTTAAGTGGCTTGCATATGAACTAGCTAGGTGGAGTTAACCACATTGTTTGACCACCATAAACAAAAACATTTAACACATTTTTTTTTTTATTTTGGTAGCTTGTTCTACAGCTTTGGGAATGGAGAAAAGTGGTATTACGGTTATTAGAGATAAGCAGATCTCGGCTTCCTCACAATTATCTCCTCGAACCAGACCATCTCTGGCAAGATTGAACGAATATAGAGAGTAAGTTCCTTACTTAAGTAGACACTAGCGCGCTTTGTGGGTAGAAACCCTTTTGGAACTGGCCACTGGGTTGTGCACAAAAACATAACGGTCGCGGTATTTCTTTGCCACCTACAAAATTACCTGTAAATTGAAGGAAACGTGAAAATAATAGTTTACTAGGATAGAAAAAAAAAAAAAAACGAAGAGAGAATAAAAAACCATAAAGAAACAAGGATGGTTAAGAATGGATTACAAACGATGAACTTGAAAAATTTAGGCTAAACACTTCAAGATGCGCAAACCGTGACGTGGCTCCTTTAACGTTCTGATGTTCTGATCCGACTTGAGAAAAAAACAGAAAACATGTTCAGTAAAATCTAAAGCAATCAGCCAATTCACGTACATCCTATATAGAAGGTAGCCTGGAGCTTCCAGGAGTCCAGTTAGTGAGAATGCAGCGCGAAAAACCGAGAGTAAAAAAATAGGAGAGAAACGCGACGAGAGAAAGCTTTCTCGCCGCTTTTTCCTCTCCATTTATCCTTCGCCGTTTTTCATGCTACGCTTCTAACTGATTGCCTGGAAGAGGCTATATGGATGAAACCAGTTAGGAAGAAATGCAGGTGTTGAAAACTGCACATCAAATGAGTTTTATTCCGGTCAGTAGCTGGCTAGTAAGGTGCTATGTCCTTGTACTGAAAGACAGATCGTGGCAGCTACTGTGCCGTATGGCATGGTAGCTCACCATCTGCCGGAAAAATTAAGAATTCACTACGTGTCGAGCTCTCAGTTCGCTTACAGAACTGTCAGTATCACAGAGGTCAGAGGCTCTAATCCTGTCCATGCATTGAGTTCCTTTCTGGTTTTATTATATATCGCAGCTGTGCCTAGTTTAGGATGCTTACAAATTGCAATTATCTAAAATGTCTTTTAAATCTTTATCACGCTATTCAAATATATAATCTTATATATAATTATTGGTTGATAACAATGGCTTATTATTAAAAAGGTGTTTATAGTCGTTGAGTATGCTACTAAACGCCTTTAGTATAATTTCAGAGCTGAACAAAGATTTTCCAGCAATCTGATTGGTCGAGTGGTTCTTTATATGGCGCTTTATATAATAACCCAAGTTATTTTCGCATTTTGATTGGTTCTCGCCTATGATCTATTAGAGGACATATGCAGGATTGACGTCATCATTGCAAAGGTTTTCCCTCTGCTGTTTTAAAATGGCCAAAAGTTTTGAGAATAATATTTTACGCGACTGGGCAAAAGATAAGGTACAAAAAAGTCTTGCCAAGGCATTGAACAGGTTTGAGAAGCCAGAAGAAGAAAGACAAAGCCGTTTCTTTTGGAAAATGATCCAGAAAAAAATTCTCGAGCAGTCTCAGTCGGCAGTCGAGCGAGACTACACCACGCACAAAATTGGTCTTGGTAAGCCGAGAACCATTGCTTTATCTCGAATTTAACAATAATAAGACAATAAATAAGACTGGTTTATTGTTAGATCACATCGCAGTAAAATACTGAATTGCGTAATTATAGTCATAATCATAAACGTCATTGTCTCTTGTATTTATTCATTAATTTAACTTAATGTAAAGCGCTTTTGAATATTCTTCTATAGTTTTAGAGCTATACAAGTCATCATCATCATCATCATTATTTTTATTATTATAATCCCTTCGACTTCGTCTCGGGGATTGTTCCACAATATTCATCTCGCCATTGGCAAATAATTGTTAACTATAAGGCAGTTAAACAAAGTCTTCATGCAAGCCAAATGGCCCATCAGGCCTCCATTTATCTCCGCGGTTTCGGTAGCAAGTACTGTCCCAAGCATTAGATACACAGCACAATGTCCCCAGCCAGGGCTCGAACCGCGGCGAGGCTAGCGCATTATCCATGAGGCCACTGCGGCTGTACATCCGATCTAAGAGGTATTATATGTTCTTCTTTTTAACCTTAGAGGATGGTGTGCAAATCAAAGCGATAAAAACCCATATCTACAAATAGATCTGCTGATGCCTCACACCATCACGAAAATTGCAATACAGGGAGCTGTGAACAACTGGGTGAAGAAATTCAGCTTAGCGTTTAGTTACGACAACATTAATTGGTTTAACTACACTGTCAATGGGATACTGAAGGTAGGTTTAGAGGTGACACTGAATTTAACACTCTTGTTTTGTCTCTTAGATCAGCTGTTTCTGGTTGGGTTATTCTTGTTCTTTCAGGGAAAACCCGTTTTCGGTTGGTTATGTTGTAAAACTATTTCAACCGACCTCAAAACCAGGTCAAAACGGTTAAAAAAGGCATTTGCGTACGTCTCGTGATTGTAGCTCGCCTAAGGGCTACTCCCATGAGTTAACCGGGAGCAGTTGGAAAATGGAGTGTTTCTATTGAAAATAGTGAGCCGTGTCAACACAAACTGGAAGCGGTTGAATGAAACGATTGATCCCAATAAAGCACGACCTTTTCACTTATCGTCCTCATTACCTTACTCGTGACGAAACTGTATTGTGATGTTTTGGTTGAGAAGCTAATAAATTTTTGAACTGCAACAATAGGCTGCGAGCAGGCAACAACAACAACAACAACAACAATTTATTGGTATTCCCATGTATAGATGGTATTATCTAAAATGATAACTAATACAACACAAATCACTTTAAATTAAATAAAATTACATGTTTCCCTTATATGCAATGCTTCATGTATGAAATAACCTAGTTTCTTACAAATGAAAGAATCAGCATTATTGAACAAGAATATGGTTTTTTTGAGTATCGTTAAAAAGATTAAATAACGGATATTTAAGTACAATGTCACTTGTTATTTGTTGTCTAATAGTTTTATAACGATCACAATGAAATAAGAAATGATTTTCGTTCTCAATTTGGTTAGAGTGGCAGTGTTGACAAATTCTAAGACATTCAGGTAATTTAGTGTCGTCCCGATTCAATTCTGAGACTGTGATTGCCTGATCGTAGTTTAGCCACAGCTCGTCTATGTTTTAAATTCTTTATTTGTTCTAAATAATGAGATTTGCTTACATCTGTTTTAAATAAAGAGTAGAAACATAATTTCCTATTACAGTGGATAAGCTCCAGCTGATGTCTTTTTAAATTGTTGGAGATGTGACATTTAATTTTTTTCAAATTATTTTTAATCGTTGGTATATTATTAGTTCGGATTGTTTTGTTACATGATTGATGATGAATGTCGTTAGAATTATGTATAATTTCATTAACCGTTAACATAAAAGATGTTTTTCTTCGTTTGCTAATTGATTGGAAATGATTAAGCATTGTTTGGCAACACTGTTTTCTGGAAGAGATTCAAGATGTATCCAAAATTTTTTATTCTTATTAAGATATTCAACTTCAAGGAAAGTTGTCCAGTTTCATTACGAGCTACTACATTAGGTGCTCTTTTATTAAGGCCAAGAAAATTTTTGTAGTATTGTGTATGTAGCTATTCTACAGGGTCTTTTTCCCATTTTTTGATGTTCAAGTTATCATAAGCTCCCCAAAGTTCAGATCCGTATAAAAGAATGGGAAGAAATAAAGTATCAAATAATTTGTTACACGTATTGATAGATAGTTTATTAAAGTCAAGGTAACGTTTAGAAGCAAATATTGATCTTCTGGCTTTTTCAACCAAAACGTTTTTGGAATTAGCAAAACTTCCATTTGTGCTGAAAGTAATGCCAAGGTAACTATACTGTGAGGCCTTATCAATTGGAATTCCATTTAAAAAGAAAGAAAACTTATCATGTGTTGATTTGCGATTCTGTTTTTGAAAAATTTATGTTTTTGTCTTTTTAAGATCAATTTTTAGTAGCCATTTCTCGCTATAATCGTGGAGGATATTTAGTTGCTTTTGAAGACCAGCGGCACTTCTTGATATTAAGATTAGATCATCCGCACAGAATAAATAGTTAAGAGGGAACCCGTTTGGTAGAGTAATTGAATCTGGAGTTTGGAGAACCAAGAGCGTAGGTCGTGGGATGCTCTTAACCGCCCCAACCTTTGTAAGCCTTTTTTAAGCAAACAATGTACAACAGGTATCCTGCGAGCAGAGTCTCTTTCGATCTTCCTAGACAAATCGATTTGTCCAGGAAGGTTGAAGGAGACTCTGCTCGCAGCCGGGTAGCTCGTTGCATGCGTGTGACTTAAAGGCAGCTCTGTGAGTGTCTGAAGACTACAGTAACCAAAAATATATGGCTAGAGGAAAGAAAAGACGAGGGCTTTTTTCTATGCTGCTCGTGAACTAACCGCTTAGGGTAGGTTACTTTTCTATTACCTGACTTGAGCCGTTTAAGAATAGACATTCTATCCAGCATTTAGATTTTTTACCCTTGCCGGAAACCTGATCACAGTCTATCTTGGTACCTCATCTTTTAGCTAATAGCGTCATGACAGGGATTGCGTGGCAATAAACGAGCATTGCATGACCAGCGAAATTTGGCTGATGAGACTGTCAAAAGGAAGATAACTTGGTGTTGTGTTAATGTTTCAGTATTTTAATGGTCCAAGAAACCAATTTCGGACGGTGTTGAATAACTTAACACAGCCACTGACGGCTCGAGCGGTTCGTTTTTACCCAGTGTACGATACAAGTATTACAACCTGTCTCAGGGTGGAGCTCTATGGCTGTCTACCAAGTGAAGGTTAGTGCATAAGTAATGACTTTCAAAGGATATCCTCCTTAAGCTTAGCAGACGCTCATAGCCTTGTCACGTATTAGGTAAGATAAGATTGCGTGACTAGCACAGACAGAGTGTTTGTGTAGGAGGGTACAGGCATTCAAAGTCGAACAAAAGTCTACGTTATTAACTTATTAGACTCACTTTCGGATAACTGATTAGTAGTAATCAGAAACTTGCAACTTTGGAAAACTTTCGAAATCTTTGATTACCAACGGGATGTCCTGAAGCATTCGTCTGACGTTAGTCACCAAGAGAAAACTAAGAAGATCGCGCTATATGAACTTCGGAAAACATTGCAGTTGAAAATGCGACTAACTCCTTGAAGTCTTATAAAATTAAAGGCAATGAACATCACAAGTGGAGCTGTTTGACTGCTTTCTGTGTCTGTTTAGACTTGAGCGTGCTACCGAGGTATTGAAGTTAACTTACCTAGGTAAATATTTTTGTTAATTAAATCGGAAGAGCCACTGGCTGGAGATTTAATAAACCTACTTACTCACTCACTCACTCACTCACTCACTCACTCACTCACACTCACTCACTCACTCACTCACACTCACTCACTCACACTCACTCACTCACTCACTCACTCCCTCCCTCCCTCCCTCACTCACTCACTCACTCACTGACTCACTCACTGACTCACTCACTCACTCATCACTCACTCACTCACTCACTCTCTCTCTCTCTCTCTCTCTCTCTCTCTCTCTCTCTCTCTCTCTC
>CM042757.1:8620932-8623432 GCA_022496165.2 Catalaphyllia jardinei | reverse complement strand
CTTGGCACTCCTACAAGAATAGAGGAGACAGTCGCAGCAAGGTAAGAAAGACTAAGGCCCCGCCCACACTACGCCAGAGGAATTTGAAAACAGAGGTTTCACTCTGAAAAAGCGTCAAATGTTTTCCTTTCACAATATGCCGGAGAAATTGCATTTGTGTTTGAAGAAAACTGGGACAGGGAAATCACGTGATTATCATGACGCCATTGTTTTAGAAATACCTCTTACTAACCGAGTTCGAGGTCCGTACCGTAAGTTACGGACCGAATTTTTTCCCCTTCGATTTATGGCCCAAGCGCAAAGCGCCCGGGAATCACACATCACATCACCTTTATTTCACCTCGGATTTAAAAGAGTAGCTAAGGATAGCTAATTTCTCCAAAATAAATCGTAGGGGAAAAACGAGGATCCGTAACTTACAGTACGGACCGAGAAGACGAGGTCAGTAAGATATTTATTATATTGTGTCTGACGAGTTTTTTTCGAGGAACGGTTTCAAATTTCTGAAGCAGGTGGAAAGCAAAACGAGTCAATTTGAAATCGTTTTTAAGTCGTTACTACGCTTTAGCACACAATTTAGAGTAAAAGAAAGTTTTAAACCTTTACTTGCTAAATAAGTTAAGAAATTTTGGCCATAAATCACGCAACAGTTTGGCAACACAGACAACTTTAAATTTTTGGCGGGTCCTGCGGAAGAGTACGGCCCGCTAAATTGACCAATCACGGCATGCGTACTAACATAGATATAATAATATCCATTTTCAAAATGTGCTCCGTGCACACAAAAATGAAAACCAGTGTTTTTCATATTTCTTCGGTTTGAAGAGCGTTTTTGAAAGCTCCATTTTCATGACGATTTTGTGTGGACGGTAGGCCTAACCGTAGAAATAACGCTCCATTCTCGTGATGGATTAGTGTGGACGGTAGGTCAAACCGTAGAAACAAAGCTAGGTTTTCGTGACGGATTCTGCGTGTGGACGGTAGACCTAACCGTAAAAATAAAGCTACGTTTTAAAATTTCTCTAGCGTAGTGGGGACGCTACCTAATGTAGGGTTGTCATAGGTCAGGAAATGGATGCACGAGTTGAAAACAAACAAACGGCAGCCACAGTTCTGCAGAAGAGCACTTATTCATGACACAAGAACTTTGTTTTAGCGGATTAAGTGTACATCTTGGTTTCAATTTTAACTTAATATTGACGGTTAAAGAGGGCGATAAACAACTCAATATAGATAATCATTTGGGCCGGGTTGTTTGAAAGCCGGGTAACGCTAACTCAGGATTAAAAGTTAACTGACGTATCAATTTTTCTTGCATAAAAGTGTTTTCACTTTCCTATCTCGTGTAAGTTGAGATTCCTCAAGCTCAAAACAGAAGGCCAAACAACATAAACAGAAAACCTCACGGAAAATTTATAAACCTGAAATTGAAATTCTCGCTAATCCTGGGCTAGCTTAATCGGGCTTTGGACAACCTTGCGCTGACTTTTGTAGCTTGTCACGCAATCTTTCGCTAAAAGATTGCATGATGTGTGGGAAGAGCTTCAGCATAGCTGGCAAATAAATGACTAAAATACAGTAAATCCTATAGAAAAGTTTGGTTAAGTTAGGATATGTTTTGCCTTTAGATTTTTAAAGGTAACTGGGACAACGAAACAGTAAAAAAGGAAGTGTTCACGAGAAGGATATTTGCGCGTTACATTCGCTTCAACCCTTTAGCATGGAACGCAAATGGCTACATCTGCATGCGAGTGGAGATCTACGAATGTCTTCCAACCAAAGGTAAAGCCTGAAATATTCCTGGACAATCAAGCAATCAAGTGTTTGACAGCGGAATAACTTTTTAATGTACCATCAGCTAAAAATTGGTTGGCTAATGACGACATTTCTAAGTTAAACAAAACTTTTTTCTTCGCGTATTCAGTTCTTTTCCAGTCGAGATACGTCCGAGCAGGATGGTGATGACGTCACTCTGCTACCTAGCTGCCAGTGAGCGGTTGCTTCATAATTTTGAAGTTTTGCGCGTAAGTAACAACCAATCAAAGACGCTGCACGGAAGTTCGTAGAGTGCGTCATCGCTGTGAAATTTTTCGTGTTGAAGCTCGGACGGCTCTCTTGTGGAGGAAAACGAATCACACCAACAGAGTCAGACACTTCTAAGTCGGTTATAAGAAAATATCAATGTCCAAAGGCTACTGGTGTATGCATTAAGAGTAAAGTAACCCCTGAAAAATTTCTTACCACGTTGACAAGAAAACTACTCGTCCAAAACTCGAGTTCCAGAAAGTTAAGCGCATATGTGACCCTATTTGCGAAAACCCAGCATAAGAAAAGTCAACGCAAATGCGTTGTGCCGTGAAAACGCGTTGAACTCGTTGTCAATGCATTGTAAATGCGTTGTATTTCGTTGTCAATGCATTGTGTCACAATTTCAATCCGTTGTATTTCGTTGTCATTGCATTGTGTCACAATTTCAATCCGTTGTGTTGCGTTGTGTTTC
>CM042757.1:8605932-8615932 GCA_022496165.2 Catalaphyllia jardinei | reverse complement strand
ACTGGGCTTCCTCCCCACTCTCTAGTAGTACGTAGTCTTCATTGGTGTCAACAATGTCACTATGGTAAGCCTGGAATTTGGCCATTGCCTTCTCCAAGATGACATTGCAGGGTGCTTTATTTGACACTGACAAAGCAATACGCTTCCCTCTCTTTGGTTTAAGGCGCATCTCTTTTTCGCAATAGTACATCATGCCTATCATAATTTGCACTTCAACTTCCTTGTCAACTTGTTTCTTGGACACCATAGCTTTCCACTCTTTCCCCTTCGATTTTCTGAATTCACTAAAATACTTTACTGCTGATGGTGTTCTACCTAAAAAAAATTCTTATTGTGATTATTGTGATATTGTGATTGTGTGGATATGTTTTGGAAACATGCTGGAACTGTGAATATTTAACCAATACACATGTATTCTCTCAACAATGTACCTTGCACACTTGTACTGGGACCAGGATTGTCCGCGACACTGAAGTGTGCCACTGTGGGAAAAATTAAATATTCTGTTAATTGTTTTTACCAACAAAAACTGTTTGTCGCTGCTAACCAGGTAAGTTATTAGTTTGTCTTTTCATAGAATGGGAAATGTTTAATGAATAAAAAATGTTTAGGGGTTCAAAGGCGAATCATTGCTTTGCTGCTACAGGTCTGTTTCATATGGTAAAAGAACTCACACTCATCAGGCAACTTTCAGGAATCTATTTCTTTATACATCCAATACACTAATTAACATAGAAATGTATTCAAAACTAATTTGTCTGCCCTTGAACTACAGAATACTCTGCCACTTAAATCCCTATTTCGTTAAACTTCTTTTGATAACAAATTGGAGATGCAGCAGCAACATCAACAACAAGCTTAATTTGTGTAGCTAGAAAAAGCATTTCATTCTTTAATAACATATTGCAAAAGCAACATACATTTAGTCATTAGTTATTGAAATAACATGCAACCGACTATCTTTCCGAGATGGTTTCAAATATTTCACTCAAGATAACAACATCGCTTTCCTTTACGATGTAATAAGCGATCAGTCCCTTACTTGAGGCTGATGATGTTGAGGGTCCAGGTCTAGGTGGTCTCACAAACTGTAGTTCTGTTTATTGTTGCAAACAAATAAATAAAAAGGAAACAAAACTAAGTCAAGTTCACGTTATTTATGTATACAGTTTACGCAAAATTTCAGTTCGAATTTTGCTGCCGCTTGTACTGCAGCAAAAAGCCCGCCTAAACTCAATAAATGATGATAAAGGATCTGTGCCTCATACTCGGAGTAAAAACCTGTGACACTCACCAGCGACGTAAAATAAAGAAAACAGAGAAGTGAACATAATAGACCATAACCCTAACAATAGGTTTTTACGCCGAGGTAAACCCGGATCCGTGGTATTATACAAAACTTAATCTCCTTCCTGATCTCATGAGTTATCCCTACAAAAGACCTGAAAAAATGAAACCTACATACCCTTTTCACAATTTGTGGCGACATTATGCCCACAGTTCGTGCAAAACCTGCCATTGTCGTCACATTTATGTCCGCAATTTGAGCAAAACATGCCGCTTAGCTTCGTCCGAACAAGATGGCGGGAGGGTGACAACTACCCAAGATGCATTTCCAGATAGCTCCATCCAGTCCCTTGCGACTTTGTTGGGATGCGGAGTGTGCGTGAGTTTTTTGAATTCGGAGTGAGGTTTTTGAATTCGGAGTGAGGTTTTTGAATTCGGAGTAAGGTTTTAGAATTCGGAGTGAGGATTTTTAATTCGGAGTGAATTTTTTTAATTCGGAGTGAGTTTTTTGAATTCGGAGTGAGGTTTAGAATTGGGAGTGTAGTTTGGAATTCGGAGTGCACTTGTGGGCCACCGTAGTTACGTCATAGACTTGGAGGGATTCTTTGTGCAAAAGATATTTCAAGTGCGTGAACTGGGTTATTACTCCTGGAATGAACACTTTGGTCGCTATGCTTTCTTCCAACCAGCAGCACTCAAAGACTTGTCTCACAAGGATAAAAAGACAGTAAACTTTAAAAAACATAACATACACGGACTCACTTATCAACCCCGTTACCAAGAGAGGGCTTATGAGTACGATCAAGTAGATAATTTCTTACTGAGATTATACAGTCAATTCAGGACGGAGAAAAGAACTGTGGTAGCCTACAAAGGGGGACATGTTGAAAAAGACTTGTTAAACAAACTGAAAATTCCTTGTCTTGATTTAGAAACTTGGGGCTGTCCAAAATACGAACAGTTAAAGCAAACGATCGTAGAACCGTTAGCGAGCTGTGGGTTTCACTTAAATGATAATATTCACCATTGTCCCATAACAGAATGTCACGCGTTTTGGTTATGGTTTCAAACTTATATCAGGTAAATATAGCAGTTTTCACGTACTGGAATTTTTTGGGAAAAAATGATATTAAAGTTAGTTAACCTAAAAATCGGTTAAGTTTTTATCTGCACTCTCAGCTTCGCTGGCGAGAGAGAGAATAAAATCTGAGCTAAACTGCTCGAGTTTTCCGCTCCGTTAGTCACGCACTGAACTCTACTTTCAACCCTAGATTTGCATACAAACTCTCCAACGGAGAAACCCATGGGGCTAGCTCTACCATTGAAATGACAACAATAGAAGTTCGGAGCGCTAATTAATTGTCAACACGCGACAATAAAAATTTTTGAACAACACGGTTCTTGAATATTACTTTTATTAGCGAATACAAAATAATAATAATACACAGAAATGAACACACTAAAATTACAACTCAAAGTATCAGGAAATCAATCGTCTTCATTGTATTGCGACTGCTTGTAAGGCGAGGTCCTGTGTAAACGTCGAGATCGTCTAGAGGCCATCTTCGGTTCATAGTCCAAGTAATTTACAAATTTGACAGACCGGGGGCTTCTACACTTTCTAACTGGTGACAACGATTCGACTGTGGGAGGGGGTGTCAAAATTGAAGGAGGGAGAGTGGGAGATGAGATAGAGGAATGCCATGGTGGATAAGGTTTGCGGGGCTGTCACTTGGGTTGGTGCTTGAACTGGAGTCGCTGGTATGATTTCTGGTGGTTCTTGAACGGGGTTTGACGCTGTTGGTACTTCGCCTGTCAGTACATTCGTAGAAATTTGGTTTGACTCTTGGGGTTGGGTGGATATTGTTGCTTCAGGTATTAAAGGTTTGAGCTGGTGTTTAAAGTTTAAAAACTTGTTTTGCAACTGCATGTACTGCTTCGCTTTTTGGTCCTCTCCTAGGTTTGTACGATACAGGAGATTATCCATATTATTCTGAATGCGTTGCATCTCCGAAATTGGAGGGGCGCCATCAGAGTTTGTTGTTTGAGGTACTTGAGCAGTTCTTGAGAAATTCTATTCTCTTCGAATCCTTTGTCGAATCTTTCTTCGCCGGGTAAAACATTTGCTCGCAATCTACATCTATCTGGAGTCGTTGGCTTGAGATCTACGAAAAGATAACCATATGGTCTTCGCACTGCCTCTTCGTACTCTTTGATAAACCAAGCAGTTTCACTTGGATACATTTGTTTGGCTAGAGTCAAAATTTGCAGTTTATCCCGAGGATTCTTGAAAAGGACCAAGTAATGACTGTTTAAGCTGATGCTTCGGTTGCCTTTGCCTTGATGGAACAGATTTTGTACAATGTAAATAACGCTTAGATTTCGGTGATGCGATCCTTTTGTAAACATGTTCACGATCCGATTATCTTTTCCAGCTTCAATCATTTGGTCGTCAATGACAATCAGGTTGCGTATGTTGACATCTAAATAGGAATCATTTTCCAGAGATTTCGGGATCCCCTTGACAAATTCGATTGTTGGTATCATCATCAATAATTGCGTGTAGGCGTTTTGCCACTGTGAATAACACCAGATTATTCTTTCCGGTGGTTGATCGATCACGGTTTGAGCTTGTTGTAACAGTGATTGTACCCAGACAGTTTTTCCCGAACCGGTCATCCCTGCAACCATGCACGTAAATGGATGAACCAATTGAAACCGCTGACACTTTTCTTGTGACATCGGTATTGCTGGAGCAAGACTGGAGTTACTGTGTTTTCTGTTCATATGTCTTTGCAAATTATCTTTTCTAGAAAAATCCTTTTCACAAACAGGACAGGGCCAACTCATGTCAACTCATTCAAAGCCTAGCGCAAACTGACAAAATGTGTATGATGTTCCACATTTATATAGGCTTTAATCACCACAATACTCAGTATTGTTTTCCCTCCTCCTCCTCCTCAATTGTATTGTTTTCCCTCCTCCCCCTCCTCCTCCTCCTCCGCCTCCTCCTCCTCCTCCTCCTCCTCCTCCTCAATTGTATTGTTTTCCCTCCTCCTCCTCCTCCTCCTCCTCCTCCTCCTCCTCCTCCTTCGCCTCCTCCTATTGTTCTATCACCATATCGAAGACCATATAAAGCGCGACACAGGAGAATCATTGCCATTTGAACTTGGTAAAGTGTTGCTTACACTTCATTTCTGTCAGAGCAGATCCGCTAAGTTTTAAACGCCATGAAGAAACTTTATACTCCAAATCACAAATTGTACGAAGAATACTATTTAAACCAAGCTAAGCAAAAAGGTGGGAATTTACCGGCTTTTCACGGTGCTCGATTTCAGCGAGGATATGGCTTAGGTTCCATATTTAAAGGTCTTTTCCGTTGGGCGATACCTCATTTACAGCAAGGCGCTAAAGTGCTTGGCAAAAAGGCATTACAAACGGGAGTCCAAGTAGCTCAAGATGTTCTGGAAGGAAATAATGTTAAGACAGCGCTGGCAAAGCGTAGTAGAGATGCTATTGGTGGACTAGTACCTCAGGCTGGGAGTGGTCGAAAATCTACAAAAAGAAAAGTGCGGTTTAGTGGTTTACCCCCACCCAAGAAACGCAAAACAGTTGTGTTGGATCAAGACCAAGACGACTTTCAACTTTGGTCGTAAATTTAAGTGGGATTCCCTGTCAAAATTATAAAATACTGGTGCCTGTCATCTTTAACTCATTTTAAGACCATGTCTCGAGTAGTAAAAAACAATCTACCTTTCCTTCATCTCTTAACTTGTTGCCCAGAACATCAGCGTCAGCTTCTTCTAGAGACAGCGACTCCAGAACAGATACACGCATTAGTTCAGATTCTGTTTAATATACGTCATGGAAACATACCGGTCTCTAAGGAAGTGAAGCACAACTTAAAAAAGCATATAGATGCCCTTGTTAGTCTCGTTCAATCAAGTGTTCCTTACAGGAAAAAGAAGCAAACCCTTGCTCAAGAAGGTGGAGGATTTATACAAGATTTACTAATCCCAGTTCTAACTAGCATAGGGCCCCTAATGTTATAAAACGTCGCAACCTAGTCTGTAGTATAATCAGTCGGTTCTTGCCGTTAACGAGTGCTGGTCAATATGAAGAGAAAAGTCGACTGGGATGAAGAGAGTGATTATGAAGACACCAGCGCAAGTGAAAACGAGGAAAGCGATAACGAAGAACCTCGAATTAAAGATGTTTTAGATGGTCTGTCCCAGCTCGTTTCCCGACAAAAGGCCTCCGAACTATTACACAGCATGGCGGCTTCCAAAGATATCTTGTTTTGGACACCTCGCGGACAGTTACTCCGAAACCAGCGAATAATACCTGTGACGAACATTTCAGAACTGGTCGAGTATGTGTTACTTCCCCAAAACGACGATGTTGTTAAACCCCGCGCCCTCAAAACATTTATAGATGGGTTGGCAGAGTTAGGAATCGATAAGCGTTTGATACGGAATAAGAGAATTTTGGCAGAGCTCTTGGAAAAACAACAAGCCTATCGCGGTAAAGAAAGTGAGGCTGGTGATACAGAAATAGTCTCCGAAAGCAGTGATAATGAAGATGACACAGAGACAGTCTCTGAATATAGTGAACATCAAGAATCAGAAAACCTGGAACCTGAAGGAAATTCAGAGATTTTTCTCAAAGGAAAAGGTCCTTGCTACTATTGCAACGGAGAGAACGTTTACGAAACAGCAGTAGTCAAATGCCCTAGATGTTTCTGGCATGATGGTTATAGGATTTGTCCGATATGTGCACATCAAATTCCTGTTGATCGTAAACACTTGACAGATGGATTTATTTGGTGCGCTGACTGCCACGCGGTAAAACACATTGATTCAAAAACTTTACAAAAGACTTATTATCCTCCAAGCGAAGATGAAGACGATTGATTTCCTGATACTTTACTCATAAACAGTTTTGTTGAGTTGTAATTTTAGTGTGTTCATTTCTGTGTATTATTATTTTGTATTCGCTAATAAAAGTAATATTCAAGAACCGTGTTGTTCAAAAATTTTTATTGTCGCGTGTTGACAATTAATTAGCGCTCCGAACTTCTATTGTTGTCATTTCAATGGTAGAGCTAGCCCCATGGGTTTCTCCGTTGGAGAGTTTGTATGCAAATCTAGGGTTGAAAGTAGAGTTCAGTGCGTGACTAACGGAGCGGAAAACTCGAGCAGTTTAGCTCAGGTTTTATTCTCTCTCTCGCCAGCGAAGCTGAGAGTGCAGATAAAAACATAATAGATATTTTCATGAGCGAAACAGGGTTAAAAGAACCCGGCTTCGAAAATCGGAGAACGTTTTCAAAGAAAGCTAGAGAACTTCAGAGATTTTTAGGCGTTCAAAAATTTGCGCTTGTCAATGTTTCTGAATCACGGACAGTTAAACAAGAGTTCAAAGCAGCTTGCAGATCAATAACGTTGGTGAAAAAAGCCATGTTGATAAAAAGTGAACACAATTTTCTAAACAACGAACTCGAACAAATAATTTCCTAGCAAAGCGATTGCAAGAAAGTTGACGCTTTCGAAATCTGCCCGCTTTTATTTTGAACAGTTAATAGATTTCTCATGAGCCAATCAGGGTTCATTATTAACGGGCAAGCCCAGGCAGCCTTATTGTTTTCATTGTACTGGAGCGACGCTTATTAGTAAACCTATACCGAATTAGTATGCGGGAACGCATTTTTACCTAGGCAGTTTGAATATTAATGATTTACCTAGGCCCACCTAGGCCTACCTAGGCAGTAATCCGGATAATTCTGACCCTCTATGACTACTCATGCTTTTTTTAATTAATGTTCTCTGAAACACTCCTCCATTAAACTGGCGAAACTGCTTGTGTGTGTTCCCTCAAAATCATTTTACGCTCGCTGTGTTCGCAAGTCAAATACCGTTTGTGACATTCTGAAAGCTCATCCGCAGTCACGCTGTTACGCTACGCTGATTGGATGATTGTAAAGAGCGCATCCAATCAGGATGGAGCAAACAACGTGACTGCTGCTCCTTGGCACACAAAATCCCAGCTGAGGATGCTGGTCGCTTCGAAAGCTGCATTTCACGAAAATTACTTGGCGGTTAGCACTTAGATTTTTAATGGATCTTCGATTGAATGCCATGGGAAGAAGCATCATCCTTTCAGTTTATTTGGTGTTTGATTTGAAAGCCGGGCGATTCAAATTTCTGGGTGAAAATCTGCTTGGCGCTGGAGTGGTCAAAAATGAGTTTTCCACCGTTGTCGTAACTTGTAGTAACAGTCAACGCGAAACCCACCAGATCGCTGAAATTTGCCATATTAAGCCGCAAAAGTTTTGTAACGAGTAAACAGTTTAACTGGAAAGCATAATTTCAAATTCTTCGGAAAGCTTGATAATAAGTTTAGACAAAACATACGCAGAATGACGCAGCATGCAATCCAGGTTTACATTCGAAATGTCCGAAATTTTCGCCACTAAACTTAGGATAAGTTTCACATGCGTTATATCTTTTGATCTTTCCACGTACAGTAAGTAAATCAGTACCGAATCATGCGGCAAAATAACATTTGTACTTCATGCAGTTTCTTTTGAAAAGATACTTGCTCTGCCATGTAAACAAGTCATTCATTCTTTTGTACAGAGGGAGGAAGGCAGATAGCATTGTAAAAACATTTTCACAAGTTCTGGAATCTAAGAGCAGCAATGTTTACAACTGTTAGTAATTATTTTATAGATCGTTTTCATGTTTTCATGTTTCTTGTCTACACTATTTTCCGGCCGCCTGTGTATTGGTGTACCAGGGATCGGTAAATTTCTGCGAAACATTTTGACGAATATCTGAAGTTTGGGGAGACACATAGGCCTAAAACTTGGCGAAGTGTCTTATTTATCTTCCATAATGGCCCGATTTATACTGGAGACGGATCATCCGTACAGATGGATCATCCGTCGAGAAGGATCATCCGTCTAGTATAAATACGGGAAGGACTATGAGACGAACTATCGGTGTGTCGTGTGACTCATCCCGTGATTATACCGTGTTTATAGTTTATTGAAAACAGCAGCTGGCTTTTTGTAACGAGGTGTAGTTTTCGTGGATAGTTCATCTTCTTCCCGCATTTATACACAGCGACGGATCATCCGTCTTGACGAGTTATCCACGATGATTCGTCTCACAAGACAGATTATCGAGATAGCTCGTCTGGATGGGTGATCCGTCTGCTTGCCCGTATTTTAATATACACAGACGGAATATCAGACGAGTTATCGTTCTTTGCCCAAGCTCGTCCTAGACGGATGATCCGTCTTTAGTATAAATCGGGCCAATATCACAATTTCTTAACGTTTTCCACTCGATGGTTTTCGATTTATTTTTTATTGCGTGACAGTCAAATCGATCTCAAATCAACGTATTGACGAACGTTGCCAACACATTACGAAACATTGCCAACGCATTCGGAAATAATTACAATGCGTTGGAAAGCGTTTCCAACGGGTTGAAAAACGTTGCAACGCATTTTCAATACATTTTCAATACATTTTTTCGACGCATTTTCAATGCATTTTCGACTTATCTCTTATGCCGGGTTTTCGCAAATAGGGTCACATATGTAAGAGTCACATCCAGTTTTGGCGCTCTCTCTGACACGTAACACTAAGCTATTTCCCTAGCGTCACGTGCCATAGAGAGCCAAAACTAGAATTAGAATCACCGTGCTTATAAGTACAAGAAAATCAATCGAAGAATTTCGTTCTCGTTTCGTAATTCCATTTCTTTAACGTTTTTCCTGCGAACGCTCGGTCATTAACATACGCAGTCCGTTGGGACGGGCGAACAAATACTGCATGCTTTAATGAAGTCGTAACTAATTTATAAACGAAACGCAGTGACGACTAAACGACTAAACTCTGCGACTCTGAAAAACAATTCACACTCTCGCACGACCGATTCGATTTCGAATTTGCAATAGTGTAGAATTTCGTATCGCCCAAACATATTTTGATCCTTTGAGTTGAATTACAGTTAATTCTTCGAATAGCGTCAAAAGACGGAGTCGGTGACTGAATCAAAATGCCCTCGGAAATCGACAAAGAGGACATCAAAATATGGACTTCGCGGCAAATCAAGTACCTTCTTTAAAGAAGGGCAGCGTTCAAGGGACCCTTAACGAAGAATTTAAAGAAGGCTAAAGATATTATTTACAAGAACGGTAGCAGAACGATGCTACGATCCGTAAAGGAAAGAGTCCTTTAAGCATTACAAGATGCGAGAAAAACAACTCAAGACGTAATTGCCTTACAAAGCGATGATGTGACTAGGCGAGCAGAATCAAAAGAATGGTTAGACAATTTACGGAGCGAAGTGGAGGACATCATCGACTCTATTGAGGAATATTTAGAAAGCCGTGCAGATGAACCGCCATCAGTAATAGGCGAATTTTATTTCGTTGCCGATGTAGTTGACGACAAGGAAAGTCGGAATTCGGAATCGTCTGATGATTCGCAAGTCGACAACTTAGCACAGAAGTTCGTGAAATTATTGTCGAAATGTGCACAATCCAAAGGGAATAAATCAGCTCCTAAATTCAACAATAAAGATTCTGACTCGGAAGAGGAAGAAAGTGAAGAAGACGAGTTAGACAAAGGCAAATTCGACTCGAAAGATTTTGACAGATTGTTGACAGGAATCAAGAAACCTGCTTTGACCGTTTTCAGCGG
>CM042757.1:8593432-8595932 GCA_022496165.2 Catalaphyllia jardinei | reverse complement strand
CTTTTGGCTTTCTCGCCTGCCTACCGCAAACGCCGTGTTTGTGGGATTAGGGTTAGGGCTGCTTAATTTTAGTAATAAGCAGCCCTAACCCTAACGTAATAGACTGGCACGAGCATGCAGTGGAGGCTAAGGGTTGTATCATCAAAAAGAGATTGACGTCATTTGCATTTGAAAAGATTCCCTGCATTAGCCTCAGTTGTAAGCTTGTTCCAGTCCATCACTGAGAATAAGAAAATGGTCAAATACTACGGCAGTAAGAGACAATGGCGATTTTGACCTTGAGACAATTGTTTTAAACTTGAAGTGTCCCAACCACTTCTGATGGGCTTCTGACCTTTATTTCATACTATGGAGACGAGATCTGATTGCAAATTTTTACAAAGAGGCAAAAATAAAGCTTTATCAAAGCAATATTGATTGCGTGGTTGAGTTGCTTGACTTGAGGGTAGTTCTGTCATTAATTATTGTTCTTCAGTTGTAATGGTATAGTTTTTAATTAGATTAAGTCTGGTAAGTACTTCTTTGCTTATTGAGTAGACCTTGGAATGAATCAATAATTTGTTCCCAGCTCCCCGCCCTGTCATGGCTATCATTGGAGTTCAGTCCCGCACGGTACAGCTTCGAGTAACAGACCCCACTCCTACTGACACAGCGAAGTACATAGTACGCTATAAAACACGCTCATTCCACTCAGACTGGGTACCAGTCCTACGAAACAAGACCAGCGCAGGTCGTAATACAGTAATCACGTTAGACGGGTTACATCCTTACACGACGTACCTGATGGAGCTAGCGTCTCGTTACAAGGACGGCGATGAAGGGCCGTATAGTATACCACATTCGTTTGCGACTGGACAAGCAGGTACGTTGTTTATTTATAGCTGATACAAGGCTGTTATAAAATTCTTTAGAAGTTTTGTTGAGGGACCATAGAAAGGCGATCAGGACTGAAGAAGCAAAGAGCACCTTCACTTGGTTTCCATTCTACACAGAATCCCTTTTGGATCTTGGATGTTTTTATTTGTATAAAGAATGTTAAGATCGAAATTTATTCCTTACTTTCTCTCGTGGTCCCCTGCGTGATGTCGTGATAATACCACGTGGTAAGAACACTATCAGAGTATCGTAGTTCATTCCTAGTGCCAAGGACAACGATGAGATTTTGGGAAAGGTATAAACGCATGAAATATGATCAGTTAGATCTGATACAGAAAATCCCCGACAAACTGTAATGGATGGAAAAGTTCTACCCTCATCTACAGAACGTGCTCAGAACAACAAAATAATCCTGGTTACGTTTAACTCTTCATCAGTTAGTCGGTCGGTAAAAAGAATTGTCATTTTGACCACGCGCCATATCTTGGAAATCTGTAATATTAAGGACTTGATCCTTACAAATATATATTTAACAATTTGGGCAAGTAATTCAGAATTTGTTAAAAAGGTATTCCAAGATATGACGCACAGCTCTCCCGCTGCAGTTAAGATATGAACATGTAACTCTAAACCAATTTAAATCTCTGCTCTCCTCATCCTACAAAGATGCACTTATCTCGCGCTTTGACATTGAGGACCCTAGAACCTGGAAATCTGTCTGCTTAAAATGTAACATGCCACGCAACCTTTCAGAGCCCATTTTGTGTTGTTATTAGTTCACTATATTTTACTATTTTATTCGAGTGTTTAGAACTTTGTTAATCTTGGGCCCACAGTAATTGGCGTCAGCTGTTGTGGTCACCGTGCCTTTACCCAGTAGTTGTTTATTTTTTGATTTACATCGTCATGCTTTTGTAATAGTTTACTCAAAAGGCGAAGTTTAAGTAAATTTATAAATAAAATATTCTTTACAAATAAAAGGCCAAAAGCCGGCGGATAAAGAGATGTTCGAAAGGCACGCAACTCTAAGTTGACCTGCAGTGAATTCGTGGCGCTCGTGATAGTATTACGGTTTCTATTGGTTAAAAAAATTGGTGTCAATCAAGACCACACATGCGCTTTATCGTGACAATGGCCCTTTAGGTGACTTTTTTGAATCCCGGTTTTAAGAGATTTGAGAAAGACATGCACCCTTGGTTTATACCGTACTTCTCTGATTTTGGACATCCATGTTAGAGTCAATGGACAGTATCCGCTGTCCAGTATCACGTGACCATATCACAGGCTCAAGTTTAGGGCTTATTGAGGTCAAGTGTTTTTTAAGTTGACCGCTGAACAAGTGCAGGTCTTGTTTGGATCGGGGGCTCATGTCAGGTTAACTTGTTGTAATCATTGCCGAATTGTTTGGAAGCCGGTTAACACCAACCCAGTACTAAAAAAAGTTAACCGAAGTATAATTCTTTTCTTGTATACAAACATTTTTCAATGCTTTTTTGTATTTTGTGGATCTCGAGATTGTTCAAATTCAAAACAGAAAACCAAACAACATAAACAGGAAACCTCACCTTAAGCTTATCCTTGATCGCGCTTTCAACAACCTGTTCACGAGCTCCGCTTTTAGGCT
>CM042757.1:8586088-8593332 GCA_022496165.2 Catalaphyllia jardinei | reverse complement strand
CAAAAAGATACAAAGTCACTCATCCATGCTGGAGGGCGTCTAACACGAGTGGGCCTTGAAGGAAGGGGACTTGCACTTGATTCAGGAGGTAGGGTAGGGTGCTTATCATTATTGGTTGGCGGGATCAAAGAAGTCGCTTCCAACTGCCTCCCAGTGGGCATTTCCTCTGCTTCATCTCCTCCATCGACTTCAGTGGCTTCAGTGCAAGGGTCTGGTTGAAGAAACTTTTTCATGTGGCTCGCATTGCGCAGCTTCGTGTTTCCTTCCTGATCTTCTATAAGGACAGCATTGCCCTTCTTTTTGACCACTTTGTATGGTACTGGTTCAAAGTTGGGAGACTGTTTGTTGTCACAGCTCTTGTTGAGCAGGATGCAAACTCCTTCAGCAATATCACTGTATTGTGCTGACCGCTTGCTGTCTGCATACTCTTTCTGTCGAAGTTTCCCCTGTGCGTCTCTTTCCCGAAGAAGCTGCTGCCAGTGAGCCTCGGTGATTCTCTCACTTGGAATGGTTACTTTTGGAAGTTTATCATTGAGGCGTCGACCCATCAGGAGCTCGCCTGGGGATAATCCAGTCACTGTGCGAGGTGTGGTTCTGTACTGGAAGAGGAAATTTTGTAATGCCTTTTTCCAGTCTTTACCTTCTAAACTGGCGATTCTTATTATCTTCAGTAAAGCCTTGTTACAGCGCTCAACTTCACCATTACTCTGCGGCCAGTAGGGGATTCCTTTTAGGTGAACTATCCCTAGGTAATCTAGAACGCCTGCAAACTCTGCGGAGGAGAATGGTGGGCCATTATCACTGCGGACACTTTCAGGTATGCCATGTGTTTGAAAGATACCCTCCGTGGCTCTTGTGACGTGTGATGCATCTGTCTTCTTTAACAAGATAACTTCTGGCCAGCGCGAGTAGTTGTCTACTACTACAAGCAGGTGGTTTCCGCCGGGAATCTCCAATAGGTCCACCGCGATGTCACCCCATGGAACTTCGGGTAGTGTTGTTGACCTGATAGGTTCGGTCCTACTTCTAGGGCCAACTAGCTGGCAAGGATGACAGGCTTTTACAAACTTTTCAACCTGCTTGTCCATGTTAGGCCACCACACCTTTTCTCTGAGGCGGGCCTTTGTGCGTGTCATACCCTGGTGATCCTCATGTGCGAGTGCAATAGTATTCTTCCAGAAGCTTTCTGGCATGACAATATGATTACCTCTGAGGACAAGCTGGCCAAGAACCCAGAGTTCTTCTGACAAAGCTTTGTTCATTGTGCCTGATAAGCGACTCCAGTCTCCCGAGGAAACAGCCTGATGCACCAACTGTAATGTGGGGTCTTTTGCAGATGCTTGCTCAACTTGGTGTGTGTGCTGCTGGGAGGTCTTCACTAGCTATGCTGCAGGCATATTCTGTACTCTCACGGGCATCGTGCTCCTGAGCTGGACCTACAGTACCGCTCAGAAATAAGCGAACTTCGCATACGCAGTCTATACGCGCATACGCGTATTGCAATACGCGTATACGCGTATGACTATACGCGTATACGCGTATACGTATACGCGTATAGGTATTTCTTTGTTATTCACCTCTAACTGTTTCTTTTGTGAAGTATTGTTGGACAAAACAATAACTAGCTTTGTTAGGGAAACTCAAAAAGCGAGAGCCGTTCGATTACAGCCACATTTGCATATTGTAAAAACATCTTCAATGAAGCTATCGTATTTCAAATCTAGTTCGCTTTGAAGATTTACCAATTAGCCACCGGTCGACTAATTATCGCTGCCTACTTGCAACGACTGCTTGGTTTTCTCCCAGTTTAGGAAAAGAATAACATTTGCGGCTAAATTGCAGAATACGTATCTGCTAAGCATACATTTCATTTTACCGCGAAGTTCACGGGAGACACTCCGATAAAGTCCAGCAATGCCGTGTAAATAGTGTCACAGCGGAAAAGCCGCGTCACGATCTTTTTGTTGCTTTAAGAGCGAGCAATATATCCAAGCGAAATGTTGTTTGAACAATAAGCTTTCTCCCACCCCAGCGAGTTTTGGTTCAAACAGAAATGGTTCATTCGTGGAACACGTTCGCGACACATTTCGCCGGCTACTATTCCGGTTAAATATAGCGCAAGTTTGTAAACAACACGTTACTTTCTTTCAGTTTAAAAAGCGTTGCTTTCACATGTAAGTTCCCGGCTTTAACAAGAGTATCACTAAGTATTGTGAAGCAAATTGACTAAAGTTTTGAGGCGCCACGCACCTCTCGTAAGGTCTAACAGGATTGGCCGAGAAAACAATAGAATAAACAACAGAAACAATGGCCCTAGTCCTGAAAACAATAGAGGTGGATGATTCCGGGAGCAAATAAAATTAGAGGTTCCGAAGAGGTGCATGACTACTGAAAGTTTTCATTCACGGTAAACACAAATAACTAAATAACTATTTAATTTTGCACGATAAAGTTTTTGCTTTCGGTACGTGTCGGTGAGTCGCTTGCTAATTGTCTATCGATTTAAGCATCACGGCAAGTACTGAAAATAAAGATATCTCCGGTTCTATTCCGCATAAATCGGCGATTTAAACGGTATTATGATCTCTATCCGCAGAAACGATGTTTTATTGAAGTTTTTATGATGTGCCGCAAACAGGTATTAACTGTTTTGCAATATAAAGTTTTCATCTTTCAGCACGCGTCGGCGAGCCGCTTGCTAATTGTCTATCGATTTTAAGCATCACGGCAAGTAGTGAAAATAATTATATTTTCGGTTCTATTCGTCATAAATCGGCGATTTAAAGGGTGAAATGATCTCTATCTGCATAAACGATGTTTTATTGAAGTTTTTATGATGCGCCGCGAACAGGTATTAAGTTTTTTGCAATAGAAACTTTCCAAGACTTTTGTCTTTCGTACGCGCGCGCCGGTCGCTTGCTTATTTGTCGACTGAAGCGTCGCGCGGCAAGAAGTGTAGTGAAAATTTTGATGGCGTCTCTGGTTCTGTTTAGCATAAATCAATGATTTCAACAATGAAATGATCTCCATCTGCAAAACAATGTTTCATCGAAGTATTTATGATGCACTTTACTGCCCTGAATCTTGTCGACAGGCGACGGCTAGTTGTTTTTGTCTCTGCCGTTTTTCGAAGCGTCACGACAAGATGTGAAATGGTTCTGTTTGGAGCAAGATGAAGTCAATGATTAAAACGAACGGAAAAATTTTCTGATGGAAACCCGACTACAAGTTTTTCCGGATATGTTGTGCTACGAGAGTTTCTTGCAATAAAATTACTGTAACGCTACAGAGCGCATTCTATATAAAAAATTTGTGAAACTGTGGCTAGTGCTACCGTATTTGGCACGTAGCGATTTAGTCAGCCCATATAATCCCAGTATTACCGGGCCATTGAAACAACATTCAACAACTACAGTATTACAAAGAAAACAACAATAAGCTAGCTCATAAATACTAATGAGCATACGCGTATACTTTGTATACGCGTATACGCGTATGGCCATACGCGTATACGCGCATGGGCATACGCGTATACGCGTATGAGCATTCGCGTATTTCGCGTATGTTTTGGTTCGCTTATTTCTGAGCGGTACTGTACTGGGAGCTGGCTTAGAGCATCCGCAGAGTTCTCTTTCCCTGAAATGTGTGTCACTACGTAACGAAATTGCTGGAGGTACAACAACCATCTTTCAATGCGTGCCGATGGGGGTGTGCTCTTGACGCCCAGGACGGTTACCAACGGTTTGTGGTCTGTGCGGAGTTCAAACTCGATTCCGTACAGGTAAAGGTAGAATTTTTGACAGGCCCACTTAACAGCTAGTGCCTCCCTTTCAAATTGGGAGTATCTCTTCTCCACGTTACTAAGCTTGCGGCTGGCATAGTACACTGGTCTGTATGAACCATCCTCTTGTTGTTGTTCTAGAACTGCTCCAAGACCAACAGGTGATGCATCCGTTACAAGGCGAGTCTTAGCATCTTTGGCGAAGTAGGCCATGACTGGGGCGTTGGTTAGCAACTTCTTAATTTGTTCAAAAGCTTCTTCTTCCTTGGTACCCCACTTCCAGGACTTGCCAGTACATGTTAGGTCCCACAAGGGGCTTGATATTGTCGAAAACCCAGGGATGAATTTGGCACAGAATTGGGCAGATCCTAAGAAGCTCCTCACTTCGGATTGATTTTGGGGTCTTGGTGCATCAACAATCGCTTCCACTCTCTTCTTGGAAACCTGCAGCCCCTCTCCTGTGAGAACTTCTCCCATGTACTGAACGCCAGACTAGTCCTCGATGCATCTTTATTGCTCTCCCACAATGCCCTGGGGCTGGGATTACACAGGCAACCCAGTTACAACACTACAGTACTCCATGCTCTTGGCTCCTATGACACACTTTTCATAGTTAAGGGTCAGTCCATGCTCTTCAAACTTGCGCATTACTTTGTCAAGGTTTTCATCATGCTCCTTGTGGTCACGCCCAATTACTCTGACATCATAATGCAAGTTGTAAGCACCAGGGCAATCCTTCAGTATTTGCCATATTAGCTGCTGAACTTCTCTGTGGCCATGTTGATGTCAAAGCAAAGTTGCTTGTATCGGTACAGGCCATCTGGGGCTGCAAAGGTGGTTATGTCACGCGAGTCAGAGTGGAGCTCTATTTGATGAAACGCCATGTTTAGGTCGAGTTTACTGAAAACTTTTGCTTCTGAAATCTCCTGTAATGTTTCTTCCACCGTAGGAACGGGTGTTTCTCCCTGAGGATTGCAGGATTCGCCTGTCTCATATCCAAACAAATGCGAATGTCTCCATTGGGCTTCTCTACGGCAACAAGTGGGTTGATCCAGCTAGTGGGACCATTGACTTTTTCAATGACATCTAGTTCTTCTAACTGCTTCAGCTTTGCTGTCACTTTCTGTCTTCTGCTAAATGGTATTCGGAGCAAGGGCTGTGCCACAGGTGGGACGGTGTCATCCTGGTGTAACTTTAGTTGATAGCCCTTTAGCTTGCCCAGGCCCTAAAAAACTGTAGGAAATTTAAGCCTGAGAGCAGCTTTGTTATCTAGAGTTTGCACACAGTCAATGCTTGTGCTGCAGGCAAGCATCTCGTACGTTTTACGACCTAGCAGAGTTGCAGCCTGCCCTGGGACTATGTAAAATTCTACAATGGCTGACATCTTGGTCTGTGGCACAGTGACTCTTAACATGCAGCTCCCCTTAAGCTCTAGCATTGTGGGTGTTTGTATGCATACCGGTACACATTTTTGTCACACCCTACTAAGGGTGCTTTCCCCCCTGTTAAAGAATGAAACACATGCTCTGACATGAGATTGCAGCTGACACCTGAATCAACAATAACATTAATTATCTTATCATTTATACACAGTTCTAATGTTTCAAGGGCTTCACTAGTGGTGGCCGTAAACACGTAGAATGCATCATCCTCTGATTCCTCGCCATCCGCTTGCTGGGTGACAGCATGTACTTTCTCTCGTCTTCCCACTCCTTTGGTTCTTCGTTGATTGGTTGTGTGGTTTTTGTCGCTGGTATGTTCTGCCTGGTGACGGCAACAAACAGCAAAATGGCCCAGTCTTCCACCAGATTCACAGACATGATCCGAGAGCAGCGACAGTCCTTGGCCAAGTGCCCGATTTTGTTGCAATTCCAACATCTTCCTTGGAATTTCATTACGGAAGTAGTTTGTTTCTCAGTAAGCTCAACTCTATTAATTTCCTCATCGGGTTGGACAAGGATCAGAGCATCCTTATCATGATACTGGCTTACAACTTCTAAGAGCTTAGATAAGGTTAGATTTTCGGACCGATATAATTTAGACTTAGCACTTGGTCTCTCGTCATATTGTCTTTCTCTTCTCCATAACCGCAATGTTCAGCTAAGCTTCTAAGTCTAGTGACAAAGTTATTTATTCACTCACCTGGTGCAGGCCTCGCTCCTAGAAAGTTTTGTCTCGCCTTTGTAATATTCTTCTGTAACTTGAAATAATCATTTAGCGACTCCATCTCTTTCTTGTAGTCTTTAGAGTCGCCCTTCGTTTCCTCGGGAATGGTAAGCTTAAAAACCTCGACTCCAGGTCAAAATAGGTTAAAATGTTGATTTCACGTTAAGGCCTGACGGCAAGGGTCTTGATTTCAGTTAAAAACAAGCAAAATCTTCATTTCACGCAGCGCGTATGCTCAAAAACGTCAACTTCAAGGCGTGAGAATGATTTCACTTAGAGAACAACAAAATATTAACTTCCTGCAACGTATAAGCGAAGAAATGTAGGGCTGACAGATTAACCCTTCTGTGCAACGTACAGGTCTCCATTCATCAGCATGGCCGCTGATCCCAGAAGTTTAACGCTACAAAGCATGCTGATTTGAAATAAAATCAATGCAACCTGGATCACAGATCTATGTGTCAATCGATTGCGTCTTGTTGGCCATTATTATGTTCAAATAAAAAAGGAAAAACCAAACTCTGAAATTAGTTTAAGTGTAAGTTAATAAATTTTGCCCGTCTCTTGTCTTGTCCTGTCTTGTCTTGCAGAACGTGATCGCAATGCATGCCGGGAAGGTTCTTTACACCTCGTGCGTGGGTAAACATGGCCAACGATACAAGACAAATTTTATAAGTCTAAAAGCAGTTCTCACTTTCCAAACTTTGATGCTAGCAACGCTTGGCAAATGGGCCACAACTCACGACAAGGTTTTTTTCTTGGGCAAGAACTGCTCTTGGACTTTCCTGCCTGGATCGACCTGACTTCAAACGCCGATAAGTGGCTTATCAGTTGCGTTGGAAGTTACAGGACACATTTTGCTTCTTTAAAACGTGTTGGCTACTTACGGGTTTATCAAGGCCTTATGATGCCTCTTAACCACCAGGCAGGCTACAAGGTACTTAAAAACAACGCTTCAAATATTTGTCAAAAGAGCTGTAATGCATCACTTCTCTTTGCTTTGACGCTCGATCGAAATTCACATCACAATAACCTCTATAAAAACTATCCCCAGTTCCAGCTTCATTCGGAATTTTTTTAAATAGATATCTTGATTTTTGAAAGAAGTAAAGAAACAGAACAAAAAAAAATTGAGCAACCTTGTATCAAGCCGGTGTCACAGCGAAACAAATTCGAATCTGGCCCCTCTAGCCAGCGCCTTATCTACTTGTGCTAACGAAGCAATAGTAAGAGATTAAGGTATTATAGTGACTTCATCCTTCAGCGAAACAAAAGGTTTCTTTTGTTTTTCGTTTAA
>CM042757.1:8576088-8581088 GCA_022496165.2 Catalaphyllia jardinei | reverse complement strand
TCCCTTGGAGTTTCTGGTTTCTCATAAATTATTGCGCGCTCATTAGCCGATTTTCACTGGCAATAAGCGGACAGACACATAAATTTATAAATTATGAGATACGTCAACGAGCTAGAGTGAAAAATCTGACTATTTTGCTATTGCAAAAAACAAATTGACGTTAGTTTTTCATGCGTCTGTCCTGTTATTGACAGTAAAATTCGTCATAACATTGTCAAAGAAGTCTGCGGATCCACGAGGCGATAGATCCACTCAGTCATCGCCTCGTGGATCCGGAGTGACGGACACAGCGATCTGACAGGACAGACGCGTAAAAAACTGACGTCAATTTGTTAAATTCTGTTCGCATGTTGATTGTAATAGGATAAAAGACAAAAACTCCAAAGACATTCTTATGAATTCCGAAGGTCTAATAGCCGGTATCACGGAGTAAAAGCAATAATAATATCGAAACATTCCCATTGCTTATAGTCTTTTAACAGCATAAATTTTACTGGGTTACATATATTAAGAGAAGATACCAAAACCCTAATAATTTATTGACCCAGAGATAATGTATCTAACTTCAATTCTGGTCCTAAGAAACAAATCACGACTATACTTAAATTGCAATTATAAGCAAAACGTAGCCAAGTGTTACAAAACTGCTCTAAATTTGCATAGCTACAAGATGTCTGTTTAGGATCGAAATTTCTTTAGAATAAGCAGTTAAAAAAGAAGATATCAACTGTTTAGATAATTGCACAACAAATTGCTTGATAGAAAAGGAAGAGGAAAATCTCCCCTGAATGTAAAGAAAGCTGCTAAGTGATGTGTAGTTCGACACAATATCCTACTTGATTTAGCAGCGTATAGTCTCGCAATTAGACTAAAACATTTCCCTCTTCGCTAGAAAATCACTCTACAAAGCCAATTTAAACAAGCTCTGCAACCGAAATGTTCACTTGTGAAAACATTGCAAATGATCATTCGCTCACCTGAGACATATGGAAGAAGTAAAGCGAGGAAAGCCACCCGGAAATACAGCTTGACGTTGAGCTCCGACATCTTGGACTTTCCATTTCAGCTCCGGAATGGCTCGCTTGGCTAACTTTCAGCTCCGGAATGGCTCGCTTGGCTAACTTTCAGCTCCGGAATGGCTCGGTTGGCTAACTTTTAGCATTGAAAAACCTAATTTCAATAGAATTGCCTGTAATTAGGTTGAAATTAATGTGATTGTTCTCTTGTCGAAAACGCATTCTGCGTAAGAGTGTCAGTGAATATAACTCTAAAACGAAGTTTGATACCTTGCGGTGTTAGGACGCAAATATTTCGGTTTAACAGGTTAGCTAAAATAAAATTGTAACTGTCTGAGCGGACTGAACTTAAGGTGGGGGTACACATGAAGGCTGTTTTGACGTTGCTTAACACGGCCTTTCTGACAATATCTTGGTCACGTTTCAAGCGACACTAAATCTCTCCCCTTATTTCATTAACCACTACTTGGCGGTTTTCTGTAGATTTTTTAGTGATATTTGGGCTTTTTAAGAATAAGATATTTTTTTCAAAGGATAGGTTAAATTGAGAAAAATATGAAATGTTGAAGATTTGATGAATTTGGAAAATTGAAATTTGAAGTGAAGAATCGAATTACTAGACGGATACCAAACAGTCCCCTACCAACCAGGGTCTCTCTCTCTCTCTCCCTCTCTCTCTCTTTTTTTTTGAGGGGGGGTCAACTGTCTGGTGGTGTTTCCAATCCATTTTAATCCTAACGATTCCCTTTTAATATTACTTCAAATTTCACTCCTATTCATGTTTGTCCCCGCCTTGAAGTCACCGTATACCTTCAGGGGTGCCTCGCGTACAAGAGATGTAGCGCGTCCGGTTTAAGCTGTAGATACCTAAACTCCTATATCAAATTAAAGCTTATAGAGCTGGCTATCAAACTGTACCAAGAAAATTTACATACAATGAATTGCTGAATTTTTCACGACCACTAATTGCGAGCGCCCTGATCACCTTTTGATAGCTGCTAGTCAAGGAGAATTTTGTTTTTCACCAATTTATTTTATTCCTCAGTTTCAGGACCAAAAGCGCTAAAAAAAGTGTCTGCGATTTGTCATATTTAATTGCAGGGAAAAGTTAAAGAACATTTTCGAAATAGGATTAAGAAAATGTGAAGTGATCGTACAAAAAAAGCTTTCGGAGAAGTAATATTTCGAAAGTAGATTTCTACTAGTATACTAATATAATTTTTCACGTTGTTATTGTAAGATAGTTTTCGTGCTGGTATGTAGATTCGCTGGCATGCAGGTTACGCAATTATGCTAAGTAGCTAATATTTAAGGAGTTTGTCCGTTAGGAGTTGTCACTTTGACGGCATCTCCGCTTTTGATCAGTTCATTTCGGAAATTTTGTTTCAGTAAATTTCGTGCTATGCCTGATCCACCGCCGGAAACTGCATCATCCCAATCTCAGCAGATAGACGTTTCTAATTCCGACACGATCTCGCTGATTTCCTCCCTCCTTGATGCGAAGTTGCAGAAAACGTTTGGTGATTTCAAGCGCTCGTTGGACGAACGCGAGGTTGAGACTCGGCGAGAACTAAAGAAATTAAAAACAGACTCTAAGGCAGCCAGTTCACTTCAATTTAAAGGTAACAGAATCCAGTTTGAGTTTAATACACAGCTCCTTGACTGTCTTGATCTGGCTATCTCTAATCTATCCGAGGGAAACTTGCTGGCTGTTCAAGAACATCTTCTAAAGGCCAAGTCTGACCTCGAGAAACGCATTAAGTTGATCCGCTTTGCTGACAAAAGTCCCGCTGGCTCAGTGGGCTGCAGTTGAAGAATATGAGTCCGACGAACTTGCTGAAAATTCTGAAGATGAGAAGAAACTTCGAGCTGCTGAGCGGCGTGCGCTTACCAAGATTAAGCAGAAGTCTTCCAAACCTCGTGTTTCAAGGTTCTCAAATACTGCTAAATCCCGAGATTCTCAAGCTGCACAAGTCCCTGGATCTTTGGTTTCTGCTACGTCTCTTCCATTTTCTGCTCGTTCTAATTTTCATCAGTCCTTTCGTGCCGCCCGACAAGTCCAGCCTTCCGATATCTGCTTTAACTGCAATCAGCGAGGGCACTGGGCTAATTCGCCAGCCTGCCCTCTTTTCTACAAAACAAGAGGTGGTCTCACCAACACTGGCGCCAGTTCAACGTCCACAAAGTCAACCTCCGTCTGATTTGGCAAATGTTCTTGCACGATTGGGTCCAGATAAGTACTCTGACTTTGACTTTGATCACATTTCTCTTGATTCTAACTTTGCTGAATATTTTGAAGGCTCTAGTCAAGTTATTGTTAAGGGTAGGCTTAAAGCTAATATTCCCTTTTGGCAAAGCATTGGTACCTCTAAGTTTATTTTAGATACCTTAAGTTTTGGTTATAAGATTCCCTTTTCACAGGAACCTACAAGTGTTTTTCTTAATAATAATCGCTCAGCTTTGGGTGACAGTTGTAATGTATGTTAATGCGATTCCTATTCTAGGCATGACGGGTAGCTAATTAAATCAGTCGTTGCACTCAACATGGCGTGGTTTGGACATACATTGCATGGTACCAGGAGTAAATCGAGTTGAATCGCCTGTGAAAGAAGCCATCCATCGTGAAAACAGTTTTCTGTATCGAGTTTACGAAGAAATGGAGGAATATACATCGGCAAATACACCAAAAATGGACTGGAACAGCAGGGATTTACCGACTGCGTGGAAGTCGTTTAGACGCCATCTTGAATTTATGTTTGGCGGACCGTTAAAGTCGAAATCGGAGGAACAGAAATGTAATTATCTCATGATTTGGGTTGGAGAAAAAGGAAGGGACATATATCAGACCTGGACGTTTGAAGAAGGAGAGGAGAAAAAGCTTAACAGCTACTACGAGAGGTTCGAAGCTCATGTGAAGCCGAAATCGAACAAGGTATTTGCTAGATACAAGTTTCACAAGAAAGTTCAGAGTGATAATGAGCCATTCGAACAGTTTCTTATTGACCTCAAGCTGCTAGTGAAAGATTGTGGTTATGCAGATCCAGACGAAATGGTCAGGGATAGAATTGTAATTGGTTGCAACTCCAAGAAAGTGCGAGAAAAGTTGATACAAGAAGGATCTGAATTGTCGTTGGAGAAAGCGGTTGAAATCGCACTCACACTGGAAATGTCTCAAACGCAACTCAAAACCATGGAGGAAGAAGACAGCAAGATTCACGCCGTTAAAGTGAATCAAGCTCGAAGGCAGAGTGAGAAATTAGACAAGAGGAAACATGGCAGGCCTGGAGTTGAACAGGAGTGTGGAATGTGTGGCTACATACACAGCAGTAAAGCAGAATGTCCTGCTAAGGGAAAGAAATGTCTGATTTGTGCCAAGTTAAATCATTTTGCCAAAGTCTGCAAGTCAAGAGAGAAGAGAAGAACTGTCCAATATGTGGCTAAATGTGAAAGTGGCGATGATGCTCGGACAAAGGAAACCAACAGCGAAAGTGAAGATGAGATGTTTTATGTGGGTTGTATAGACGCAGTAAATGCAGTTAGCCTCAGTGAATGGCGCGAAGAGCTGACCATCAACAACAAGAAAGTTATTGTTCAGTTAGACACGGGAGCGAAATGCAATGTTATGTCTTTAACGACATTAAAGACTCTAGGAGGGGAGACAACAATTCAACCTACAGCAGCCAAGTTAAGGTCATACTCTGGTCACCAGATACCTATTCATGGTTGCACAACACTCTTGTGCGAACACAAGGACGAAACGTACCCCATGAAGTTTTACATTGCAGAAGGTGATGTGCTGTCCGTCTTAAGTGCACAAGCATGTAAGGATCTCAATTTAGTCCAGCGGGTGAACTCTGTCATAGACTCGTCGGTTATTACTGATGCACGTCCTGATATTCTACTAGAATATCCAGATCTCTTCCAGGGGCTGGGATGTTTACCAGGTAAACATACCATCAGAATTGATCCAACAGTCGTCCCAGT
>CM042757.1:8530982-8538326 GCA_022496165.2 Catalaphyllia jardinei | reverse complement strand
GATAGTTCCTCGACAGAAACACTCTATTGTTTAAATAGTGCCCGTCCGCCAAAAATACCCGGATGGATAGTAGTCGTCCGTGAAAATTTTTCTGTAAACATGCGGCTTTCGTAGAAAATAAACTGAAATTGTTGTAACGGGGCGGACGCTGACATCAATCAATTCTTAAACCAACGCCGCAACAGAGAAATGTTTTATCGACAGAAACTTCAGGCATCTAACTTCTCAGATTCTTTACTACTTGAAATTCCATAAAAACTGTAAATACAATGATCGATAAAACCTAAATTATTACAAATCTAAGCTAAAAGAAATGATCTTAACTAAACACGTGTGGAACGCATTCCAGCACGTTTAACAATACAACGAACATAAGCATAACAAATTTCGTAGTTAAAAAACACTGCCGTCGGTAATTGATCTAAATAGAAAAATAAACAAGATAACATACCTCTTTCCCCGCTTTAAAGCTCTATTAATCGCAACGATCCTTCAATCTATCTTTCTGTAAAGCTGACTTACATCTAACACGCGTGTCGTATACCGAATGAAAGATTACACTGACAATTCGCAGGGAAACAACAGGAAAACAAAGAGGTATTGATCGAAAGTAACGATGACATAAATCACGCAATCAAGAGTTGCGATATCCATTACAATTGTATTAAGCGGGTTTTGTCTGTTTTTTTTTTTTTAATTTCATATTTGCCTTCACAGCTTTTCAAAATAATTCAATTGAAGTCTAACTGATTTTTGAACTAGCGTGCGGAAGAAAATTTAGTGGTGAACAATAAAGACAATAGAGTGTTTATGTCTTGGAACTATCGGTCTGATAGTTGCCTCTTGGAAATTTGATGTTCTTAAAACTAGCATATTTGCCCTCAAAGCTTCACTTCTCAGGCAAATATTTGTTTTAAGAACATCAAATTTCCGCGGGGCAACTATCAGCCGATAGTGCCTCGACAGAAACAATCTATTGTTTAATTAGTGTGCAGTGGTTTGGTGTGGTCAACAAAATTGCAACGTTTCCTCATTTTTCCAAAGTTTTGAAAGAAAATTTAGAAACAAATGGATAATCAGTCCTGACTAAAAGGAGGGTATTTAGAGTTTCTTGAAATCAAAAAGCTCGAACATTTTAAAGAAACTGATAAGTGGCCATACACAACTGCAAATTTAAAATTAGCATTTCAGTCTACGCAAATACTCTTACAGCTGCAAGTACGAAGTTAAGACCAGAAATAATTGGACTTGCACTATTTGAAGGAAATTTTGGTTAGAATTCTACTACAACAATAAGGTTTTTCACTTTTCTACACACTTTCTGTACACTTTATTGCTATTTTGTAATGTTCAAAAATCGAGCAGCAGAGTTTTTAGACCTAATAAAACACGTACTGCGATCTCTATTAACATCGGTGACATGACGAGAGCTCTTAGAAGCAGGATGACACTTTCGGGCCAAAGCCAAAAGGAAGACTAAAAGCCGACAGCTTCGATCATGAATCCAAAGAATAAAACAATGATAGGAAACTGGAATGTTAGGACCATGTTCGAGACTGGGAAGGCTGGCCAAGTAGCAAGAGAGATGAAGAGATATAAGTTAGATATTTTGGGTAGACCACAGGAGTGAACAGAACAAGTGATGAGATCAGATGCTGAAGATGGAATTGGATCGGGCATATAATGAGGAATAGAGAGCAGCACTGTGTTACAGCATTGGAGTGGAGGCCAGAGGGGAGGAGACCAGGTCGACAAAAAACAACATGGAGGAGAATGGTTGAAGACGAAAGACGAGTAGCTGGGTGGCAATCATGGACGACTGTCAGAGCTTTAGCAACAAACCGAAGTGGATGAAAAGAGAATGTCAAAGCCTTATGCACCTTATGGCACGAAGAGTGTAGAGACAGAGATAGAGATAAAGCTCGTGCACATGACGCTTTATCAGTGTTTTGATAGCATGTTGGGCTCATGAATTATTAATAAGTTTTTGAATGTTTAAATACAATTAATTGACTTGCAAATAGTGTATTAGCTATTCAGGGACGAGTCAATCAGGGACTTACATTAGTGCACTTGATTGAGTGCATGCACATACATAACATAAGAGATTTCCCTCAGGTTAAGCCCAACAGCAAGATAAACACTCATTTTCTCTTAAACAAGCATGGTGATCTATATTTCACTGCATAATTTTGGTGCAACAATTATCCCCTTTCAGTTAAAAAATTAAGAAACAATAAAGTCAAGGAGGAAAAAAAGATATAAAGAGTGCAGGACAAAGTTACCAGTACTTGAGGATGCAAATTATCACCTCAAAAACAATGATTCGAGGAATGTTTTGAGTCGATGGTGGGGACCATTCAGAGAAAGTTTCCTAAAAACGTCTAACAAGTTTTAGTTCTGAGGAATAACCTTAAGGAGACAGTCAGTTTGTTTTTTGTTTTTTTTTGTAACACTGTCAGTTTCTTTGACCTATTGTGGTACTTGGTAAATTGTTTTGGGTATATAAACCTGCTATCCCCCACAGAAGACAGGTTTGAATATTATGTTTGCCACCTTGTGGCATTGTACACACTGTACATGCATTTTAATTTGTTATGTTGTTTTCTTGGCACACCTGTAAACTAGCTGGTACATCCTGTAGAGTCAGCTTATAAAGTCTATGAGACATACACTGTCACCACAGCAGGACTCAACTTTTCAGGAAAAAACCTCAGGGCCACCTGGCCCCTAAGTTTTCAGACTTAGTCAAAGCAAAAGTATTCCAGTCTGTGAAAAGCATGAAAAGTTAGAGATCATGCAATCAAATATGCCAGTTGAAACATACAAGTACAGAAAAGCAAGTGATTTCTGAGAATAAAAAGAGTCATCTGTTTCTCACTGACATCAAGGATATTCCTGTACATATTCCTGTGGTACAATCTTAAAGCCATTATTTCTTTTATATGTGCATATAGTGTGTATGGGAGCTTTCTAGACTAAGTTTAGCAGACTTCTCTGAGTTCATAACTCAACCAACCTTGGCAGTATTGTTTTCTTGATAGATGATCCAACTGCTACCATCATATGATAACTGTAAATTGTACTTTGTTGTCCAGTGATCAGCAGTGGACTTTCCTTGAGTAGCAACAGCACAGATAATAAACTCATAAAGCAGGTCAATTTGTAGGTAGTCACTAGCATTATTGTCATCACTGGGTGACCATGCACCATCTCCATATAGTCGGCCTTTAAAAGCTTCATAACCACTTCTTGTTGATGAGGCAGAGAAAGAACTGTCCGGAAATGCATCTTTGCTTGCCACACCAATGGACTGCATTGGACATGCTGAGAAAGGATTCATCTTTGATGTGCATTATTTGCTTTATTTTGCTGAATTTAATTATTTTTTTAATTTAACTTAAAATAAACTACATCGTATGACCCCGTGAAAAAACATTTACACCCACTAGGTACCTGTATACACCGGTATGTTATTTGCCAGTGGGAGGTCCGTATAGTAAACAACTGTGACTGAGGTCTTGAAAATGCTGTCTGAGGCCGCAGGCCATGCAAGGGAAGCATTTTCAAGCCCGAGGTCACAGTTTTTCACTATACAGACCAACAATAAGCTGGCAAATAACTTACTTATTTTTTCCTGCATTCAAATATTGGCTTACAAGTGGGTTTACGCAACTTTCATGGCATTGAATTGGCCGGGCTTACGTGCCCTCTACGAACCATCGTAAAAATTAAATCTAATGAGCAAGTAACTCAGACACTAGGCAAAGAAAGATGTATTAAAGAACAGATTTATTTCAAATTACTTTATGAAACCTGCATCTAGTTCACCGATACTGTTGACCGTGAGCTGTGGTTAGCTATACTTAGCTGGCTGCTTTGCCCTGAAACGAACAGGAACATTTGCTTTGGAAAGCAAGGTTATGTATTTTATTTTACAGATTGCAAGAAGTGATGTTTTGATGTTTATTTCCTGACATCATTTTCTAAAAGAAACGGCTTTATCTTTCATTCTCTGGCTTCTCGAACTTGTTCAATGCCTCGGCAAGACTTTTTTTGTACCTTATCTTTTGCCCAGTCACGTAAAATATTATCCTAATTCTCAAAACTTTCCACCATTTTAAAACAGCAGAGGGAAAAACTTTGTAATGATGACGTCAATCCTGCATCTGTCCTCTAATAGATCATAGGCGAGAACCAATCAAACTGCTAGAATAACTTGGGTTATTATATAAATAACTGTAGATCATCGTTACTGCCATTATCACCTTTATTATCATAAGCATCAACAAATAAAGTACCTCTTCTCTCAGAATACACTTCAACTTCACACACTGTTAATACACTATTCATCAGTAAACTTCTGATTGTCACATATCTTCCATACATAGAGGGATGACAGAAGAAGGATAAACCTTTCCCTTGTGGAACACTGTAATAATTATTACTGCCACACTTGGGGTTGGTAACGCTTCCATTAACGGATATCGTGCCTAGAAGATAATTACTTCATTCATGTTCAAGTATACTTCATAATGCTTTGCCTTTAATTGAATGACGTTAAAATAAGCCTAAAACCAGTGATCAGTTTAATTTGCTTTACTCAGGGCAATGACAAAGAGTCACTTAGCTATGACATTGTCTCTACTGCAGTTAATTTACCTTTATCAAAATTAATTCAAGTTGATAAATAACTAAGTGGTAAAAACATAACCCTACTATTTGTACTTTGTTAAAATCAAAGCCATACACTTGAAGATTACCCTCATTTTTTGGCTAATGGTTGTAGCAACAAAAATTGAACACTGGTCCTGTAGGTGCATATGAATGTAACAGGTGATGCAACAAATGGTAACCTACCTACTCTAATCTCAAAATTTGATAGTCTATCTCCACGAAAGTCTCTGTTGACAATGTACACTTCAGTAACATGCTCCACTTTTCCCAGGTCCACTCTCCACCAGGGTTTGTTTTCATTCTGTGTGTGTGTACATGAGTGAGCACTCCAGGATGTTGCACTATTACCATCCACTCCTCTGCTACTTGCACCACCAAGAGCTTCACTACTCTGGCTTGTTTGCTTGTTATATGCCAGATTTTCTTAAATAAAAATTAATCATCACTATGATGGTAGATTCAGACCATTACTTAAAGTGGTACTATAATCACAATTTTATCCCTTGATATTTTAAGTGTATCACATAGAATTCAATGTAAGAATAAAAATGCCGTTTACCGTTTGCATTAGTTCTGGAGATATTTAAGTTTGAAAAATGTGTAAAATATGCAAATGAGATGACTGATGATGTCATATTATCTCAAGTATATAAATAGAGCTATCTTGGCCAATTTGCAGTACAGACCATTGAAACTTGGCATACTAACAGTTCTACAGGAAACACACCTGTGGCTATAAAAGTTTTGTTCCCATGGCAACTCACTCTTTTCCAGTCTCCACTCACTTGATTTCAATGTATTAGTGATTTTCAGCTTGAAAAATGTTAATCGGGGCCACAAACTTGCACTAACATATTTTTATGCCTGCTGGATCGTGCATACCAGGCACCATTTGGAAATATTAAAATGGAATGCTGAAGGTGGCCAGAAATGCCTTTAATATTGGGGAGGTCTGGAACCCAGTATGTTGCTATGGTAACAAACATTTAAGCTCATATTGTGGAGCACTTTTAGTAGAATCTTACTGAAAAAAATCAAACATTTCTTATACAAATTGGGTGACAATATTCGCTCATATAAGATTATTTGTCCTAAATGCAGAGGAGTGAATTTAAGAACTGCATGTTCTTGTTAAATTTATGTGTATTTTAACTAGATCTTTTTGTTCCTTTTTCGGGGTGGGGGGGGGACACTGGGAGTCTAGAGCTTGTAATTTTCTTCTCTCTATAGTTTCCTATATATTTATATATTTCTAAAGGGCGTTTGGGTTGGTTAAGGTGGTTGAATCTTGAAGGGGACATAATGTCCTTTTGTTCTTCACCTGTATATATTTGTTATATACAAATAAATGGGTGCATTGTGCCATCCTTGTAGCTTTTATTGTGTTTTGCTAAATTGATTGATTGATTGATTGATTGAGTTGACTGAATGTTTAGATTAGTACTATGGCCAACATGTAGGCTGAATTTCATGAACATTTGACTTGTCCAGGCAATAAATAGGACAAAGAGATGAGCATGCCCGACTAGTAATCAGGGAGACGTGGGTTTGAGTCCCGCTCGGGGCAAAAACCAATTTTTCGGATGGGTGTGTGGAAAGGTAAAAATGCACGGTAAGTCTTTGTTTCTTTAATATAGTCTATACCTTTCATTTGCCTCAAAATTTCTAACTTTCATTTGTTCTAAGCCCTGTCTGGGATTATGGCGGCAAGGATACACACTCAAGTGAAGAAAAGTTGGGCCCTAGGGGTCCCCACACTGCTAAAGTCACCTTGTTAATCTGCTGCATTGCCAGCGTGGTAGCTTTGATGGTGTAGTGGCTTAGCATGCCCAACTAGTAATCAGGGAGATGTGGGTTCGAGTCCCGCTCAGGGCAAGCCAAGTGTTGAAAGGTAAAAATGCACGGTAAGTGTTTTTTTCTTTAAGATGAGCATTTGTTTGCTGGAAAATGACCTGAAAATGAGTAAATCTCATGCTGTGGTAAGCTTTGATGAGAATGTGTCCCATTTGTTGACATCGATGAATTTATATGAGCGAAAGGAACCATTTTTTAAGAATGAAACAGCTATTGAACTGACAGGACAAACATTGTGTTACGAGTTTGATGTTTTAAGTGGTAGGTAGTTTGTAATCCAAACAGAATGCAGGGTTGTCGGAAACAACAACAAGGTTATTTATTCCAGATGAACACAGTAGTTCCACACAAGACTTCACAACAAGCACACATGAGAAAGGTTATCTCCTATGGTCACATCTTTGACTGACTCTTCAGCACCATAACCACCATCTCCAGAAATTTAACATCATCTACTGAATCAACTCCTTTTAGTTCACCTTAAACAACGTCGTTCTTACTTATGTCAGCGTCTTCTCCAGCAGCAACTGCTCCTAAAATTATAGCTTCATCTACACGAATCTTCTCAGCGGATACTTCAATCATGAAAGGGTTAATCGCACCGTCCTTTTCCCCGTAAAGTCTTTGCGATATTTCCAAGTTCTCCGGCACCATAAACTGTTTCCCTTCATGCATTACACAGTTTTCTCTAAGAGTGCTCCATTCCGATTTTTGTTCCTCATAATCTTCATATTTCTGTCTGGCGTTACCATCTTGGTCTCTCAACTTGCTTACCGTCTCGTACATCAAGCACTCATCACTATTCAACTCTTG
>CM042757.1:8520982-8525982 GCA_022496165.2 Catalaphyllia jardinei | reverse complement strand
GGTGAAAATGACACAGAGCCAAAATTTCTCCCAACACCCTTTGCAAGTCAATTGAGTCCCAACTAAATTTTGCAATTCAAATATTGCAGTTCGAACTGCCACAATGGACTGCTCGATCAGTTGCAGTGACTTGCTTTTTCAAAATGTTACACAAAAGGAAACAGTAATTGCTGGTAATACTGGTTGTGATCCTCTTTTGCAAGTATGGAACTCAACCAATATTTCCTCAACACAGACCTCCCACTAGTTCAATGGTAACAATAATAAATTATATGTATCCTAATCACATTTAGTGATTTAGTTACCTCGCAAGTAAATTTCCACCTCACATAGCTGGAGAGCTTGACTCTTTGTAGTCTTGATTCCAACATATCTACCAGTCTTCAGTGGATTAGTGAAACACACAGCTGATGCTCTGAACTTAATAAAAGTGTACCTTCCCTGGCACTTAGGGTTGGCTGTAACATCTGTGGAGCTACCTATCATTCAAATATTATATTGCACTTAATTTTGATCTTTCAGACCTTTGAGAGCTCTACAAGTACAATCAAAAAGAAATACAATGTAGCATTTAAAAACAAGTCTATTTATGCTTTCAAAAATTATTGTTTTCAACATTTTCTTTAATATTATGCATTGATGTGTTTTGGGGGTTAACTATGTGAACAATGCTTAAATAGTGTTACAGTTTACATGTTAGTACATGTAACTGCCAAGTAGTAATCAGTGATTACGAAATGAATTTCAGCAAAAGGGGTAGGGTACCTTTTATAAGTTGAAACCTGCATCTTGGTAAGGCCAGAAATGTGTACAAAATTGAAATTATCAATTCTTTTCAATAATTTGCACAAATTGGGAACTTAAAGGAAAGCACTGAGTTGGTCCTACCCACCAGTGGAGTATGTCAGGGAGAATTACAAGTATATAACTAGTTAATACAGTTAATTAGTATACAGTCTAACCTCTTCACAGTGACCAGCTTGAGGACAGAGGAAAGTGACCACTGTAGAGAGGTGGCCATTATGGGGAGGTAGGGGTGCTATATGACAACAGATTTTTCTTGGGTTCAACATTTTTATTATTAAAAACTGCTTATTGCAGCACGCACATACTTAACTCGATCAAAATAATTTATTACATCAGTAAAACAGAAACCAAACAGAAACAGACCAATGATGCCTGGTATAGATCAAGTTTCATGACCTTTTCCAATAGTTAACCGCGTGGCCAAGCGCAATTGTTAATCTGCACTGGGTTTATTTTTTTTTAGTTTTGTCAGTAAGCAGACCCAAACTTCCACTTTGCCAGGCATTGAATCAGGAAACCTGTGATGTTTATTTGCCAAAAGCTGTTGAAATATTAATGCACAGAAAATGTTACAGGCATTTTTTTTCTCAATTGTGTGTGAAATACATTTTCTTCTGGCTTTATCGAAACGTTGGACTCAAAAGGGAAAATTAAATCTGCTAAAAAAGGTATTACATCAGCCATATAATACGCTTACTCAGCAGCTTTCACTTTTGCTGTGACAAATGAGATTGTGCTTACTTTGCAAGTTTATTTCACCAGAAGTGTCAGATGTTAATTTGCAAATTTGGGAGTATTTCTTGTAGCATTCAAGTGAATTCTCTTGCTTTTTCAAAGCAAGGTAAGAGATTTGAATGAAAATTTAATATTTGCTTAGGCAAACAATAGCTTGCCAGAACTTGCAGTGTTAGGGAAAAAACACAAGCATTCTAAAATTGGCTGTGGAAAGCATAAATCTTGGATTGTGTGACTCGCCTGATTACATTGCTTGTCGGCCTTTACCCACAGCACAATCAGGGCCTTATAAGTAAATAGTAATATTTTGAACATTATACGTTGCTTTACAGGCAGTCAATGAAGGTCTTTAAGGACTGGCATAATTCGGTCATATTTGCGAGTACAGGAGACAAGGAGCACCGCAGCATTTTGTACCCACTGAACCTTATCTAATAAGTATTGTGGCAGCTCAGCCAACAATGAATGCAGTTGTCCAGCTTGGATGTTACAAAAGGATGAACCAATGTTTCACTATCTTTCTGAGTAAGACTTTCCTGATTTTAGATAAATTGCGTATGTGGAAGAAAGCTACTTTACAAATATTTTGAACTTGATGCTCATGATTCATAACATCCTGAAACATTACTCCTACAGTATGTTTCTAGCTGACTCAGTTGAAACTACCCTAACAACAGCTATTTTGATGTCACATAAGTTCTAAAAGTGCAGTTATAAGATCTAAACAATCTTCTTGTTGTTAATAACTGGCCTTTGTCAAGAAGTTATTTTGGTGCTCAAGGGACATACAACTCTACTTTAGTGGCCATTGCCATTGCCATTGTGAAGAGGTGGCCATTATAGAGAGGTTAAAATAAGAGTGAGGACTGTTCACCAGGATCAAAACATAGGCACGCAAGGCGTGCGAGAGTTATTTTTTGGTGAACTGAAAGGTTTCGGAGATAGCAGAATTAAATCGATAACGTGTAAAATGTTTTACCAAACAAACTACAGTAATCTGACACGTCTCCAAATTAATATAGATATCATTTTATTTTCTAACAGGCAATTTGATTCGTTCTTTGATCAAACAGACTACACTGTGATTGGTGCAACATGCGCACATGCATAACTCCCCCTCACTCACCGATCTCATAGCCCTTTCAACTTCAAGAGGAATATTTGCTCAAATACTCAAATTAAGAGAGCTATTCGCATTTCATACGAGTCGTAAGTTTACTTTTTTTACAAAACAACACTACTTCACCGAAAATAGAAAGAAAGAGAAAAAATTTACTGATACGTTGAAAGTCTGATTTAAACAAGAGGCCATAACTTGTTAGCTCTAATTGAATTTACTCCCAAGTGAAAAACAAAAGTTTTAAGTTACCATTATATTTTGTAACTAAAAATAGCAATATCTTGTTTTGTTTGTTCAAACATTTCATGGGAACAAGTGGTGACGATTCGTAAGCCCTAATTTACTCCCTTGTGAAAAAAAATCAGGGCTTCAACGGGATTCGAACCCGTGACCTCCGCGAATACCAGTGCGATGCTCTACCAACTGAGCTATGAAGCCACACATTGGGAGCAAGGTCAATTTATTGAGTTCATATTTTCCTGTGCTCAAACGAGGCCATAAGAGAGATAAGGGAAGAAGCAACTGAAGCAACCCAATGTATATTAAGTAACTGTCACAACTGTCACAGACTAAAAATCACAAACCGGCAACACACACGTCAGTCTTTATTATTCAATCACCAAAATCCTTGAACTTAATACAATCATAGAACTCCCAAGACTTCATATACCTCACTTAAGTTATCTTAAACAAGAAATTTTCTTTTTCTTCTACTACAATTCGTGCTGGCTATTAATGTGATAAAGCGAAAACCCTGATAACATTGACGAGGAAAGATTAAGTTTCATTTATAACTTATCTTCTCATCCTGGCCCAGTAGTAAACAATGAACATTTATATATGTAAAATCGTCACAGAATAATTTATTTCTGTTCTGTTGAAGAAATTAATCGTAGTCTCTTCTCGTTTTTCATTCACAGAAACAATCAGATTGGATCTACCATTAAACACCAATCAAATTTCCTGTTGTAAAGGTAAATGGTATGTGAGAAGATCTGATCCCGAAACAGTTGAGAACGGCCATATTTATTCTGCTGTAAAAGAGGAGGAAGTATTCATATATTGGGTTTACCTTGACATTTTCTGTAGGTTAGGCTAAGGATTTTGTGGGCGGGTTTTATAGTCATTAGCAACTGGATAATCAGTCAAAGAAACATAGTGTTTGGGATATAACTGCGAGCATGCGATGAAGGGTAAGATTTTCCCATTATATAAGGTTTTGAGTTAAATGAGTGTTAGCGGCTTTACTACTTATGTCGATGGGGTTTCTATGATAGGGACGATTGTATTTAAGGGGGCGGAATGTACTAGTGGGAATGTGAAGAGGTTGTGACCAGGTTCGAATTGTTTGCGTGTTGTAGTGAAACCTAAGTATTTGGCTGCAGAGTCGAGGGCGAGTCGTTAATTTCAGCATCCATTGATCAGTTTGAGTAATAAATTTCAACCAAATCAAAGGCTCCCTGAGCAGCTCATGCATGGATGAATAATGGGTGATAGAAACATCACACAAGCCAGTCTTTAAAGACAAAATTCTTATTGTTTGACGAGGGCGAATTATTTCTAAATGAACAAGGGTTGTTAAGCTTATGTCAGCTCCATCTCTTTTCAATCTGTCCCAAGCACAGAACAGCAATTGCTGAGTTTTTCACTTCATTTTTAGAGGAAAAATGTACTTTTAACCCTGCCTGTCAGATACTTTGGTGCTGCCATCACAGCTTGGTGCCCACATCATGTTTTTGTAAAAAAATTCCCATGGCCCCTTTGATTTCAGATTTCTTTTATCTGACAGCTTCAAGAGTTGCATTTTTTCATCACTATGCAGTTCTTAACAAAATTTATGCTTAATTTTATTGATGAATAGGTTCAAATTGTTACAAACAAAAATTATTCATAATTTATTCACTTTGTAGCCAGAGCAACAAGGCCGACTAGATGGCAAATTACACAGGTCACTGGAGCTTACAAGGAACTCTGAGAGTGGTTGTGTTTTTCCCCCTAGCATTGACATAAATGCTGCAAGTTCTGACAAGCGTCATGTTTACCTCAGCATATATTTAATTTAACTTGCTTCAATAAACTGTCACTTCTGGAGAAATAACTTGCAAAGTAAGTGATCTAATTATTTTGTCATGCAGTGAAAGTGAAAGCCACAATGTCAGCGAATTCCATGGATGATATAATTCCTTTTTTAGCATAGTCAATATTCCCTTTGAATCCAACGCTTCGATAACACCAAACAAAGATACATTCAGGGTTGGACACTTAATTTTGCGAGCACTCACCATTCGGGTGAGTAACCCTCAAAATGTACTTGCCCGGATTAGTTTTCACTCGTCCA
>CM042757.1:8511918-8513787 GCA_022496165.2 Catalaphyllia jardinei | reverse complement strand
TGATGGTGAATTACGTCTAGTGATGGTGAATGATGTCTAGTGATGGTTAATGATGTCTACTGATGGTGAAGTACGTCTAGTGATGGTGTGTTACGTTTAGTGTTGGTGAATTACGTCTGGTGTTGGTGAATGATGTCTAGTGACGTTGAGTTACGTCCAGTGATGGTGAATTACGTCTAGTGATGCTGAATTACGTCGAGTGATGATTTATGATGTTTAGTGATGGAGAATGATATCTACTGATGGTGAACGATGGCTAGTGATGCAGTATGATATCTGTTGATAGTGAACAGTGTTTAATAATGACAAATGATGTATATTAATGTCTAGTGTCGTTTACTGATGTAAACTTACGTCTAATGACACTGAATGATGTGTAGTTCCATATATGGTAAAGGATTTTTATGACGTTTCTCCATGTCGTGTATATAGGACACGAATTTATAACCAAGATTCATGAGTGAAGAATTTCTTTGAGCATGAACCGATTAAATTCTGAGTCATGATCCATGTGCTATCAGTGAACGCCACATATGTGAGGTTTTAACCCATATAGATCTCGTAGAGAGAACGGTAAGATTACCAAGAACATAGTTACCGACGAAACTGATGAAGAATTGTTTGCCATTTACGATTTAGCTTTCAAAAATTTCATATTTTGGCATTATGTAAAATGGCATTCGTGCTCGTGTTATGTCCATTGCGATTAAGGGACATTTCAGATTTACAGAGCAGAGGAATTATTGCAGTTTAGTAACAGAAACTACTTTTTAGTTTACAGAAACGGTCAGTGCTTGTTGAAGTTGAAAACGTTGTGGGAGTGTGTGTTTTGAGGGTTGCTGTATGGAGTAGAATTTGTTAGTGAGGACATTATCTTGTGACTGGAAAATGTTCCATTTGTGAACTCCTAAGTTTGAGTATGAACATCCAGCCAGAAATTGTACATTGTACGCCAGTCTCAAATGCATATGAATGAAACATTCCTAAGGTGAATAAATCGTCTATTTTTAGAGCATGAGAGATAATCTTGTCTCCTTTAACAATGGCCATGGGACTACTATTTATAGGTTTTCCTGAGCATTTAATTTTCACTTTTATTGAGGGGAGGTATTAGGTGCAAAGACCCAGCCTTCAACTATGTCTGGATCTGGAAGGACTTGGCATCCCATAGTTGCCCCTACAGGGGTTTGGCCCACTAAGCAAGACATAATGGGGCATATGAGAATTACCCCTCCCCCTGGTAAACCACTAATATGTTACAATGTAAAGCGAATTTGCTTCAGATTCACCAACATTATAACAATTTGTCGTAATTTCTGCACTTCAGTTTAGAGAGACTCAGTCTATATGTCTATACCAAACCTAGAAGACTCTTGCAAAGGATCAATAGAGTTAGATATATGGGTTGTGAATTCATCATCATTGATGTTTGATAATGAGTAGGGAAAACCTCAACGTTGTTGTCAGATTCTTCAAGAAGTGTCTGTCCTTCAGGATCTTCACCATAAAATGATAAGCTTCAGGGTCATCATCAAGGTTGCCAATTGCAAGTGGATTGCATGGGTTCATCATTCCATTCCACCACATCTGATTTGGGGACCAGCTGTGCTAGGTTTGAACAGGATGGTCATTTAAAGAGACCATCCATTCAGATAAGGCAAAGTTTGGTCTTCTTGAATAGACATACTGCAACGTGAACATGTGGATAAGATTTTCTACATCCAAAAGCCCAGTTTGTCCATCACTCAAAATGGGCAGTAAAATACATGGCAAATACATCTGAAAATATCCCTCCAAAGCCTTTCAATTCTCTGGTTCCTTGTCGATGACCAAGCAATAAAACTACTCCGACCCTCCCCACGGACTGGA
>CM042757.1:8501918-8504418 GCA_022496165.2 Catalaphyllia jardinei | reverse complement strand
ATCTTAGGACCAGAATTAAAGTTATATATAATTAATTCTGCGACAATGAATTATTACGGTTTTGATATCTTCTCGTAATATGTAACCCAGTATAATTTATGCTGTTAAAAGAACATAAGCAGTGGGAATGTTGCGATATTATTATTGGTTTCATTCCGTGATACTGGCTGTTAGACTTACGAAATTCATAAGAATGTCTTTCGAGTTTTTGCCTTTTATCCTATTACAATCAACATGCTACTCAGAATTTAACAAATTGACGTCAGTTTTGTATGCTTCTGTCCTGTCAGATCACTGTGTCTGTCGCTGTGGATCCACGAGGCGATAACCGAGTGTATCCGCAAACTACTTTGACAATGTTTTTACGAAATTCACTGTCAATAACTATTAACAGGACAGACGCATGAAAAACTGACGTCTATTTGTTTCTGCGATCACAAAATTGCCAAATTGTCCTCTCTCGCTTGTTGACGTATCGTATTTAAGCAATAGACCACAAGTTTCTGTGGGTTATAAGCTGATAAACCATGCGGGATGTTGGTAGAACACGAGAAAAATTTGTAAACCACGAGCCGAGTGGTTTACGAATTTTTCGAGTGTTCTACCAACATCCCAAGTGGTTTATCAGCCTCTAACCCATAGAAACCTTGTGGTCTATTGCTTTTATATAATAATTCAGAAGATGCGCGATTTTTCCGTGGGTTTACCGGCACAATAACCCACAGCTGATTGACCAATCAGAGCGCGTGCATTGATTTGGTTGTTATATAAAAATTGATAAATTCATGTGTCTGTCGGCTTATTACCAATGAAAATCAGCTAACCAGCGCGCAAGAATTTTTGAGAAATTAGAAACTCCAAGGGACCACATACGAAAAAGACTGCCAACATAGGATCTACAAGAGACCTGATCAACGAAAAAATTATAATGACAAACAATAGAGTTTAGACTGTAATGCTGATACCATGTGAAAGAAGTTTCGAGACACCAATATCATCATCAGTGAGAAGAACCGAGAAAGCAGAATCGCAACAGTGGACAGCGGTCTATTTTTGCGCCAAAAAATCAAGGCAGGGTTACTCAGCTCGCAGGAGGCAACGAGGCGCAGCCGACTGGACTATCGCTCGCAGGCGATAGGCGCAGCCGAGTTGACTATCGCTAATAGAAAACGAGGGCGAGTAGTCTAATTGTTTTAGTATAAATTTACCGTAGTCTCATTGCATAAAAAGAAAAAAATGTCAAGTAATGCTTAGAAAAGAACTGTTTTATTATGTTACATCAGGTTTAAATGTGATGCGCAATGTGCGCTGATGCATAACTGTTGACTATCAGCAGATAGAAAACAGTAATTTAGCCAATCAAATTCACAGATTCACAATAGACTACGGTAAATTTATACTAGTTAACAATTAGATTATGAGCTTGAGATTTCTATTGCGTGATAGTTGACGAGGGCGTATCACGCATAGAAATCGAGAGCGAATAATCTAATTGTTTTAGTATAAATCTACTAGTCGTTCAAAACTTTATCTAAATCCTTTCCACAGGCACTTCGAAAACGCCAAGAAACAACCTTCATTTTGCTGACAAGAGTACACTGCTACGCTACTTACTATCTATCACATAATAGATAGTAAGTAGCGTAGCCAATCAGAGAACACCATTCATGGTAGAACGCTAGTAGATTTATACTAAAAATTGATAGAAACACGGAGAACATGTTTTCAATTTCTTGTAGAAAATATCGCAACAAATAAAAGGGAAACAACTTGTTTACTTTGATCATGAAAATGTAAAATCTTTTTGCTTGCACCATTATTACATCAACAGCTCATGCTAGTGTTTTTTTTTTGAATTATGGAAACACAATTTTTAACCAATCAGTGACATCAGTGACACTCAGCTATTGCCTCATGCCAGTTTTTTCGTTCTTTGATAACCCATTGTTTTGATGTCATCTGTACTCTGTTACTGAATAGATGGTCATCAACATGGAATTAAAATGAGTAACATTCTGTGAGATTTCAGAGGGTGGCAATTTTGAAGGAATTAAAAAAAGCAGAGGATTGTGCAGGCACATCAATTCGTGGTCAGATTCAAATGTTCCTCAACCCACAGATATGACCAAGAATTGGCTGCCCAATAGACAGGATTGTTTATTTTGTCAGATCCTGACCTTTTCTCTACACTCCTCTTTTCAGAAGGATTTATCTTGTTACATGTAGTGCATAAATGAATGCAAATCAAAACATAAATAATGTAAAATATAATTATTATACAGAGCAGGTAGTGTCAGGTTTCAATAGCTACATTTACCTGTAGTGCTTAAACATTGTATGAGGGTTCTATTAGTGTACAGTGCAGATATATATTACTGTGATATTAAATATACTGGCATGTATTCAAACATGCCTTTCTCCTTTCAGGTAAGTTAATTCCACAAAAGAGTGTTATACATTAAAATTCTATGTTTTCATATAATTTTCAGGAGACTGTATT
>CM042757.1:8486934-8491934 GCA_022496165.2 Catalaphyllia jardinei | reverse complement strand
GGAGAGGTTAGACTGTATACTAATTAACTGTATTTACTAGTTATAATGTACTTGTAATTCTCCCTGACATACTCCACTGGAGGGTAGGACCAACTCAGTGCTTGCCTTTAAGCTCTCAATTTGTGCAAACTGGGGCGGATCTAGGGGTGGTTCGGGTGGTTCGGTCGAACCCCCTAAACTGAAAGTCAAAACGTATAACAAACGCATGGTTAAAAAAAAAAGTGAACCAACTCAGCTAATAAATATATCTTTTGAAAATGACAATTCTTTGTGTCTTTGTATGCGAAATTCAAAACAGCAATAAGAACAAGACAAATTTGTGCCTACCGGTAGTTGAAAATGGCCTCTAGTACGTCCGCTTGAGCTATAAAATTACACGTCCCGCCAAAACTGACAGTTTATGCCAAATCTGCCAATCAATTTTTATTCCGGCATTGCGTAAAGCCACGCCGTTCTTTGGAAATCAGAGTTGTGGATCGTTCTCTCAGTGAGTCAAAGATTGCGCCGGTTTTTCGGACCGTCATCAGTAAGGTAAGCATAGATTAGTCTATTACACGAGTATGCTTAATTCTAGCAAGCAGACAGTGCTGATTTCTTGAAAGTTTTCACGAATCGATTTAAAACTGAATTATCATAAGTTTACATTCTAAATTTTCTTCCTTAGATCGGAGACCAGCGAAGATAATGAGTCTAGCTTTTGACCAATCATCTAATTCTTCTAGTAGTTTGAATGAGAGCTCGAGTAGTGCAAAGAGGATTTTTTAACAACAAATAAACTTTATTAATAATTAACAATTAAAAGAACATGTACAACTCGCATATAGTGTAAGCTAGTCGAGGCGAGCTGTGCAAGGAGAAAAAAAGAAAAAAGAAGAAAAATAAACCAATTTGTAAACTTCGAATAAAAGACTATGAACCATGACAGGAATAAACTATAAATAAAATACAATCATTAGCATCCGGGGATAAATATGTTTACATAATTGATTGGTGAAAGGTAGCTTAATAACCTAAACAAACTAAGTAAACTAAACAGGCGAAGAGATTATAACAGGATTCGTTGCTCTAGCGATGCCGGCAAGAACATTGCATTGCATGCACTATTCCAGTGACTTCAGCTGACAACGAGCGGGCAAACAGTACCTTAAAGCTGGTTAAAGGCTACCTGCGGACCACAATGGCATCAGAAAAAAGACTGTCTGGCTTGGCACTCATGAATATTCATCACAAGAAACCCGTAGATTATGATGCTGTTGTCTAGAAATTTGCAGAACAGCAACCCCGAAGAATGTCGCTGGCTGATCCCATTTTTGAGGAATCATGAATTTTTAATTTGAATGAATTTAAAATGTTAAGAAACTAATCCATCCTTTAAAGTACTGTAGTTAGCACAAAAATGGAGGTGACTTTAGAGCAATTAAACCACTTCAAATCGCCCCTGAAAACGCTGGAAATTGCATTTCAGAGGCCCTAAAATTAAAAATTTTCCAGGGGAGCATGCCCCCAGACCCCCCTAGGGGCTACCGCCTTCGGTGGTGGTTTATACGACCCCCCCTTCGTCAAATCCTGGATCCGCCCCAGGCAAATTATTGGAAAGAATTGATAATTTCAATTTTGTACACATTTCTGGCCTTACCAAGACACAGGTTTCAACTTATAAAAGGTACCCTACCCCTTTTGCTAAAATTCATTTGGTAATCACTGATTACTACTTGGCAGTTACATGTACTAACATGTAAACTTTAACACTATTTAAGCATTGTTCACATTGTTAACAACCCCAAAAACACATCAATGCATACGGTAATATTAAAGAAATAGTTGAAACAATAATTGAAGGCTTCGGTGGAAAAAGGGCATTAGGGTTTTTACTGAAAAGTGAACTTTGTCAAAAACGCTCCAAATTTCACATGCAGTTTTGTTTATGTGTGTCAAACAATGCTCTGCATGTTTTTCCCCTGAAGTTTGCTTCCTTTTTGAAATGTTACGTATGTGAAAAAACACATTTTTCCAAGGGCATTCTCTGGGGACCTTTTGTTGAATGAAAAACAAAAGAAACCTTTTGTTTCGCTAAGCGATGAAGTCACTATGATAGCTTCATTCTCTTACTACTGTTTCGTTAGCGCAAGCGGGTAAGGCGCTGAACATGCCAGATTCAAATTTGTTTTGCCGAGACACCGGTTCGATACGAGGTCGCTCAATTTTTTTCCCGTTCTGTTCCTTTAGTTCTTTGAAAAATCAAGATATCTATTTAAAGAAATTGCGAATAGAGCTGGAATCTGGGGAGATTTTTTTATACAGGTTATTGTGACGAAAACACACAACACGTGAGTTTCGATCGAGCATCAAAGCAGAGAGAAGTGATGCATTACAGCTCTTTTGACTAATATCTTAAGCATTGTTTTTAAGTACGTTGTAGCCTTCCTGGTGGTTGAGAGGCATCATAAAGCCTTGATAAACCCGTAAGTCACAAACACGTTTTAAAGAAGCAAAATGTGTCCTCTAACTTCCAACGCAACTTATATAAGCGTTTGAGCAAGTTATCAGCGTTTGAAGTTAGGTCGATCCAGGCAGCAAAGTCCAAGAGCAGTTCTTGCCCAAGAATAAAACCCTGTCGTGAGTTGTGGCCCATTTGCCAAGCATTTCTAGCATCAAAGTTTGGAAAGTGAGAACTGCTTTTAGACTTTTTCTTGTATCATCCGCCATGTTTACCCGCGCACAAGGTGTAACAGAACCTTCTCGACATGCATTGCGATCACGTTCGGCAGGGCAAGACAAGACAAGATCAGTAAGACAAGACAAGACAAAAGATACTTATTAACTCACACTTTAACTAACTAGCAATAGTTTTCACTTAGAGCTGCCCCCGCTTTTGAAGATCTGTTTAACGCCTGTATATGGTATTTACTGGATATAAATACTGTGCATATATACGACTGTTGAAAAAGAAACGTTTTAATATTTATTGAAGTTAACATTAACGTATTTATCTGTAAATGGCATTTAAATTTATTACAGCCATACAGTTTTGTTGATAATTTTTTTGGTTAAACAGCAACGTTTTGTATTGCATGTTTTTTTGTCCGCAAAATAGTTACTACTCCATTGTTTTTTTTTTGTTTCGTTCTAATGTGGTAAGTTAAATCACCTTATTAAGTTTTTTAATGGTATCACTTGAAATGATTGTCGTCAGATCTTGGACTTTGGAAGCGTAGTATTTCCCTTTGCATAGTTTCCTTTCTTTGTTAACAGCATTTCTGTAGAACTTGTATGCCAGGCCATGTCTGTTGGAATAAAAGGCTTGTTGGCGCTTGCGTATAAGCTCTTTCAGCCTCACTGATATCCAGGGACAATCCTTTGGGTAAACGCGAATTGACCTGCCGATATGATATTATTTATGCCGGTATCAGTGAGGCCTTATTAGAACCATTGCGTTATTTTCAACCATTAGATCGAGAGTCGGGTGTTTACCCGTTACCATTAGAAGACAACCCGGAGCTCCGAGAAGTCACCCCAGAGCGGATCTATAAAATTTTGTCGCACCTGAATAAACACAAGGCCCCAGGCCCCGACGGCCTGTCTAACTGGTGCTTAAAGGAGTACGCGGAACTGCTATACCTACCAATAGCCGACATTCTTAACTCATCATACAAAGAGCAAAAATTACCATCTGTTTGGAAGCATGCGAACGTCACTCCACTCCCGAAAGTAAACCAAGTCACAGATCCCAAAAAAAACTTAGACCGATCTCGCTTACCGCATCGCTTTCCAAGGTCGCAGAGGACTTTGTAGTATCAGACTACATAATACCAGCCTTAGAGAGGATAGCCGATTCAAACCAGTTTGGCAGTGTATCAGGCTCATCCACTGTCCTCGCTCTGTTAAGTATGATTCACGAGTGGCTCCAAGCAACAGACGGAAACAGCGCATCTGTGCGTGTTTTCCTCTTCGATTATCGCAAGGCTTTCAATTTCATCGATCACGGAACTCTGGCGGCCAAACTTAGGGAAGTTGTGGTCCCCAACGGTATCGTTAACTGGATCCTGGACTTCCTGTCAGATCGGTCCCAGAGGGTTAAACTCAGCCGTTACTGTTTGTCAGAATGGGGTGCGGTACCAGCAGGTGTCCCCCAAGGGACCAAATTGGGGCCCTGGCTTTTTTTGCTTATGATCAACGACCTCTTAACCCCCAGTGCGCTCTTCGGGATGTGGAAGTACGTGGACGATACCACCTTGTCAGAAAACGTACCGAAGGGGCAACAAAGTAGGGCACAAGAAGCAGTGGACCACGTTTCTAACTGGTCAGCGGAAAATTTATTCCAGCTTAACCTTGAGAAGACTAAAGAGCTCACTATCAGTTTCTGTCGTTCCCCGGAACATTTTGACCCAGTCACAGTTGATGGGACACAGATTCAAGCAACCACTTCTAGCAAGCTTCTCGGCCTTACCATCAATAACACACTAACATGGAACGATCATGTAGATAGTTTAGTAAAGAAAGCAGCTAGGAAGATTTATTTTCTTGTGTAACTTAAACGTGCACGCGTCCCAGCCGAAGATCTTGTTGCCTACTACTGCGCATGTAATAGATCTTCCCTCGACTACGCTTGTCCAGTGTTCCATTATTCTCTACCTCAGTACTTACAGTCAGAGTTAGAAAGAGTTCAGAAAAGAGCTCTGGCGTGTATTTTTCCTAGAATGCCGTACGGGGAAGCGTTAGAGCGCGCCTGTTTGACTTCTATTAGGGAACACCATGAAGTCATTACAAAGTCGTTATTTAGATCAATCAGTGAAGATCAGAACAGTAAACTACATCACCTAATTCCTGAAGTCTATAGTCCTCATTATATTTTAAGGCGCCAAAGAACGTACAGTGTACCAGCAGCCAAGACAAAACGTTTTGCTAATTCGTTTTTCGTGAAGTGTGCGGCTGTAACCAACTCAAGTTTGAGATGAATAAGAACTTTTAATAGTACTTTAAGTTTTATATTGATATTTGTA
>CM042757.1:8471934-8479434 GCA_022496165.2 Catalaphyllia jardinei | reverse complement strand
AACTGTATCCCTAACCTTGTTCCGTAACCCTAACCTTCAACGCTAGCCCTAGTTTCGGGCGGTAATCCCTAACCCTAACTCTAATAAAACTGGGAACTCTTAACCCTTAAGGGTGTAAGTCCTTGTGGTGGCGTGATAATGTGAAATCAAAATTTTAACTGTCTGTAAATGACCTGATATCAACATTGCCTAGCTTGTGCATTGCGTGAAATTCAAGTTTTTGCAGTCGCATGTTAACGTGAAATCAAAATTGTAATGGTTACACGTTGCGAAAGATCAATAATTTGCTGGATTTGAAGTGAAATTACCGTCTTTGCGGTCACGTGCTGACGTGACAGCAAAAACAGGGTTTTTTGCATACGTAATATCTCAAAAACGATGCAAACTTCAGGGAAAAAAATCCAGAACATTGTTTGACACACGTCAACAAAACTGCATGCGAAATTTGGAGCGTTTTTGACAAAGTTCACTTTTGAGTAAAAAACCTAACGCCCTTTTTCCACCGAAGCCTTCAATTTTTGAAAGCATAAATACGGTAGACTTGTTTTTAAATGCTATTTCTTTCTGATTGTACTTGTAGAAGTATGAGAATAAACTTTCAAATGAGAGCTCTCAAAGGTCTGAAAGATCAAAATTAAGTGCAATATAATATTTGAATGATAGGTAGCTCCACAGATGTTACAGCCAACTCTAAGTGCCAGGGAAGGTACACTTTTATTAAGTTCAGAGCATCAGCTGTGTGTTTCACTAATCCACTGAAGACTGGTAGATATGTTGGAATCAAGACTACAAAGAGTCAAGCTCTCCAGCTATGTGAGGTGGAAATTTACTTACGAGGTAACCCATCTTTGATACTAAATGTGATTAGGATACAAATGATTCATTATTGTTACCATTGAACTAGTGGGAGGTCTGTGTCGAGGAAATGTTGGTTGAGTTCCATAAACTTGCAAAAGATGATCACAACCAGTATTACCAGCAATTACTGTTTCCTTTTGTGTAACATTTTGAAACATAGGAACGCAAGGCGTGCAAGAGTTATTTTTTTGTGAATAAAAAGTTCGAGTAGTAGTGAATAATGTCAATGGTGTTACCAGTCTGGTCCGTTAAAAGTGATTGGTCAGTAAAGCCTTCATGGTAATGGCTACAAGACGAGGATACCTACCTTTCGAGTTAGGAACCGAGTTAGGAACTGAGTTAGGAACCAAGTTGGGAACCGAGTTAGGAACCGAGTTGGGAACCCAGTTAGGAACCGAGTTAGGAACCAAGTTGGGAACCGAGTTGGGAACCGAGTTAGGAACCGAGTTAGGAACCGAAGTTTTGCCACTAATTGTTATTGATTGCCATCCGGCCGTTCACGAAAACCGAAACAACAGAATTCCTCGTGCCGCCATATTGAATGCCGAGAAGACCCTGGGGACGAGGTAGGTCGGTCTATTATCGCTGAATATAATCCGTCGGCTCGTATCATTCAAATTCAAGATGGAAGAAGACACGAGGTACCTAATAGAATAATTATGAATCTTCTCCTTTCCAGGTCCATCATGACCATCCACTATTTTTTTGTTGTTGTCTGGTTGTTGAAGTTTAATGCAACCGTTACTACGACTAATTATTTTAGTCTGAACAAGTCGTGATAACTATAACTCGGTTCTGAACTCGGTTCTGAACTCGGTTCCCAACTCGGTTCCCAACTCGGTTCCTAACTCGGTTCCTAACTCGGTTCCCAACTCGGTTCCTAACTCCGTTCCTAACTCCGTTCCTAACTCCGTTCCTAACTCCGTTCCTAACTCCGTTCCTAACTCCGTTCTTAGTTCATCTCCTGCAAGACTCGTATTAAGTTTGTCATCGGTCATTGGTTGGTTCCGATCCATCTATTGTTGTTAGTTGTTAGAAGTCCGTTTATCGGTTTTGTTTTCGTTTTGGATACGTCGTTTCTAAGGCACCTGCACTTATTGACATCTGTTACGGTGGCAACAGAATAAGAACGTGCTGTTCCGTGTTTTCGAGAAAACAAGAGGATCGTGTTGTATAACTTTACGAGAAAAACGAAAGTATCATGTTACAAACGTTCCGGTAAAAAGGAAGATTGTCACGTTTTACGAGTCAACGTATAATAGACCCTTCTCCAAAATGGCGGCCGAAAATTCAAATGAGTTAAAATTACCTAAAGTTGAAAACGAATACCAGCAATAGAAAGAACGGCTTTACTTTAATAACCCTGCAAAGGGTTTTAGCATGTCAGGTTTCATATCAGTTGAGAAAATGTAGGTTGAAAATCGAGAAATTTACAGACGTTTGTATGACTGGGGTATGCATTATACCCCCAGTCACACAAACGTCTGTAAGTTTTTCAATTTTCAACTAACATTTTCTTAGCTGATATTACACTTGAAGTGCTGAAACTTTGCAGGGTTACTAAAGTAAAGGTGTTCTTTCTAGTGCCGGTATACGATTTTAATTTGGACTTACTTGAACTTTCGGCCGCCATTTTGGAGAAGGGTCTATTGAATTTAACTCAGTTTAAAACAAACATGTTCTGACGCTAACAAATGATCGTAGATTTTTTTCGGTTTTGATATCCCAAGAAACCATTTCAAATTAGTATCGATATCAAACCAAGAAGACGTTATGAAAGGTAACCTTGAAAAAAGAAAGACACATGAAAAACTGTATAAATATTATAAGACGCCAAGAGTCTGGGACGTTCCTTGTCACACTGGATTACCCTTCCCAAAGCCTGAGTTTTTCGGCACCTTTTGAGACTGTATTTCGCGAAGCGTGCAACCACTATGTCTTCTCAAAGTCTTATCAAATTAATTTGCGGTTTAACTCGCCGCCAGCAGTCTTCAGGAATACCACAAACCTTACTTTACGAAAATCTTCGCTAAAAGTTACCGTTTTTAACAATTGCCACTATTGCGAAATATTAAAATGCCCCTGAATTCATTAAGAGAAGATAGGTCCAAACATGTCTCTGGAAGCGCCGCTAAAGCTGCTTCTTGTTTGCCAGTTTGTTCTGACCGTCAAAAACAAAAGTGTCAAGTTAACATTTGATAACAAATAAAATATCATGTTACATGAATCTGTAACAAAACAAGAAATTTGATTCAAAGTTTATAGTAGATCCAATCCGACTAAGAGGTATTTTTTCAACAAAAGTGTTACCATTTGTAACTGAAAATAGCAATATCTCGTTTTGTTTGTGTAATGTCCGCACTCCAGACTGGTCCCCGATGGAGGTGGATTCCGAACAAGAAAAAGCACACACACGCTTTAGGCCGCCATATTACTTTAATCCAACGCTACCCATGATCCCTTAGGGCTGAGCCTAACACAGGCAACCCAATACAATCGCTACAGTTTGTTCAAACATTTCATTGGAACAAGTGGTGACGATTCGTCAGCTCTAATTGAATTTACTTCCTTGTGAAAAACAGGAGTGTCAAGTTACCATTTCTAACTAAAAATAGCAAACATCTCGGGGAAACAAGTGCTCACAATTCATCACCTCTAATTGAATTTACTATGAAAAACAAGGGTGTCAAATTACCCTTTGTAACTAAAAATAAAAATATCTCGTTACATTTGCATTCAAGAACAAAACAATTGTCACTTACACTTTGTAAACGTTAAAACTTTTTCAAATCTTAATAGTCTTGTCTCCTCTAAAATATGTTCTTTGGACTAGAAGCGACAATTCGTGACCTCTAATTGAATTTACTCGTTGTGAAAAACAAAAGTATCAAGTTACCCTTTGTAACCTGAAATAAAATATCTCTTCCCATTTGTTTACTACTTACTCATGAACTACTTCAAAACGCAAAACTCATCTCGTTCATAACTAGCCACCTTTTTACTAAAATGTATATTATGTAACTGTCCCAATCCCCTCCAAACCGGACTAAAAATCACAAACTGGCAACATACACTTTAGTCTTTATTATTCTAGCATCAAAGTCCTTGTACTTAATACAGTCATAGAACTCCCAAGACTCCGTATTATACCTCACTTAAGTTATCTTAAACAAGAAATTTTCTTTTTCTTCTACTACAATTCGTGCTGACTAGTAGTAGGCCTCCGTCGGTCAGGGTCGACCATGGCTATTAATGTGATAAAGTGAAAACCCTGATAACATTGACGAGTTAAGTTTCATTTACAACGTATCTTCTCATCCCCGTAGTAAACAGGAACCATTATAAATGTAAAATCGTCACAGAATAATTTCTTTTTGTTCTGTTGACGAAATTAATCGTAGTCCCTTTGTTTTTCTCGTTGAAACTTATCACTGAAACTGATCAATGGATGCTGAAATTAACGACTCGCCCTCGACTCTGCAGCAATATTTAGGTTCCACTACAACACACAAACGATTCGAACCTGGTCACAACCTCTTCACATTCCCACTAGTGCATTCCGCCCCCTTAAATACAATTGTTCCTATCATAGAAACCACATCAACATTAGTAGTAGAGCGGCTAATACTCATTTAATTCAAAACCTTACATAATGGGAAATTAGCTCGCCCTTCATTGCATGCTCGCAGTTATATATATCCCAAACTATGATTCTTTGACTGATTATCCAATTGCTAAAGACTATCAAACCCGCCCATAAAATCCTTAGCCTCCGCACAGAAAATGTCGACGTAAACCCAATATATGAATACTTCCTCGTCTTTTTCAGAAGAATAAATATGGCCGTTCTCAACTGTATCGGGATCAAATCTTCTCACATACCATTTACCTATATAACAGGAAATTTGATTGGTGTTTAATAGTAGATCCAATCTAATTGGTGTGACATACGTACATCTCTCACTGATCCACCCGTCCATGACATACCGGACTAGGAGGTTTTTTTTTCCAAAAAAATAACTCAAAAAACAAATCGCTGCAACTGATTTTGAGCAGTCCATCTTTGCAGTTTGAACTGCAAAATTTGAATTGCAAAATTTAGCTGGGACTCAATTGATGCAGTGTTGGACATGACTTGCAAAGGGTGTTGGGAGAAATTTTGGCTCTATGTCATTTTCACCTGATCACTGAACTGCAAACATCTCCATGGATGCTGTGTGCTGTAGCCTTACATGTAAATAGGAGGTTTACTCACTTTCAATGCTGAAAGAAATTTCAGAAGACCTTGATGTTAAATCTTTCATAGGTCAAGTGACAGCTGTAGATGTATTCTACTCAGCTCACAAAACCACCATTTTCAGTATTGTAACATTGAATCTCTACGACTGAACTTATTATTTCAGTTTCTGATATCTTCGAATTTGATCTTAACACTCTGGAATTGAACTTAACTTCAGCTCTTTCTTTCTTAAATATCTTGACTTTTTGTATGAAGTGCATCGGTGTATCGCTGGCTAACAAAATGGTTTTTGACAGGTACTATTTTTTCGTTTGACACAAAGTCAGAGATGAGAAGTGAAACCTATGAAGAAAAATTTTTTGAATAATTTGAAAACAAAGCAATGTTTAATTTTGCCCTTAAAATCTTGTGTAAAGCTGTATTGATCGACTTGTATTAACACAGGTAACCCAGGCACACTGTGTGTGTCACGTGACGTAAGATGGGTAAATATAGAGAACATATGAGGCGAAGTTTAGGTCTGCAAATGTGCCAGAAAAAAATCGATGAAACTTACCATGTGGCGAGTTGTTGTTGTCCTTAATACGTACACATAGTTTTGGGGGAAAATAGTCGTCATCACCTTTCTGTTGCCTTCATGGTAAGCTTCATCGATTTTTATTTCCATTTTCTAGCAAATTTTCAATCTTTCATCGAAGCATTCACTACAGCTGTAGGAATCTAGAAAACTCTTTATGATCTTACAATTTTTACACTAATGTTGTCAACAATGGTCTCCGTGAGGGACATTTACTACTGGCAAATAGCTTGTTTACATTGCTTTTGGCTGAGTCATGCACAGGGGATGTTTAATTTGGTTCAGATTTGTCAAAATTCCAAAGCAAAAATTTGAAAGCCAACTTAATGTCATCAACCCGTGGTCTGTTCTCTGTGTATAAGCGGCACTTGGAAATAAGCTGCACCCTGAGCTTGGCAACTTAAATTTTGGAAAAGTTTGGAAAGAAATTAAAAATAATATTGTAATTATCAAAAGTGGGGTCCAATCTTTTCCAATCAATCTTTCCAATCTTTATTTCTAATAATTCTAATAACTATTTTAACAAATTCGACATGCCCACAGGTAGCTAGCTAATCCAGGTGGGTCATGTCTTAACTTCTTAACTAAAAAAAAAAAAGAAAAATAGCAGATATACAAGTTTGCAAAAATCAGGAAGTTAACTAAGAAGATTAGGTATACAGGCTTACAGAAATCAGGAAGTAAACTGAAAAGAGTAAGTACAGAAACGAAGATACTACAAAAATACTTATTCTGAAAATACATTAAGAGCTTAAGAAAATTTGACCTTTGACTTTTTGAATGACATTTCGTATGTCAAGATAGGAGTCTTCCGAAGACAGAACATCGAAAAGTAATCTTTTAATTTTTCTTTTGAAGTCATGTCTTGGAAGATTCCTTAATGTAAGAGGCATCTCGTTCCAAATTTTTGTTCCAATTCTAGAAAACGAGTTTAATTGAATAGAGAGCCTAGAGCTTTGTGTGTAAAAGTCTTGAGAAAGATGTCTTACATGTAAATTACATGCATTGTTTCTTCAAGTTTCTTAAATGCATCAACCCGCGTATTAACTAACATATAGAACAGAGATTACTAAAACTCTTGCGTATAATTTTGGCTCTGTAATAATACACATGAAAAAATTACTCGATTCTGATTGGCTGAGAGCAGTGCAGTTCAAGTGTAACACCAGTGCAAAAAGTGTAACACCGGTGCACAAAGTGTAACACCAGTGCAAATTACACATCGTAATTCTGAATAATGATTTGCAGACAGACAATGCGAAATTTTTTTAGGTCAATGATCTCATGTAAAGCAAAGTCAAAAATTTTGTACAGAAACTCTGAAAAACGTTTTCTCGAATGCCAAAAAATGGCTTCAAGAAACATATTACGGCACTTTTTCCGCGCGAATTTTTTCATGTTTGTATTATTAATAAGTAATCATACGGTTTTTCTCGTTCAATTTGAAATTAATTTGCACTTGTGAGTTTTTCAAAAAGCTGAAATTGCACTCGCCGAAGCGGCTCGTGCAATTTCAGTTTTTTGAAAAACTCACTCGTGCAAATTAATTTCAAATTGAACTCGAAACCGTATGATTACCTATACTAATAGTATGAAAATCTGACTTACACTTAAATTTGATCTTTGTTTGATATTTTTAATTCCAGTATTTTTCATTCCTGTCCGTTTCTCAGTAAAGTTGACCGACCTATAACAATTTTGTTTTTTCGTAGCTTAGTAAACAGTCATTTGATCAGGAGATGAGGTACTGAAAAGAAGTAGATTTCAAAGAGAGATAAGAGCCATCTGTTGGAGAATAGACTACGAGTAGTCCCTCTTTCTCTTA
>CM042757.1:8445867-8471834 GCA_022496165.2 Catalaphyllia jardinei | reverse complement strand
AAAAAATGGCCGTGTGAGATACTGGGGCAAGAAGCAGGTGAAAAGAGGGACTACCGTTTAAGCTCAAGCGAGTGATTTTTTGGTGTGAATTTCCAATCTAACTAACAGTACCCCATAGAATTCCTTATCTGGACGGCTTGTCATTGTCGCTTGTCGTCAACTCCCCCCGGGAGATGTCCAGATAAATTAATGTGTTCAAATGTCATGGTAGTGAATGATGTCTTCCTCCAGTGATCCCAAAACTCTCAAGAAAGCCATAAAGGTCGTGAAAGGAAGGCTGACGAAAGAGCTATCATATGACTATTTTTGCCAGGTGTGAAAATGCAACTTAAAAAGATTTGAAAAGGCTGGTTTAAATGTTTGTTTTTCCTTCTTTGATCAGTGTGGCTTGGTCCGTCAGATGAAAACTGTCAAAATGCCCCTAATTCTGGAATTATAACTAAATGTCATGTGAAAGGTCACGCAAAGCAAAGTTCTTCATAAAAACACGACTGACAGACCAAAAAATTATAAAAAGGGAAAGAACAAGCGAGTACAACGTAGAAAGAGCTGAGCTTTATTACAAGTGGCACAGAGATATATCGATCAACACATGATCTCATTACATCACCGAGAATATAAACTTTATAAGCATTAATCAAAGTTTCTAAATTTTACCATGACTAGTTCGTGTGAGATTCATTGACAGCTACCTCTTCGATTTCGGTTTCTTTGTGCTCAGATTTAACAAATCTTAGAAATCTATTGAGAGACATCACCCCACAGAAAAAAAAAGTGAAGCAGAACTGTGAGTATCAGATGGATCAGCCCATTTGAAACGTCAACTATCAGGTTTGGTCTCCGAAGACATCTCATCCACACTGTTACAATTTCTAAAAAGGAGGTCTCAATCAGTCCGCAACAACATTGAAGGGAGACATGACAATAAGCTCACAAACCTAAGTAGAGAAGCTGATAATGAACACCCTGTTACGATCAACCGGAAAAACTGGGCAATTAATTTATCACAAAAACCGCTTTCTACAGCAGAACGTTCTCTCCTCGAGAAAGGCCCGAGATTTGCTCCCACTCCACGAACTATCCCAGTCAAAGATATTGTCTCCGAAGTCGAAGCCGCAATCGTCCACCTTCCTGATGACCCAAAGGACGCCATACGAACTACCACCGCTTCTTTGCTTCACAGAGCTCGACTTCCACCACACAGGAACATCACCAATGCTGAATTGAGAGCCCTAAAGAATTTAAAAAACGACCATGAACGTGTGATAATGAAAGCCGATAAAGGAAACTGTTTTGTTGTTATGGACAAAATGGAATATGACACTAAAATGGAAGCTCTACTTGGTGACCGTGATACTTACCGTCCAGTTAACAAGTCACCATTCGCTAAAATTGAAAAGGATTTAAACAACAGACTCCTCGATCTCAAAAGACAAAACAAGATTAATGATTTGATTTATCGTAAACTCCGTTCTTTAGATGGTTCCCCGCCCGCCATCCGCGGTTCCATTAAACACCATAAACCGGGCTTCCCTCTTCGACCGATTGTTTCTTCCATAGGCTCTGCCCTCTATAATACATCCAAGTTCCTTTCGGATATTCTATCGCCGATCCAGAACCTTAATAGATATTCTGTTCTTAATTCCTCGCAGTTTGCCAAAGAAGTGGCTAATATGGAAATTTCAGATGACGGGGTTATGGTTTCATTTGATGTCATGTCGCTTTTCACAGCTATCCCAGTGAACAAAGCCTGTGAATACATTCGGGACAAATTAAACAATGACAAAACGTTACACCTCAGAACAAGTCTGAACACTGATGACATCATTTCTCTACTGGAGTTTACCCTTTCAAATGATTATTTTGTTTATAATAACTGTATATACAAGCAGATTCATGGCTGTGCTATGGGCAGTCCAGTTAGCCCTATCGTCGCCAACCTCTGCATGGAAGTGATCGTGGAACTAGCTATAAGTACCTCTTCAGTCCCACCAAAGGTCTGGAAGCGCTATGTTGATGACAGTTTCGTGATTATCAAGAAGGACGCTGTCTCTTCTTTTCGCAACACTAAACGCATCCGACCCCAAAATTTCTTTCACTATTGAACTCGAAAACAATGGTCAAATTGCCTTGTTGGACACTTTCCAGAAGAAACGGTGTTGCTGTCATTGATGTTTATCGGAAGCCATCCCATACTGACAGATATCTGGATTTCTCTTCTCACCATGATAAGAAACACAAAATCAGCACGGCCTCAACTCTTTTGTTTCGGGCATCTAGCCTCCCTAGCAGCCATGAAGGAAAAACACGGGAAACCAACCACGTCAGAGCCGCGTTAGAGGCTAACGGCTACCCATCGTCTATTATTTCTACCATCCTTTATAAAAAGCCATCGTCACCTACAGTTCCCCCGCCAGAAGAATTGGTTTCTATGTTTTTCAAATGGGCTGATCCACCTGATACTCACAAGGGTTTTGCATGCCTCCCCTATATCAGCGGCCTAACTGAGCCTCTCACGAGATTACTCCGTAAAAATGAAATCCGCGTTGTCAACAAACCATTCAAAACCCTTCAACAAGAATTCCCGTCTCCGAAGTTCAGACAACCATCAGATCTCCAATCCAATGTTGTTGATAAAATCCCATGCAAAGACTGTCCATGGAACTACATAGGAGAAACCGGAAGATGTTTTCAAACCCGAAAAAAGGAACACCAATGAAATTTGAAGAACTATACAAAGGGCTCAAACGTTGCAAGCCATGCGTGGCAAACCAATCACTCCATTGACTTCGATAATGCTCGTATTTGTGTATAGTTGTCGTCGTTCTTTGCCCAAAGTTGACGTTGTTTGCACAAAGTTTTTTTTTTACAAAGAAAGAACAAAACTAGCCAGTTAATTTTGAAATAAAAACCGCTTTATACCTGCGTGCATTCGATCTCACGGATTGGTCAAAAACCGATGTTTTATCAAGGTATAAAACAATTAAGTGTGTTTTGTTTTTTTGCCACATTACCTCCATATCATAAAGCAAATGAAGAAGCCTAAGGTGTGTATTACACTATGATAAAACACTCCGGACATTTCAGAACACTCGAGAAATGTAGGAAAACCTTGCCTGCGGCTCATGTTTTCTACATTTCTGTCATGTTCTCAATTGCCCATTGTGTTTTATCACAGTGTCACACACTGCTTAGGCTTCTTTATTTGTGAAGTATCAAACATGAGCTCATGGAATTGTAATTACAGTGTTTCGTTAACCTTTATCACCTTACAGCCATCCTAGTAGAACACTTATCACAAGCAGTTCTCAATTAAGTATTGTGGTTTTAACCTACCATCATGGTGATTATCAATTTTTCATTGAAGCAAATCTGGCATATAACAAGCAAACAAGCCAGAGTAGGGAAGCTTTTGGTGGTGCAAGTAGCAGAGGAGTGGATGGTAATAGTGCAACATCCTTTGTTGCTGGCTCATGTACATATACACACAAGGAAGACCAAGCCTGGTGGAGAGTGGACCTGGCAAACGTGGAGCATGTTACTGAAGTGTACATTGTCAACAGAGACTTTCGTGGAGATAGACTATCAAATTTTGAGATCAGAGTTGGTAGGTTACCATTTGTTACATCACCGGTTACCTTCATAATTTGCACCTACACGACCAGTGTTCAATTTTTATTGCTACAACCATTAGCCAAAAAATTAGGGTAATCTTCAACAAAAGACTTAGTACATGTATATATAGTAGGGTTATGTTTTACCACTTAGCTATTTATCAACTTGAATTAATTTTGCTAAAGGTAAAGAAACTGCAGTAGAGAGAATGTGATAGCTAAGTGATTCTTTGTCATTGCCCTTAGTCAAAGCAAATTAAGCTTTAAGCTTATTTATTGTCATTCAATAAAAGGCAAAGCTATAAAGTATACTTGTACATAAATGAAGTAATTCTCATTTAGGCACAACATCTGCTAGTGGAGGCGTGGCCAACCCTGAGTGTGGCAGTGGTCACAGTGTTCCACAAGGGGCAGGTTTATCCTTCTTCTGTCATCCCTCTTTGTATGGAAGATATGTTACAATCAGAAGTTTACAAATTAATGAGGCATTAACAGTGTGTGAAGTTGAAGTGTATTCTGAAAGAGGAGGTACTTTATTTTTTGATGCTTATGATGATGAAGGTTATAATGGTGGTGGTGATGTGGTCTGTAGAGTATGAAACATTTCATGGATATATCTATTTTAAAATAAAAAATCATTTTGAATAAAATTATGAAGATACGTGTACACTTAGTAAATGGTTTGAACCCAGGAGTATCAGTAGTTCGTATTGTGTGATCGTCCGGGTGAGAATAGTTCTGAAAAGAACTGTTGTTGGTGACTGACGTTTCCACAACCTGAGCGGAAGTCATCTTCAGAGTCAAGTGAATAGTGTTTGTCAGTCGATGATGTTATAAGTCTGGTCCGTTGATCATGGCTTAACTGACCAATCACTATCAACGGACCAGACTTATAACATCATCGACTGACAAGCACTATTCACTTGACTCTGAAAATGACTTCCGCTCAGGTTGTCGAAACGTCAGTCACCAACAACAGTTCTTTTCAGAACTATTCTCACCCGGACGATCACACAATACGAACTACCATACGTGTACACTGTACCTACATGTACAGTAATGGGTGAAACTCTTTCCTCATGGGGTCATACACTGTAGTTTATTTTAAGTTTAATAAAAAATATTAAATTTAACAAAATAATGCAAATAATGCACATTAAAGATGACTCCTTTTTCAGCATGTCCAATGCAAGCCATTGGTGTGGCAAGCAAAGATGCTTTCCCGGACCGCTCTTTCTCTGCCTCATCAACAAGAAGTGGTAATGAAGCTTTTGAAGGCCGACTATATGGAGGTGGTGCATGGTCACCCAGTGATAACAATAATGCTAGTGACTACCTACAAATTGACTTGCTGTATGAGTTTGTTATCTGTGCTGTTGCTACTCAAGGAAAGTCCACTGCTGATCACTGGACAACAAAGTACAAGTTACAGTTATCATATGATGGTAGCAATTGGGTCATTTATCAAGAAAACAGTATTGACAAGGTCTGTTTGAGTTATGAACTCAGAGATGTCTGCTAAAATTAGTCTAGAAACTTCCCATATATACTACATACACATACAGAAGGAATCACGGCTTCCTGATTGTATAACAGGAATATTCATGTACTGCTGTTTAGATGATTATTGTACCTCTTGCTTTCTCAAATTGTAAAGCACATAACAATGTTTTTGCACAAATCTGACACTTTGATGTCAATAAAAAACGGGTATCTCTTTTTCTCACAAAATCACATGGTTTTCCTTACTTTTGTGATTCAGCTGGCATATTTGATTGCGTGATCTCTATAAATATAATTTTCGAAGTGTGGAGTTTAACAAAATTGAACAAAAAAGTCACAAACAAAGTCACAAACTTAATTATTGGCCTCGCTTTGCCAACCTCGTTCCCAGGGTCTCTCATCTTACCGCCCCCTGGAGCAAGCGAAGAGAGACCCTGGCACACGCTGGTCAGTTGTCTCCCAGAATATTGAAGGAAAGGGTGGGCTAGTAGGAATTTTTTCAAAACTTAACCCACGGGACTGGGGGATGTGGTTGTCACCAAAATAAACCAGGAACGATATGACGCTCTTATTCTGCAATTGCTGACGAAACGTCGTCCATCATCTGTAGCGGAAACCAAAGTTGCTTTAGGTTGTGTGGTTCGGTTAAGGACGTAACGTATTGTAAAAATCTCCTGAAGAAGGTGAATGAAGAGTTCTGTGAATTGTACGTTACTACCGTACCGACGCTGTGTTTGGAAGATCTTCGACTCATCTGATCTTTACCTTGGAATGAATTTAAAACCAAGTCTACTCTGTAGGTCTTGTGAACGGCGATAAAACAGTTTTAGAGTTTTCAGGCCCTTAATCATTGAAAGCCAAAGTCACTTCGAGAGGAGCGAAAGGGTGAAAGATTCATTGGTGTCACCGCGCCGTCGGCTCCCCTAACTTTGCAAAGCGATAACGATTTTTTGCGGTCTGCATTTCGCCGTGCTTATGATAAACTTTATTTACCTTCGACCGATAGGAGGTTACCCAGAGAAACAAATATTCTTTATTGTGTCAATAAATCAGTGTAAGTGACTGCGACGGTTCGTGAGAATTGTGTACTCTTTTAATTTTCGTTCTCTGAGAGACTGTTGACCTTTCTTCGGCTTCACGCGCGATGTTTCTGAGGAAAGGAAACATCTGCCCTGTTAGAAGAGATGGAAATTATAAGTAGAGTGGAGTTGTTCGACTGTGTTATAGCATATTTTTAGAAGTCATAGGTCTGCATGGTTTCCAATGTTAACTGCATATTGTTCCTCAGAGTTTGACACCTGTAATTTGCCATTCCGTGCTTATACTTTGTTTAGGCTCGTTTCTATTGCAAGATATGTTTTGAGGTTCTAAATATTGGTTCTCCAGGGACAAAGATTAAGATAATCCGTGAAAATAATGCTTACAATGATTCTATATTGTGATGCCGGGACCGAAAATTTGATTTGAACTGCAAGCACAGTGTGTTGCTTCTTAATCACGAATATCATATTATCTTCCTCCAGCCAGCTTTTCATCAAAGACAGTCGTAGCTTTACTTCGAGAAAGCTCTATACGCTTTTCCTGGAAACATTGTTCTGTTTTTGTTTGTTTGTTTGTTTGTTTTTTTTGCATCGATTTGGTTGAGCGCATTCAAAGGATCATATTCGAAATTTCATCCTGAAGGCTAAGTACTGTTAAACATCACAGGTAATGTCGGTCGCAGCACAGCGCGATACTTTGCATTCGGCAAAGCTCAATTACAGAGGACCCTTCCCTGATGTTTTCAATTGTCAAAGTAACACGTGACCAGCGTGTGCCAGGGTCTCTCTTCGCTCGCTCCAGGGGACGGTAAGATGAGAGACCCTGGGAACGAGGTTGTTGCTTTGCTTCTTTTAATTTTCTGTTGTACAAACTCGATTTCCAGTGCAGGATCACCCTTCTTGGCTTCCACAATTCTTTTTTTGTTTTTGTCGGCAAGATTTCATCATATTGTCAGTTCATTTTCATTGGCAAAGTGGGTTTACTCTAAAACATTTCAGCAACGGAATTCATGTACTTGATTACATGAATGTCCTTTCTCTGCAGCCAATGATTCTGCTGTAGACAGGCAAAGACATACACGAAGACAGTTAGACACACTGTAGATAGTTTATTTTACTTGGAGAACACACTTACCTATATGCAGAGCTCGATATTGTGACTCCTGGGGTTGACAGTGCGACTAAACTTTTCACTGACGACTAACCTTTCATGGTTTTCACTGACTGGAATGATTTTGCTGATGGCTAAATCTGAAAACTTACGGGCCAGCTGGCCCGAAGGTTTTTCTTGAAAAGTTAAGCCCTGCTATGGTAACAGTATGCTGACTCTGCAGGACGTACTAGCTAGTTTCTTTACAGGTGTGACAAGAGAACAACATAACAAAGTAGAAATTCATGTACAATGCCCCAAGGTGGCAACAACATATACAATTCTGTCCTCTGTAGGGGATAGCAGGTTTACATGTCCAAATTAAACTTGTCCTTAGTATTTAAGTGGACAATTTACCATGTATCACAATATGTCAAACAAACTGACTGTTACAAGAAACAAAAAACAAACTGACTGACAAACTTGCGAAACGTTTTTCGGAAGCTTTCTCTGAATGTTCCCCACCATCGACTCAAAACTTTTCTCGAATCGTTGTTTCCGAGGTGACAATGGCCCTTTGTACGATCCGGTCACATGGTACAAAATTACATATATTGGTGAGAAAGTTGCGCACTTCCAAAACAATGCAACTCGTACCAGTTCACCTGGATCTGCCTTTGTTTTGGAAGTCCCACTGCGCAACTTGCTCACCAGTATATGTAATTTTGTACCATGTGACTGGATCGTGCAAAGAGCCCATTCACATTCTCGAGTACTGGTAACAGTTCTGTGCACTCTTTTAGCTATATCTTTTTTTCCCCTTAACAATTTTTTTTTAATTTTTTTACTGAAAGCGGATAATTGTTGCACCAAAATTATGCGATAAAAAATGTAGATCACCATGTTTTTTGAAGAGAAAATGAGCGTTAATCTCGCTGTTGGGCTTAGCTTGAGGGAAGTCTCTTATGTTATGTATGTGTATGTGCTCAATGAGAAAGCTGTTCACCACCAGCTGTATGCCTTCCTTAAGGAGAACAACCTACTGACCCCCGAACAGTTTGGTTTTCTTCCAGACCTTTCAACCGAGGAGGCCCTCACTCATCTAACTGAAAACATCCTGGATAATATGGACAATGGCTTTATTACAGGCACTGTGTTCCTTGACCTTAGCAAAGCGTTTAATACGGTCGACCATCAGATTTTGCTAAAGAAACTACATTGTTTAGGTCTAAATAATATTCAATGTAGTGGTTTAAATCATATCTCTCTAATCATGAATAGGTCACCTCAATCGGAAACTGTCTCTCATCTTTGAGGCCAGTCACAGTCGGGGTGCCCCAAGGAAGCATACTTTGACCTCTTCTGTTCATCTTGTACGTCAATGATCTACCTCGGTGTCTCAAGTATTGCAAGATCATTCTATACGATGACGATACATTAATTTATTATTCTGCCAAATCAACTCAGGACACAGTCCTTTCTAAACAAGGACCTTGAATCTGCCTCACTTTGGCTATGGTCAAATCTTCTTACTCTTAACTGTTCTAAATCAAGATTTCTACTATTTGGGAGTAAACGCCGTCTGAAATCGTTAGGTGCTGTCGCCATCTGCATCAACGACATTCCGCTTGAAGGAACTATCTCCTTTAAGTAACTGGGTGTAATACTCAGTGAAGATCTGTCCTGGGGTGATCGTGTTAAAAATATCATGAGCAAAAGAAACCAGTGACTTGGACTTGTCAGAAGAATCAAACACCTACCTATACACGGTCGGTTGACACTTTATTAATCTCTAATACTTCCTTTCTTTGACTACAGTGACATTATTTAGGGTGACAAAAACAATGCTACGTTAATGAACAATCTTAAAAAAAAATCATTCTTGACAAGGCTAAGTATTCTTCCGCGACAAATGCTTTTGAGACCGTAAAAATGGAAGCGATTAGATGAAAGACGACATATGCATCGATGTGTTTTTATTTTGAGGTGCTTGAATGACGTCATTGACTTTGACTTTAATTTTAAAAAATGAATATCACAACTCAAGGTTTCGGCTCATGGATTATAGAACGAGGTCTTTTCTTGTATAGCGCGTTTGTTTCGGCTCATGGATTATAGAACGAGGTCTTTTCTTGTATAGCGCGTTTGTTTCGGCTGATGGATTTTAGAACGAGGTCTTTTCTTGTATAGCGCGCTTGTTTCGGCTGATGGATTTTAGAACGAGGTATATGCATGTGTGGCACGCTTGTTTCGTCTATACATTAGTATTTCTCTTTTGTTTCCATATGCAAATATTTATTGACTTCGGGACTACGGGAGCAGGTTTTTAAGCTCCAGATTTAGTGGCGGGGTATTCTAGAATCTAGCCGGTTAGTGGTTATGGTTTGCTTTGATTTACCTGTAAAGCGATGTGAGCGAGATCCTGCTTGGCTTTCACAACACTTGCTGTTGTCGGTAATGCAGAATTATCTGGACGATTAATTGTCACATCTTAATTTAAAACTTGCTGCGTCAATTTCGTAGCAGTCTTGACTCCTTCGTCAAATTCTTAATGAAGAGAAATCGCCGGTACTTTAGCTTGTAGAATAATTAAAACAAACGAGAACCGTAGAACACGCTAATTTGTATCTGCTGCCATCAATTTGTTTCCATCCAAACATGGATTTTAAGCTAAAAAGCTAAAACTTCAAGTCCTTCAGCATTTTCACACATCGCAACGGACGCGTCCTCATCAGAGTCTGTCACATTCGATCATTCTAGAGCCATGTGCGTACCTGTTCAGAATTTTTAAGTCGACTTTCTACTCTTACAATTTCCACATCTTTCCGTTTATTTGGATTTGGTGAAGAGGAGGTTGATGTGGATCAATTCATGTCCAAACAGTTTAGATCACCATGTGGTTTTGTCACGATCACCAGCGATGGAGAGTAGTGCGATTATGGCTAAATCGGAGGAATAGTACTCCGATTTTGGCTTACTATTCTCCGATCTACCACTAAAGATTTATGAAAGTGATGTACCGATTCTACGATTCCTCCGATTTGTACGATTTTACCTGAAGATTGTTATGAAAGTGATGTACCGATTCTACGATTCATCCGATTCTACGATGTTACCCGTGAAGATTGTTATGAAAGTGATGTACTGATTCTACGATTTTACATCAAGAGTTTTATGAAAGTGATGTACCGATTCTACGATTCCTCCGATTCTACGATTTTACCCGTGAAGATTGTTATGAAAGTGATGTACCGATTCTACGATTTTCTACAGTATTTTCTGCAGTAGATGAAAGAACGAGGTATATTCGTGGTTTTTATGTACAGTTATTATGTTATCACCTTCATGACAATCTTAAGGTAACATCGTAAAATCCGAAGAATCGTAAACTCCGAAGAATCGTAAAATTGGAAGAATTTTTAAATCGGAAGAATCCTAAAATCGGAAGAATTGTAGAATCTGTACATCACCTTCATAACAATCTTAATCGGAAAAATAAAATCCGGTTTAGCCATAATCGCACTCTACTGCAGCGACGCGTCATATGTATTAATGTGTCATTGCGCCACGAACAACACGAGGATGTCATATAGTCTTTTCGCGTGGATTCCACTGAAATTTTGCTCTGATTTACCTGTAAAATGATGTGCAGGAGATCGTGATTGACTTTCACTACTCTTGCTTTAATGCAGTACGTTAAAGTTTGCAAAAATCTGGACGCCCGGGTCTGGACGATTAATTGTGACATCTTATTTTAAACTTAGTATGTCATTTCTTAGCAGTCTCCCCGCCGTGGTCGAATTCTTAATCAGGTGAAGAGAAATCATCGTTACTAAAACTTGTAGAATAATTAAATTTAACGGAAACTGTAGAACACACTTATTTCATATATGCTACGATCAATTCCTTTTCATCCAAACACGAATTTTTAAACTTAAGTTTTAGCAGTTTCACATATCCGGCGAACGATTAGCCTGCGAATGCAGACGCCGGTATTTCGTTTTAAATTTGAAGTGCCGCTCGAAGATGGCATGGCGAAACCCGACCTATTACCCGAGACCGCCGTGCGCGCCTAGTTTCTTCAAATCGGGATTGATTCGCATACTACACCAATATTTCACACATTCTTTATACGTATACGCGGGGGCAATAAATTTACCGTAGTCTATTGTGAATCCGTGAATTTGATTGGGCATATTACCGTTTTCTACCTGCTGGTAGAAAACAGTTACGCATCAGTGCACATCGCCCATCACGTTTGAACCTGATGTAACATAATAAAAAAGTTCTTTTGTACGCGTTACTTGGCATTTTTTTCTTTTTATGCAATGAGACTACAGTAAATTTATACCAAAACAATACACCATTTTGCTTATGATCAGTTCCTGGTGAATTGTGGGTAGATCCAGTCCTCTGTGGGTGCAAACGGGCGAAATTACAATTTCAAATTGTCCTAAACTGGCCGTTTGCCCCCACAAAGGACTTGATCTACCCACAATTCAAAAGGAACTGATCATTAGCAAAATGGTGTATTAGACTACTCGCCCTCGTTTTCTATGAGCGATAGTCAACTCGGCTGCGCCTTGTTGACTATCTGCTCGTAGAAAACGAGGGCTCATAGTCTTATTGTTAATTATTATTATTATTAATGTGTGCATGCTAATGATGTGAAAATCGTGTGTAGCTTTTGTGTGGTTTATGGAAAAATTAGACTGCGAGCAGTCTCTCTTTTCCTCGAAAATCCGTGGGAAAGAACGCAGAAAGAAGTAAGCGTGCGAACGTGACTGGGAGCGTGACATGGGAAGCGGCGATGCCGCGAGCCGCTAGTAGCGTGGGTGTTGGGAGACGAGCGAAAAGAGAGACACCAAAAGAATTACTGCGTCACCAGAGTGCGGGGCATCCAAATCGTATGAAACCAGTGCAGTCTCTCTTTTCGCTCGTCTCCCCACGCCCACGCTACTAGCGGCTCGCGGCATCGCCACTCTCACGTCACGCTCACAGTCACGTTCACACGCTTACTTCTTTTGCGTTCTTTCCCACGGATTTTCAATTTTGTTGACCACACCAAGCCACTGCACTCTAATGGCTGATTTTGTTCAATGGCTCAGCCAATCAGATTACAGCATTTGCAGTAGTATACTAGAAAAATTCTTGTAATAGTCATCGGAAACTGGTTTTCCAGCGTGTGCAATGTTTTGAGATGGAATATTTATCATCATTTTTAAATGACATTTCGGTCAACATTATTACATAATTACATGTCAGAAAAAAACGTTGCATCTTGCATTGCCGTTTCTCATACTTGTCATTTTGTGTGTTTCATTCTACCAACTCATATTGCAGGTATTCAATGGTAACTCTGGACGAGATGACATAGTTAAACACAGCCTCAAGGAATATGCAAGTGCAAGGTTCATACGGTTCCAGCCAACAACTTATTCAGGTCACAAAGCTCTGAGAGTGGAAGTTTTTGGAATACTTGTATCTAGAGGTATTAATTTATTATTGTTGATCAAAACATAGCAGGGGCAGATCTAGGATTTTTCAAAGGGATAGGAAAGGGGTGGCTGGGATCTTGGGGTTGCAGAATCAATGGGGCATTCCCACAAAATAAGGCAATTTGTGAATTGAAACGTAATTGAAAACTGTTACATCAGAATTACCGTCAATGCTTCAAGTTAGAAATAACAGCGAGGCAGCTGTCCAGGCATCTACTTTTATTTTTTCTTCGGTTTTCCAAAACGTAGGTGGCTAGCTATGTAATCCACCCCCCTCTAACTTTGCCCCTGCCTAGTGGTCATTTCTCAACAAGACTATCCGGATATCATGCACAAGGCCACATTTCCATGTCTTAGGACACAGTAACCCGTCTTTTTGAGCCATTGCTAAGAAAAATTTATGTTTCTACAGCGTCATCAAATTTAGTAATGTCAGACTTGTTTAATGGATTTCGAATTTTTCTTGATCGGAAACACCTTCTGGCCGTATGCATTCACGCTTTCAGTTGACTAATTCAACAAATATCCTGTCAGTAATTCTGTTAGTGATTTTTAGTTCACCAGACTGGTCAGCAACCCTTTGATACATGTATAATCAACTGATACACCCAAAAGCCATTTGTAGGGAGCTATAGCTTTTATTTTTGACAGTTTTGCTTGTTTTCTTTCAAATTTAAAATCATTTGGAAATGTTGTTAATAATGTTATGCTTCAAGCTTTGAATATTTGCTGTAATTTTTTATTTTATGGATTCACCAAAGTGAAATACGTTGTTTATCAAATGAATTATATTTGTTTTCGTTTAATAATTTTTACTCTATTTAATTTCAGTTCCGTCACAAGCTCCTAGTGGTTTAACAGTGGTTGCAAGTACATCTACCAGTATCACAGCATCCTGGCAGTTACCACCAGAAAATGCCAGACATGGAAACATAACAGGATTCAAACTGTTCTACAGAGAGAAAGACTCTGTAGGGTCACTAACTGTGCTCACTAACAATGTTACAACTCTCACTAGAGTTATCAGTACGCTTGATAAGTACACAGAATATGAATTTCAAGTGTTGGCATTCACATCTAAAGGTGATGGACCAAAGAGTTCAGTGGTGGTTGAGAGAACAAAGGAAGATGGTAAGAACTCAGTAACAGATATTTTGAATTAGAAAATAGCCCAAAGAAAAGACCTATCCTCGTGGGTTAAAATCATGTTTCTATAACTTGATAAATATAGCCTGCGAGCAAAGCGATCCGACAGGCAGGAGTCTGGTGAAGAGGTGGCAAAAAAGTGAGCACTTTCTTGTCTTGCGGCTTCACCTTCTCGATTTTTTACTTGCAGCTACGCCGTACATGCTTAGATAAACAGGGAGAACTAAATAGATATGAGCTGCTGGTCGCATAGTGATCTTCAGTGTTGGCTATTAGCGCTAACTTGCTCACCAATGCGAGTGTGAAAAGTGTTAGGCAAGTTTAAATCATGGATCCCTTGCCTGTTTGCAAGTACGATGTATTGATAACACTCCTTTTTGTTTTCCGTTTTGGCAAGAATATCTTCGAACGAAACCATGCTGGTGTTTTTTTTACCTGTGTTTATCTTTTGAGATGCCCAACTTATTAGCCAATAATTAAAGCACAACTCAGTACCAACAAGTTGTTCCCTCCTGTCTGGATTCCAGGATTATGCGAATTCGGTAGCCAGCTGTTCAATTAGTAGTCCAGTCCCTGAACTCTCCTTTCTTCCCGCCCCATATAGGGGCTGAACCCGGGCGGGCGAAAGAAGAGTCCAGGATAACTTGCATGCGCATGCTCAGAACGAACCAATCAAAACTTACTAGGTCCCAACCACGCTGCTCGCGTCAATGTGTTGCGCAGTGTTTTTTTCAGCTCGCGCTCACGCAATGTCTTTGACGTTGATATTGTGGTAAAAACGTAACTATCGAAATATGGCCATGGCTTAGCGTAGTCTGTACTTTTATCGCATCGACAACGAGTACGCGTTATTACTCTTTTTCCAAACGTTTGTTGGTATTGTTTCTGCATATTAAGCGAGTTTGCAAAAGTTTTTGTATAGGCAATCATACGGTTTCGAGTTCAATTTGAAATTAATTTGCACGAGTGAGTTTTTCAAAAAGCTGAAATTGCACGAGCCGCTTCGACGAGTGCAATTTCGCTTTTTGAAAAACTCACAAAACCGTATGATTACTTATTAATAATACAACCATGAAAATTTTGCATGAAGGATGTTTTGAATTTTACGGACTCTGAACTCTCTTCTCAGTTTTGTGCGCGCGCTTAACCTCAGGTGATTTAATTATCACGCAACCAGGAAAAAAATTGCGCCATAATTGCGCCATCCAGGGCGCGCGCTTGATTTGAAAAGAAAAGATGTTATTGGCTATTTGTGAACTTCTTTGTTCATTGACCAATCAGAATGCTTGCTTATTACCTTTTTTGCATTCAATTACCTCTTTTCTGCACTTTGTTAAGGAAAAACTGCACTGTTCTCAGCCAATCAGAATCGAGTAATTTTTTCATAGATATTATTAGAAAGGAAAGTCTGACGCGTACAAGTAGCTCATTTGCATAATGCAGCGCGTACACTTTCAAGTCCGAGTCGGTGTTTTCTATTGTCAACAAATCTTGGCTAAGATTTCTTTCGTTATCTTTGATATTGTGATAAAAAAACAAATCGAATGTGGTATAGCGTGGTACTGGTGAAATTCCATTGATTTGGGATTAATTGACTCACATGATTTTAATCAATCTGAAAGCAGAAAATGAATGCAGAAATCATTCAGAAAATCACGCCACAAGCCAAATCTGGAAAATTCTTCCAAATATGGTTTTTCCCCCGATTTTGGGGGGAAAAAATAGCGGCGTTCTGAGTATGCGCATGCAAGTTATCCTGGACTCTTCTTTCGCCCGCCAGGGTTCAGCCTCTATATGGGGCGGGAAGAAAGGAGAGTTCAGGGACTGGACTATTCACTTAGCTGTGTTTCAGTTAGCACTATGGAAGTGTGGAAATATTTCTAAGGAGTGTCAAACGTGGATGATAAAAAAGATAAAACGATAAAATCGGTCAGTGATCCTATTAGAAAGCATCTCATAAATGAACCAGAACAAGAAAGCTCAACAAAACATGGCAAGCTGGGCGTCTGTGATTACAAGAAAGCAAGAAAATGTATGGTTCTTATATCATTGCGGATATTTTCCTGGAAGGGGGTGGGGGGAGGCATCTTTCTGGAGGAGTGAAAATAACACAAACAACTTAGATTGTCGCATTCTATCAAGGACTTTCATAAAAAGGAACAAATGAGAGCCTGGTGACTTCAAACGGGCCAAAAATCTTTAGATAGAACAGGGCTTTTATTAAGTTTTGAGTCATCTGTACCCTCGTTACCCACACTTGTAGCAAGCTTGTTACTGTGTGGTTGAATTCTATAAAAAACAGGCCATTTTACATGTAGCATCAAGGGAATATCAAGCATACTCAGCTGTAACAGGTGTTACAGAGAGATGATTAATAATCAGAGTTAACTGAAAATAGTATCCAGGAACATGCACCACACTCCGAAGATGCCTACATATACATCTATGGCAATAAAATAGGTTGCAGGCCTTAAATTATCGCTTCTCTCACCAGCACCTGATGTTCCTGCCACCCTCAATCATACTAATATAGCTCCGGACAAGTCTCACGGCCCAAAAGTAAACCTTACCTGGAGTGAGCCAATAAAAGCCAATGGAATTATCAGGAATTACACTTTGTTTTATGGCCACGAGAAAGATACACAGAAAGAGACCTTTGGAAAAGACACATTAAGCTACTCAGTTGATGTGTTGGGTGGATTGACTTATCAGTTCTCTGTCAGAGCTGTGACTATCAAACCTGGAGTAAATGCTACTTTAACTGTACATATCCCAGAGTATGGTAGGTTCAGTTTCCTTTTTTTAGTGTTAATATTTATTTACCTGTAATCACAGAAAAAAGGAACATAATATAAACAATTACAAAAAATTCCCTTTTGTCTTCTGCCATTTCCTTTTTAGTATTATACAAGGATATCAATAGACAGTATGCGGGATGCGCTCTTTTGATATTATTAAGTGAAGTCAGTCGATAAAACAAATAAAAACTCATTGTGTAAAGAAGGAGCAGTATTTGGAAAGTTGTTCATTCATGTAAAAGTCGAGAGATTAAAGGACAGACACTGAATTGTCATCTCCTTGAAATATAGCTCGTAACCAAGCTCCAGATTATATTAACGATCTTCTGTCTCCGAGAAGGGAATCTAACTATTCTCTTCGCTGGTCCTCGCCGTTTTTTTGGTCAGTTCCCAGAATCAACTGCGCCACATTTGGGGGTTGCGCCTTCACCCACACTGTACCGGTTCAATGGAACTTAATAGAGACCTTTAGCATCAGGCAAACCGCAAACCGCAAACCGCAAACCCCAGTTAAGCGTTTGCAGTTTCGCGTTGCCAAGATTTCAAGCTTTAGCAAGGCGTTCAGTTCAGTTCAGTTCCTTTTTATATAACCAAAATATAATACAATACAAGGATATATATGGGAATTGCAATGTTGCAAGGGAGCCAAGAAGAAACCAGAAGGTTTTATGAAGCCTGGGCTCCCCAGTCTCAAAGAAATCAGCAAAATAAAATGAAATTCGTGGAGTGATACGTTAAAAATAGGAACTAAACAGAGACTGAGTTACGTTATGAATTCAGTAACAAGATAGACAAAAAAATTTAACTCTGGATTGGAACAGAATACTTTCCTTTGTTGAATACGGCAGAAAGGAATATAAAATTGATTAGAACTACGCGTTCATTGTTTAGGGCCGCCATGTTGTTTTCATTAAGTGGAAGTGTATCACTTTAATCGCCCTAAAACCAGTAATAATTCATTGATTCGAGATCAAAAATCCAACAAACACATCGCAAACAGATATAAAAAGCTAGTTAATACCTTTAAACGCGAGGCTGTACAATTTTTGTGGCAAAAAAACCTTGCCGTAAATCACTTACCGCTGGAAGCCCTTCCTGCGGTTCAAACGTGAACTGCAAACTGCAAACGTGACCGCAAGGCCGTGGTCACGTGACATTTTGCGGTTTGCGGTTTGCAGTTTCCCATGAACCTGAACCTGATGCTAAAGGTCTCTATTACTACTGACTATTATATCTAGCAGCAGTACTTCCATTTTCTTAAAAAAAAGACTGAAAACTTTTCTTTTCAGAAAGGCTTTTAATTTGTGAATTCTTAGTTTATAATCGTTATGTGTGCTATTGTTAAGCGCTTGCTGAGTTACTGACTTATAGTTGAAGGCGCTCTATAACTGTATTATTATTATTATTATTATTATTATTATAAATATTATTATTGTAAAAACAGTCGACATCGCAAATTGCTTATTTGTATTTTTTGTCTATTCTTTTAGTCATCTATAAATAATTTAACAAATTGACGTCCATTTTTCATGTGTCTATTCTGTTATTGATCGTGAATTTCGTCATAACATTGTCAAAGTATCTGTGGACCCACGAGGCAAAAGCCGAGTGGATCCGCTGACTACTTTGGCGATGTTATGATGATATTCATTGGCAATAACAGGACTGACGCATGAGCAGCTGACGTCAATTCGTTTTTTTTTACGATAACAAATTATCAAATTGTCAGCTCTCGCTCACGAACATATATGCAGATATTGTATAAAAGTATTTATACGTTTACTAAAATATTCACCATGTGAATAGAGGTGTGTCCTGTTCTCTCCTTCAGAACCCAGCCGTGGACCAGAAAATGTGGCTATTGTAGAATTGAACTACACAACATTTCAGATAAATTGGGATGGACTTGCGGAGGACGTGGCAAATGGCTTTATTAAATTGTACCAAGTCAGGCTAGTTTTGAATGCAAGTTGTACTCCAGTTCAACCTGTATTTTATTCCACATTTAACACCACTTCTACTGATGTCGTCTTATCTAGTCTCTTAGTGTGCACACAGTATGAAATGTCTGTTAGGGGCTTCACTGCGGTGGGACCTGGACCCTACAGCAAACCTATAATTCTTCAGACATTAGGTGAGTGAAAGAAAAGTCAGTGTTTGACACAATCGATACAGTTTAAGCGAAGCTTAGAATGTTGTTCCTTTAACAAGATTGGTCAAAGTTATGTTTTCTTGTTATATGTCATGTGTAAATTGATGTATTCATAGCCATAATTGACGGCTTTCTAGCCTCGATTGACATATCTTTTTTATATCCTGGTATTTAGTTATTATTTATACTACACATTTTTTCTTTTTTTTCCTTTATTATTGCAAATAGTTTCTGAAAAACCTTTGAGGGGATAAATCTATTCAAGTTTAAAGTTTAACGAGCGCTCTGATTGGCTAATACTAGGGCATTATTCTCCGTAATCCCCACGGGCCAATTACGGGCTTGCAAAAACCATGCAAGAGTCAAATAATTAACAACTTCACAGAAAAATCTAAAACCTCGGGTGAGAGTTTCAATTTTCAGTTTCAACAGGATTATATAATGTAGCTTTAAATACGAAAATGTTTAGTCTCCAGCCTCTTGATCCCCTTAGGTAACATGCACTGGTTTAAGCAGTTCCTACAAAAAATTTCAAAATTTCCCACGCAGTTGCGGCCTTTTGGTCAAAGCGAGTAAGAGTGAAGACAGTGAACATAATGTGATACGAAAGGCAAGACTGCCAGACTGTTTTACGGCTGTTTCTTATAACTGGCTTATCTGATGCTTCTACTCTACACAGCCTTCGTTTGGGCTCTCTTGCGAGAGGAAGAGAAAAACACATCGTTAAAGTTGTTGATAAGTGTCCTGAGGGAAAGGCCCTAACTTATTCACTATTATGACATTAAGAATAAGTTACATTATTATATGGCAAGGGAAATCCGAGTGTTCTGATTGGTTCTTTCTTGGTCGGGATTTTACCATACGGACCGTTTCCATGGAAATGGTCCAAGCCTTGTATTTTTTTCTTTTCAAAAGCCGGCAAATTTATTTGCAGCTTAAACTACTAAAAGAAAACATGTAAAATGCCCTATTTCTTCGAATAGAAGAAGACGACGATGAATTAGCCAATAGTAAAACAAACGAAAGAATTGAGCGACAGCCTACCTACATCAGAGCTTGAATACCTTTGGATCAACATGTTCGACTATTTTCGTAAATAAGCTTACATCTGTGTGCATGCATTTAAGCTCAATAAGCTTAATGAAGAAAAGAACGAGACAGCAGCAATTTCCAATTCACTTAACGTGTAACGAAGACGTTTTCATTCAACTTACTAAAATACAATAATTAAGTTAAAAAATCGAAAAGAAAACTAGTATTGAAGCGTAAAGCGAAAGTCATGCACTAGTACACAAAACAAGTGAAAACCACTTACTTACTTAGCCGATTAACGAAAACGAATCCAAAAAAGATGCTAAGCGAGAGATTTTGGCGATTCCAATCCAGTTGCACTTGAAAGAACGGTATGGTGAATGTTATCCCCATACTTTGGCTCCCAATCCAGTAAGTTACGCTGGTAAAACGTTCGGAAGATGTTCAATAATTTCTTTTCAAAGTCGTTGTAGCTGGTAGCTTGTTCTTTCTGAGTTGCTCGCGTCATCACACGCCGGAAGTCCTTTGAATTTAACTGACCGGAAGTGCGTTTGAAAGAATAATATATAGCATGAGCCGAGTGCCATATAATAAACTACTTACTAACCTAGCTAGCTCGAGCCGTATTCCCCAGTACGGCCCTCGCGCTCGGTTAGTGAGAGGTTGTAGTTATTGACAAGGTTAAATTACAATCGACTAAAAGAGCATTTTTTTTTATAAAGAGGCAGATAATTGTAGTAATAATTGTATCTGAATTTAGTTGTTATTATTTTGTTTCTCTTTATATTTGTAATTTCAGATTTTTATATAGGTGTTTTCAGATTTTGCATATTTTATTTTTCATTTTATTATTTAGTTATTTATTTTGGGCAGGACCCATATTGATAGCAGTTTCTATAATTGAATTGGTCATCCTGCATAAATTTGTTGTATATTTATTTATTTATTTATTTATTTATTTTTTCACTTATTTTTATTTGCATTCAGGTGTAAAGTGGTCCAAAGAAACACCAGCGTCACTTTCGATTTTGACAAATTCAAGTGAAGATGAGATAAAAGTGACAATGACATTACCACGCTTTCATGAGAATGCGGAGTATGTTGAAGATTTGAGATCTAAACTTTAGCTAGAAATTATCAGTGACATTTGTAAATTGTTAGCTTTACCTGTAGTGTTTTAGTTTCTTTGTTTGTTTTTCTTTGCCCATACATTTTCCCGAGATATCTTTCTTACCATAGAGGAACTCGCTTAATACGGGCACAAAAAGAGCTGGTAAAAGGTTTGATATCATCTGGCCAAAAGTCGTGGGTGGGTGGGTGAGTGGGTGGGCAGGCGAACGAGCAAGCAAGCAAGCGAGTTAGTGGGGGAGTGAGCGAAATAGACATTCTTGGAATTTTTGGACGTGTATTCATCGTTACAAATTCCCCCCCCCCCGAAAAATTCTTCAGGGGCAAATTCTTCAGATGAAAATGATGTCATTGCAATCGACTATGTGCTTTGTCTGTCTCACGTTTTCTTTCACGTGTCGGCCTGCTTGTTATTACTATTTAACTATGGTCACGGCAGTAAACTGGTACCGTAACTGAGACATATGTTAATACATGTGACGAACATGTGAGCACGTGAGTAGGCCATGTAGACTTTGGACTTTCTTTCCATGTGCTCTCGATCGCAGAGGCAGCGTAGGATACTTTTGCCGTGGAATTTTGGGGCTGAGTAGTATTATATTCAATAGTATGGTGTTATTTAAACGTTCGTTCGGGCTCACGAAGAGCTTGTTTATTTTATATGTTCCCGAACACGATCGCCTAGGCTTTGCGATGTTAACCGTGGAAACAGCTGTAATTCCCGGCTGTATTTGATTGCATTTGTTGATTTAGTTCCAATTTGCGACAGAAAAGGTCAGTCGTATCCGGTCGAATATTATTTGGAAAATAGGTGGAAGAGTACTCCGAGGGCAAGATCCATAAGAGTAAACCTGGACCAGGGGACGGAAATGTAAATACTGTGTACTTTGTTAATCAGGCTAGGGAAAGTACTTGAATCAGTCGCGCGGAGTTTGTTTACGATGAACGAGCACTCGACTGCAAATGTTTGAGCTTCCTGCTTAGCATAATGTTCGTAAAAAATATACTTTTACAAATTAGCTTTTGCAGTTAAACATTGCAAGTTAATGTGAGAATATTTAGCACGAAATCTGAAATCATTTAAGGTATCTGTATAATAGTTTATACGGCGTCGAACGCACTCTCATAATCTTTGATTACTACTAGTATTTAATTATTTTGAAGTAAGGATGTCTTTTCTCTTCTGAAACATTAAATATGTGTACTTACCTACTATTTTTTCGTTTTCTACGGTAACTAAATACCGTATCTTATCCTCATCATTTGGGCTTTTGAAAACAACATCGTGTGTTGAAGGAGAGAATGGAGCTCATTTCTAATGTTTTCGTACCCTGGACAATACATCAAGAAGTGCCGCTCGTCCTCTGTATACCCTCTATTGCAGACTAGACACGTTCTTACTTCTACTGGGATTGGTTCACCTCTATTTCCGTATTTCCCAGTTTGTATTCGCAAGCTATGAACCCCCAGACGCAACTTTGTCGTACGTATTCTATGTGCTGGGTTTCTGATAGTTCTGAGATAGTCTTCCAGTTGGTAGTCGAATTTGACTTCTTTATGTGTAAATTTCTCTTTGGAACCTTGCGGGCCTTCAGCCAATTTCGAAAATAGTCCTTTTTAAGACGTTTCTTTATGGAGGAACGAGCATTCTTGTGTTGTTGGCTTGATGTATTGCTTGTATAGTGCATTCGTATCGTTTCGTCATTATTTAATACATCAAAAAATTGGCTGTGAATTTTTGCGTGGTGAAATGCTTCCTTTATTAGAAGATTCACTGTATTATGCCGTAATTTAAGCCAGTGACTAAATATTGAAGCTTTTATGTCTATACTATTGTCTATACTTAAAGGGTACCGTCCAAGTTCTGCCCTACAGGGAATGTTCTCTTTGTACCTTTAGTGTTTGTTTACAGAACTGGATATGGACTTGTTCAATAGTGCTTTTGTAAAAATGGCTCTTAAATGATAATAGGTCCGGTCCCCATATTTCGCATCCATATTGTAGTATAGGTTGATCAAAAAGCTTATTCTTAATTGTAATTGTGGTCGTATCCGAATTAGAAAACAATCGTTTCACTGTCGCAAGAACTTTGTAAGCTTTTTTGCTAAGGATGTCACTTGCGGAGGTATAGCGACCAAATGAAGTCATTTCTTTCGAAAAATATGTTTGTTTGTCAACGACAAGTAATGCTTCTGATCCATATTGGAAATTTTCATTGTTTTTGGTTTGACCGTTTCCACTAAAGATGATGATATTTGATTTCTTGGCCGGTATTCACCTTGAGTTTCCATTCCTCTGCGTGCTTTTTAATAACGTTAATCGATTTCTATAGTCCTTCTGGAGAGGGTCTTAAAACTAACAAATCATCAGCATACATGAGATACCTTAGAGAATGGCTTCCAAGCATTACTCCTGGGCAATGGTCGTTCCTAAAGTATTGCGGTAAATCATTCATAAATAATGAAAATAAAACTGGACTTAAGCCATCACCTTGCCTTATTCCTTTGTTGCATGAGAACATTTCTGTGATAGAGCTTTCATCAATTTTTGACGCAACTTTTAATCGACGAGTACATGGATTTAATGACTTTAAAGAATTTGCCTTTAACTCCATACTGGTAGAGTTTATAGGTCAGCCCGGATTGCCACACGCTCTCGATCGCTTTTTCATAATCGATGAAGCCAACATAAAGTTTCTTATGTTGTTTTGTATACTTATCAAGGAGTTGCTGTAGGATGAATAAACTATCTATTGTTCGGGAATTTGGGCGAAATCCAAGCTGTTCTGGATTGAGGATGTCATGTTGTTCGATAAACTTGTTCAGCCTGGATTGTAAAATGGGTGAGTAGGTGAGTGGGTGAGTGAGTGAGCGAGCGAGCGAGTAGCTCGCTTAAGCGCCAGGACAATAAACCTGCCCCTGTAAGTCTGTGCCCGTATATCAAGTGAGTGTCCCTGTCGCAGAGCTCCACCATGTTACAATTAATGGCTATTTACCAATTTATAAGATACTGACGATAGGTCTTCCCGAGAACTAGACATAGTTTTAAGGAGTAGAGAGATATACTCCTATTCACTTATTAAAAAGTTACCACAGTTTGGCAGTAAGGACTGGCTTGTTAATCTGCCAGCCCAAGCATTTCAAGAATCATGAAATCTAAATAGACTGATCACACAAATTACTACCATCTTTTTCTCTGAATTATTTAGCTCAGTTACGGACTTTCGTGGATGTAGACTTAGTTTTAAGGGTACTTGCAAACCGGAAGAGTGAACTTAGAAAGTGTAACGACAAATGACTTCATTGTGCAAATAGCTAGACGATTGCTAAATAGTAGTAATTAGTATTAATTAGTATTATACATGCACCCACTATCAGCATTCTGATTGGCCAAGAGCCCCCTGCTTATTTTGAGAATTCACGTGGTTTTGTGGACTAGCATGATTATAGTATAATCTGCTATCCAATTATATCTGCAGATTATACCATGCGTAGTGCGCACTGCGCACCTTTGGCTAAAGAGCGTGAGCACTTGAATGGTTTCGAGTGATGCGGCCGCTTGGTGCGTTTCTTCTTGTATTTTTACAAGCACAAATAAATATATTTTCCATAAAACAATGTATAATAATTGAATTCGGTTTTTGTGATATCCGGAATAATCAAGGTCGAGGCAAACGTACGTTTCCAGCCTCCTTCCCCGTGTATCAGTTATCATGTTTATGTGAACTGTGTTAAATCTTTCACCGAACTAACTCTAGTATTCGTTGATTTCTGTTTTAATTATACATCGAGTAGATGATGTGGATTGTAGTTTTATCTGAATGAAACAATAGTCTAACAAGAATGTGGTACTGCGATCACTGCGTGGTCGCTTTGATCCCTTTGTTGGCTAAGCTATACATATTGACATAAGGGTAAGTAAGCAACTCTATGGCTTTTAGAGGAATGACGTTTTAGATAAGCATTATTGCTTTGAGATTGACCGGGATGCGTGTGTTATTTTTTGTTAATCTTCACAGACGTTGTACGTCTCGAGCAACTTCGTGGAGATTGAAGTTAAAGGTATTGAAAGAGGATATATCGTCTCTGATACTTTGACTAGCATTGTTTTGATTGTCAAGTCTTGTGAACATGAGGAGTTTGTGTTCCTTCTATTTGCTCTAATTGGGGGTCGTAACCTAAAAAACTGTTGCCTTGGGTCGGTTCCTTTTACGTAAGACGTTATAAATCTTGAATTTAAAGCCCTTGTGTCCAAATCTCTTAGACAAGCCTGTTGTTGTGGAACTTCCCCATCAAGTCATTATATCAGTTGGTGAACTGGCATTGTTGACGTGTGAGGTCAGCGGTGTCCCCGAGCCATCTGTTACATGGACTAAAAATGGAAATACCTCTATACCACGGGCTCAGTTCAAGAACGATGGTCGTATTCTTGTTATTCAAGATGTTTCTCCTCGTGACAGTGGTGTTTATGAATGTAAAGCTTCCAACAAGTTTGGGGAAAGCCGAACATCTACAACAGTGATAGTCGCCGGTAAGTTGTTGTTGCTGCAACGGAGACAAAACAACTTTTAAGTTAACTTGAACGTTGTAAATTCTCTACTTGCACAAATCCCATAATACACCTCTTTTACCCCCCAAAAGTTTGCATAGGCATTGTTTTAGATTACTCTTGGGACATGTTCATGTCCCAGGAGAAATGGCAAACAGTGAGTATGCAAAATTTTTGGGAGGTTAAAGAGGTGCATTATGGTATTGTGCAAGTAGTGAATGATCCTCACAATCTCAAGTTAAATATTGTTTCGTGCGGTGGCATATTGTTTCGGTGTACTATTCTTTTTATAGAAAGACGGATTTGCAGTAGTATACTAATAGAATTCTGCAAATGGTGATAGCGTATGCTAGCTTAGCCAATTAGATTGCAGCTTTTCAATAAGTGTACAATTAAGTAGGATTTAGCCTGCGTAGCT
>CM042757.1:8435614-8445767 GCA_022496165.2 Catalaphyllia jardinei | reverse complement strand
TGATGCTTTCCTCTTGACACCAACTCTTCCTTGACATCATAAAAGATAACGTTACCATAACTCTTTTCCCTTGTAAGAGGAGCCCAAGAAATGTTAAAGGTGGTCTTGTTCAGTTCAGAGAATATAACATTATCTGGACCAACGCTTGGTTCTTTAAAAGGGAAAACAAATAACACATGATTAAAAAAACCACGCTGGTACATAGTAGAACTTTGAATATTTCAATACCCCAAGATAGTCAACTACAAAAATAAGAAGATTGTAAAAGAAATTCCACAATGACCTCAATCACACGACTTCTTTACACACGAGACCGATTAAAAACTGAATAGTACAAATCCAAGATTAAAAGTCTCTTCAGGGCATTTCTGAAAATAATTTCTCGGGCAAGAATCCGTTTTAATTAACTACTACCTTCACATTTTATAAGCAATGACATGAAGGATCAAAAAGATAAAAATTAGCTCAGTCTTCCTACATGAATGAACAACTTTCCAAATACTGCTTCTTCTTCACGCACTGAGTATATATTTTTTTATCGACTGACTTCACTTAATATCGAAGGAGAGCAACCTGCACACTTTCTTGCATGTTTAATGACAAAGATCGAAAACATTGACATACTTTTGTACCATACTGAAAAGGATTCTGCGGAGGATAAAAGGAAAATCTTTGTAATTGCCTATTTTATGTTACCTTTTTTTCTGTGAGTACATGTAAATAAAGATTAACATTGATTAACATCTGCATCGCATATGGAGGTTGGGTGCCCAGGAACCTAGGGGCTGGAGCTGCTGACCTCAAACGCCTGCCCTACCCGCAACCCAGCCACAAGCCCCACCTGCCACACCCAGCCCCAGCCCAAACACCCGTCACACAGAACCAGGAGCTCTGTGAAAATAATAATAACAGTAATAACCACTAATAGAAACAACAATAAAGACAATAATAAAAGGGGAGAGGAGGGTGGGAGAAAACACTAAAACACTCCCAAAACTGATCAAGACGCCCCAAACACTAAGCACAGTAAAACTCCAAGCACATGTAACAGCACACGCATAAATTACAACAATAACCGCTGACCCAGGCTCACAGGAAAACCGCTCAGCACCAGGCCTACCAAAGTAACGCAAACGCTAACAGGAAACGCCACAGCAAGCTACCAAAAACGCTACTAAACGCCAACGCCACGCTAACTACTAAGCAAGATGCTCGGTGTTATTAACTAAGTTAAATAAGTATATTTAACCTCATAAAAAAAGAAACAGAACCTACCATACTCTGGGATATGTACAGTGAAAGTAGCATTTTCTCCAGGTTTGATAGTCACAGCTCTGACAGAGAACTGATAGGTCAATCCACCCAACACATCAACTGAGTGGCTTAATGTGTCTTTTCCAAAGGTCTCTTTCAGTGTATCTTTCCCATGACCATAAAATAAATTGTAATTCCTGATAATTCCATTCGCTTTTATTGGCTCACTCCAGGTAAGGTTTACTTTTGGGCCTTGAGACTTGTCTGGAGCTATATTAGTATGATTGAGGGTGGCAGGAACATCAGGTGCTGGTGAGAGAAGTAACAAATTAAGGCCTGCAATCTGTATTTTATTGCCAGAGATGTCGATATAGGTGTATTTGTAGTGTAGTGCATGTTCGCTGGACACTATTATGAACTATAAAAACAAGTCTTAACATGTAACATAACACAAGAAACACAATTCTCAAACACTGCCACCACCTCCAGGTTATATTTCAGCGAGTAAAGCACCAGGATGCTGTGTGAGAGGCTAGGTTAAGGGTTTAAGACCCAGACCAGACCAACACTCTTAAAACAACTGAGGAGAATATAAATGTCATGGTTTTGTAACTTCATCTGCAAATGGTTATAAGTTCAAGTCTCCTCAGATAAGGACTATAAACTGTACACGTAGGCCCTGTGTCCTGCATCTTCAATGTTGCATGGTTAGCAGGGGACATTAAAGAACCCACCAATTATCAGAAAGAGTAGAGCATGGTGTTGTGGTGTGGCCTTGTCTCAAGGGTTGGTGCTTCACATACATGTAGGGTGAACCTCATTGCCCCTCTCCCCCTTGGACATTATTTTCCAAGAAATATTGCTATCTCAATGTCTCTTACTAAGTGCGGTATAAACCTTAATGAAAATGGACTATATCTACTTGGAATCAGCCCTAATACATTGTAGAAGAACCCTTTTGTTGCTTCTTTCATGACCTGAGCCATTTTAAACCTTTACCAAAGGTACATGTAGATTCTACTCTGACCGTCAAGTTGGCTGATTTATGGATAATAACAAAAGCCAGCTTGTTAGTTCTGGTGGTACTTGTGGTTCTTCTCGTATTTCCTTAGTTTTTGTTATGTCAACTCATTTTATTATATGCTTTGTAACTCTTCAGTTAGTGTAATTCTTTATGTTTCTTCTTTGTGTATGACATGTAGAATATACAAGAATAAAACATTCTGTATGCTTGACCTCAAGTAAATCACAACACATTTTAAATTATACTTTTAGCATCAAAAATTCATGCTTGTCCAATACTGTCGAACAGATACGACCCGTGAATGATTGAAACGACTCGTACGACCCATACAGGTCGTGAAACAATGGTTTACGGGTCGTACAGCTCGCGGAATTATCCTGTCGAACAGACAATGGTGACCTGCATATCATTAGTAAGACAGCACTTCAACCAGGACAGTACGACCCGTACGACCTGTACAACCCGTACGGGTCGTGAAACAATGGTTCACGAGTCGTACAATTGGTGAACTGCATAGATATTTACACACCAATGATAAACAATTCTGTCGAACTCATACGACTCGTGAATGGCTCGAGAAACAAACATGCTAAGGAAATGCATGCCCCAAAGCGAAAAACACGATGAATATTCCTTGTTCTCAAAGCGTGAGAACGGAGTAGCACTATACATATACAGTGCTTTTCGGAGTCCAGAGTAGCGCTATACATATACAGTGCTTTTCGGAGTCCTATTATTCAAAGCGCAAAACACGGTAAATTTTCTTCGTTATCAAAGCGTGAGAACCCAGCAGCGCAGAACACAATGAACATGCTTCGTTCGCAAAACGTGAGAGCAAGAGCTCAAGAGCACTTAGTTATTTGTGTAATATTGGAATGTATTATTTTCCCAAAGCTTTGATATCTCAGAGCAGAAGTTCCGATTTTTTTTTACTTGAAGATTGGATCTAAAGTGCGCTATATGCGGCGTAAACTCTCTGGAGTTCTTGACTGGGAGTGTTGCTAATCTCTTTCTGGGCCAGCGCTTTGTTGTAGTTTTCACTGCCCTCGTCGCATACCAACGACACGTGGACTCCACTTGTTTGCTTCAAAATCTCTTTGTGAAAAATGGCTAGCGTTTTCAACGATTTTTCCTATTTTTCTCGTCTTTTGCTAGTGGTTAATTGGATTGGGAGAACATTTGTTAATCTGAGGGAGTTCACAACTGTAGTTGAAAGTTATGTGTTTGGATACGATTTTCAGCAAGATATCGAGGACAGCAGTACATTCGCCGCGGAATGTAAGAGCTTATTTCAGTTGGTGCCTAGTTTAAACGAAAGCAGCCCTGAGGAGTTTAAAAAGTTCCATGACTTTACTGTAGAATGTGGACATCCAATGTCGTCAGTGTTAGTATCCGATCACCAGTTCTGCAGGAAGTGTGGCCAAGTCCTCATGTTGGAGAAAAAACACCATGTGGTGGTAATTTACCACTCTGAGCGGGGAAGTTATCTTGGCTGCCGCATGACAAAACTCTGTCGAAAATGCAAGATTTATGAACACTATGGATTTTGGACATGTGATGGAATCAAATACTTTGACAACCAGTGTTTAAAAAACAAGTACCTGCTCTCAACAGAAAATAGAGCCTATGACATGTCTTTGATAAGGCAATGCGGCAGTTTACTTATTGTTGGCGCAGTTGCGTTTTCCACTTTCACTGCTTCTCATAATAGGCGTTTTGGTTACTTGAAGCGGACACCCGAATCGGCTGAAATACCAAGGAAACGAACGAAATGGTAAGCAGTTTACAGCAGTGAGTGAGGAAATTATACCCACAAAAGTAATGGAAGCTAAGTTTTTTATTATGCTTGTACATTGAGCTAATGGGTACTCTCTGATCTTAATCCACCATAAAGAATAAAATAGCAGGTACATTTACTTATTATGTTTTATGTACCTAAACTCTAAAAGTTTAAAAACAAGTGTGTCCTTATAACACGCATTTTCATACCAATATGTCAACTTTGGCTGAATACTGTGATACCTTACGTTACCTCTCCAGAAGAGAAATTACCCAAGAAAGACTAGATGTATTCAATGAGATCAATGGGAAAGCGTTTTTCCCATTGAAATGGTGGCCTATTGACATGCAGTTAACGTTCTAGAGGAAGCCAATAGGTGACAAAGATACATTCAAGTTGGTGCTTTTTCTGTTAGGTAATGGTTGCTCACTGTACCTACTGAAAAGATGGATTATGCTGTCGCAGTTTTGGGCAGGACATCCCATCGCCGAGAAAAGGGCCCCACAGATAGATTTTATTCTCAACAACGCAGACTGCAAAGCCCAGACATGGTTCTATTACGACATTGATCACCAGAAGCATCTTTATCTTAACGGCCTTCCTCGAGATAAACCGAATAATGGACAGCGGAAATGAGCTCTGCCAGCCGAAGACATCATTACACGACGGTTCCTTTAGGAGCCACCACATTTACAAATGACATGATCAACAGACTTGCTATATACTTGTTATAACTAGCTCTTATTTTCCGTCCAAAAAAAACCACATGTATACAATTTGTTCCATTGATATCAATTCTTAAGAATCACAGCATAAAAAATGTTGAGTCTCAATAAGCCAGTTCACATCCAAAACCTAAATCAGTACTTTCGATTATGAAACTCGTGGTTTTTTCACCCTACATTAATTATCCCCAAGAACCATGATAACACAACTTCACTAAACCCTTTAGGACAGATTCATCTTTTGAGTGCTTAGATCATGACTAGTTCATTAGGCCGTTTATGACAGTGTTTATAGCAAACATTAATGACATACAAGTTACGAACGATAACATTCTCGTCCCCAGAGACCGCGCTCCTTTTGGTCAGCACCAAGAATCGCGACCTCTGGCCAGGTCCAAGACCGGAAATCCGCGATTCACGGACTTCCCGTCACTCTGCGCATGTTCAGAGTAAAATCTGACAAATCTGATTGGTTCTGGTCTCAATCTATTGTGTTTACAAAGCCATTCAAAACCAGAATGTCGTTGGACCTGGCCAGAGGTCGCAAATTGGTGCTGACCAGAAGGAGCGCGGCCTCTGGGGACGAGAATGGAACGATAACATCTTTGAGACCTGCGAGAACCGCGAGTGTAATTACACTGCTGAAAAGGTGGATTATGCTATCCCAGTTTTGGATAAGCGTTTCACCGCCGAAAAAGAGTCCGACAAATAGACTTTATTTTTAACCCGGACTCCATAAACCACACGCTGTTCTATTACAATCTTTCACTGCAAGCATATCTATGTCTCAATGGCGTTTCTCGATTTCAAACAAATAATGGACAGGGCAGATAAAGCCATCATTGTGTCGGTCGAGAACAATAAATTTCCTTGACTTCCACGCATTATTAAACAGCGGTTCTTTTACATCTACCATATTTACAAAAGACATGATTAACCGACTTATTTCTATATACTTATCCTATTATTTTAATTATTATACATTGTACTCACTATCAGCGTTCTGATTGGCCAAGAGCCCCCTACTTATTTTGAGAATTCACGTGATTTTGTGGAGAAGCATGATTAGGGTATAATCTGCTATCCAATTATATGTCCAGATTATACCTCGCGCGATGCGTATGTGTAATACACCTTTGGCTAAAGAGCGCGAGCACTTGAATGGTTTCGAAAGATGCGGTCGCTTGGTACGTTTGTCCTTGTATTTTTAGAAGCACAAATAAAATCTACTTGCATTTCACACATATTTTCCATAAAACAATGTATAATAAAACAATAATTGAATTCGGTTTTTGTGATATCGGGAATAATCAAGGTCTCGGCAAGTGTAATTACTCTTGCCTCGACCTTGATTATTCCCGATATCACAAAAACCTCATCCAATTATTGTTAATAATTACCTTCAAGATGCCAAAGTGATCTTAGTGTAATCACTTACTGTTTCTAAAAGGTAAAGCCACTTTTATGCTAAACAAAGTGATTCTAAAAAACACATGCATAAACTAATTCGTTCGAATTCATTTCTAAAAAATCACAACTCCAAAAAATTTGGACCTCAATGAACCCAAGTCTAAATCCTATGTATAAATGACGCCCGTTGACATCCAAAACCTAAATCAGACCACTCGATACGACCACGAAACTCGCCCGTTTTTTTTTTCCCGCCGTTAATCCCTAAGAACTAATAAAACACAACAACTTCTTTAAACCCTTTAAGACAGATTCATCTTTTGAGTATTTAGAACATAAGCATGGTTCATTAAGCAGAGTTTTTGACAGTTTATGGCACACATTCATTACATAAAACTTGCGATCAATAACTCCTTTGAGAATTGCGAGAACCGCAAGTGTAATTGCAATGCTGAAAAGATGGATTATGCCTTCCCAGTTTTGAACAGGAGTCCCACTACCGAAAAAGAGTCCGGCAAATATACTTTATTTTAAACGCAGATTCCAAAACCCACACTCTGTTTCATTATTTCACCGCAAGTTTTTCTATGTCTTGATGGCGTTCCCTTAACATCACACGAATAATGGACAGAGCAGATAACGCCATCATTGTGTCAGTCGAGAACAATGGATTTGCCAATTTCCACGCATTTAGGTATTTTAAAATTTCATTTAAAATAGATAATTGCCCCTATATAGGTGATCTGGATTCTATCAGAGATCTGATACCATATTGCGACTTATAAGTCGGTTCAGGTTGCATTCTTTAGTTATCGGGCATGTTAATTTTGTAGCACGGTAGTGGGTTGTCGATCTGTTCGTGATTGTAGTTCTTAACTTTTCCCTCCCACCTTCCCGTTGTTTTTGTTGTTATTGATTGTACACATTATTATTATTATCGTCATCAGTAGTCATGTGCATCGAATTAGTTTTATCTAGTTTTTAGCTCGTCATCTTTGTAGCTTGTTTTTCGCCTTTGTTTAATAAACTTATTCTTTTGGCCAAACACTGTTTATCTTTTTCGTGTTGGGAGCAAAGAGGGGAATTATTAAACAACTGCACTTTTGTCATCCATCACATTACATGACTTTCGGGTTATCAATAATTTGTATTCTAACTATTTATGGATTTGCTCGCTTTTTAATTAGTGCAACAGAGCATGCGCAGTATATTAAGCATGTGTATAAATCACCAACGTCAATAACTTGTAAACCACCGTTGATCTTCAGCAGTCAAGGAAAGTTATCATGGCGAATCGAATGCAAAGTTTGGATACTGCATTGTTGAAATGCTATGTCCATGATTTAGATTGGTCCCTACTGCCGACAAAAATTAGAAAGGTAAGTAGTTATCAACTCTTTCTATGTAACCTATTGCCAACTGAATCGCAACAAGACTTTCGTTATAACAAAAATTGAATATAGCAAGTTTCGCCCATAACGAGTTTCGTCCATAACGAGTTTCGCCCACATCGTTTCGCCCAGAAGTAGAAGTAACTAACTAAAAGGAAGTTTTTCTATCTTTAAAAATATCTCTTTTTCATTTGAAAATCTGAAAAGAAAACTAAAGTTAACTCGCAAAGGTGTATGCCGAGAACGAACATTGTGTAATGCCATGAAAACGTGACTTGTCCTGAGACCATGTTGAAACGAACAAGTTGTTACTTTCACTGAGAACCGAGCGAAAATAGAGGTTTACAAAATTTATGTTTATTGAAAAATTATGATTATGATTTTGTTTTTATCTGCAGCACTTGATTTCTCGAGAAGTTCGCATTCGTTGTGTCAAAGCAAATTGAACGCATTAATTCTTCTGACTCCGACAACGCTTGGGTTATAAAAGTCCTAACTTTAAATAAAGGCAGTCACCGTCTTGCGAAAAAAATCTTTCCCTTTCACTCTTAAGAATCACAACTACGTGTCTTGTCGGAATAATTCCAGTTGGATCAGAGGTTCATAGAGGTCTATGGAAGCCTGGGCGAAACTAGTGTAGGTCTGGGCGAAACGCGTAAAACGCACAACTAATGTTCGGCGTTCATTTGTTTTTACTCCTCCCTTTAACAAATAACTCACCATACACACTTCACTTGTAGTCATAAGATATTTTTTAGTATTATCGCCTGCATCATTACTTTTGGTTTGCGCTAGATCAGCAATCTGATAAGTAGCATAATCCTTAATCCTAATATATTTCTTAGATATGCGGTCTTCTTGGAAAAGGAATGAAACAGGCGGGTGTCTCAAAAACTAAGACCTAAGACCTAAGATCTAAGACCTAAGAGCCCCCCCTGAATCTCAAAAACTAAGACCTAAGACCCCCTCTGAATCTCAAAAACTAAGACCTAAGACCCCCCTGAATCTCAAAAACTAAGACCTAAGACCCCCTCTGAATCTCAAAAACTAAGACCTAAGACCCCCCTTGAATCTCAAAAACTAAGACCTAAGACCCCCTCTGAATCTCAAAAACTAAGACCCAAGACCCCTTCCGAAACTCAAAAACTAAGACCTAAGAACCCCTCCAAATCTCAAAACCTCAGACCTATTTTGCTTTGAATCAGCAATGGTGTAAGTTGGAAAGCAAACTTATTGTTCGGTTTTGGTGAATGGGCTTTCTCCCGTTCGGATAGCTGCGTTCAAAATAACGCCCATCACGCTCATTAAAGGGAACCTCCACTCTGACAAAAAGTTCACTTCAAATCACACGAAATAATTTCTAGAATCAAATTTGCTTCAAGTTTTAACTAGCTAAGTGCGTTTACCTTAAATACGTGAATTATAGAATCGTTTATTTTTGTTTCCAAAGTTCCCGGGCGCCGCCATCTTGAATAATTGTGACGTGAATTGGTTGCTCTTTTGTTATTAGACAAAAGCTCTTTGTGTCAGAATAGAGCAACCAAGACACGTCACAATTATTCAAGATGGCGGCGCCCAGGAAATTTAAAAACAAAAATACGCGATTCTGAAATTCGTTTTTCTCCACTATAGATACTTATCTGGAAAAAATTAAAACTAACGTTACTGCAAATACTATATCCTGCAGTTTAAAGTGATTCTTTCGTAGGAGTGGAGGTTCCCTTTAACTGACGATTGTAAACCATTGTTTCATGACTTGTACGAGTTGTACGGGTCGTAGGAGTCATGGACTTGTATATACGCCTTAGTCCCTCTAATGATATGCAGTTACCAAAATGTACGACTCGTAAACCATTGTTTCACGACCCGTACGAACAGAACGGGTCTTGCGAAAAGGAATATGCTATAACACGATTCGTATCAGTTCGTGTATATTGGACAACCCTCAAAAAAATTACCCATAAGTACATTGACTTGTCAATAAGCAGTATTCAAATGGAGGGTAGGTGCCAACTGTCAGCAAAGCAGACAATGAGCAAGCAAGTGTGAGCAAAATGCAAATAAAGAGGGTAACCATGGCAACTTCCCACAGGTGTACTTAACTGGACACAGGTCAACCATGAACCAAGAGGCAGGCGGGAGAGGGCAAACCTAACGCAAAAGCAACAAAGCTACTCAGAGCAAGACCACAAGGGCAAAACCATTCTTGTCCCCAGGGGCCAGTTTCCTTTTATTCAGTGCCAAGAATCATGACCGCTGGGAAGGTCTGACACCAGAAGTCTGTGATTCACTGACTTCCCATCACTTTGTGCATGCTCAGAGTCCAGTTTGAAAAATCTGATTGGCTGAGAGTACAAACAAATTCTCTGCACACGCTTAAAAAATCAGACCTGGCCAGAGGTTGTGATTCTTGGTGCTCACCAAAAGGAGCACATGAATGGGGCAAAATTAAACAGCAATGGCACAACTACTACTTGTATGCATGCCCACAGCGATCATCCACTGCCCAACAGTAGATCTCTTACAAGTGAAGTATGATCCTCGCAGTAAATTTTCCAATTTAAGCAAC
>CM042757.1:8423986-8435514 GCA_022496165.2 Catalaphyllia jardinei | reverse complement strand
CTCTTTCGTCAACCTCAAGATCATATTCCAAAACACACGCCGCATCAAATCCTTTTTTCCATACAAAGATCGCTTGAACCGATCTCAGAGGTCCAAGGTAATCTATAAAGCTGGTTGCTGGAACTGTGATGAATTCTACATCGGCAAAGCAAAACGAAGACTCCATGACAGAAAAACAGAACATTTCAAGGCCCTCGCCAAAAGTGACCATTCATTAGCCATTGCTGATCATGTGAAAACCACTGGTCACGACATTAAATGGGATCATTTTGACATTTTAGTGTCCGGAAAAACTGACTTTCACTGCAAAATTAAAGAGACTTTGTTCATTCAAGAGCTAAAGCCTTCCCTTAATGTCAATATTAGTAGTGAGAAGTTGTTGCTGTTTTAGCTGTTACTCCTCATTATGTTTATACACGTACTGCTGCAGATCATATTTCTCAGTCTAGGTTCCAGACCTCTTATGTTTACGATATATATATAGTTTTCAAAAATTGTAACCGTCACTTTTGAAAATGTATGTTGATTAGCATACGAAACGTTAAGTTCTATGTAAAAATGCGTTGGAATACAATGTTTATCACCGCTGTTTGTGTTATTTTCTTAATCAAGACACGTATGACTATTCCGCAAGAAAGGCCTCATTTGCATTACCCATTCGGTCTTGCCAGGAAAAAGTTCAAAGATCTCACAACTTCTGAATTCGTTTACGGTTATTTAGACATTGTTAATTCCGAACCACCCGAGAAACAAGCCGTCGTGACGCGACATCTGATATCTTTAATTCGTCTCGCTTCAAAGTATAATTGGCCTGTCGTTCTTTCCTTTCATGCCGCCGTATTAGATCGCATCGAGGCCGGCCTCGCTAACTGGGGCGATGACTTCAGCGCGATAGAGCGATTCAACATCACAGAATCTCAGCGACTTCCCAGCACAACACCGTCCGCAAATAATGCCACAGTCCCAGGTCCCAGCAACCGCTCACGCTCATATTGCCGCGAATGGAATCGCACTGGCTTTTGTCACAGCACCAGTCACCAGCCGGGAGTAGAACACATCTGCGCTTACTGCAAACTCTCTGACCACACCATTGCGTCTTGTCCTACTCGACCACCGCCTTCTTCAAACCGCTCCCCACTACCTACGTGTGATTGACTAGTCATCTCTTCGAACTCTCGCGAACCAACTCCATTATCTCCGAACTCACCTCTTGCTCCGTTACCTTCGTCCGAAGTCTCGTCCGTTTCCGTTTCGCCGCCTGGTCAGCTTTCCCTCTCCAGTGCCCGTTTGTATGCTGCTGTTGTTCGCCATATCCTCTGCTCCAAGTCGTCATACCCCAACGCCTTCGGCGCTCGTGTCCCCGTTTCTTCGAAATTGAATATTCCTTCGTGGAAATCAGCTATCGACTATTACTCTGATTCTGTAGTGGTCGACTTTCTCGCATTTGGTTGGCCCATCAACTACCGCTCAAGTTCCGTTCCCACACCTTCCAAGTCTAACCACTCCTCCGCAGTCCGTTTCCCGGATGCTATTAACTCCTTCATCGCAACTGAAATTTCACATGGGGCTACCGCCGGACCATTTCTCCACAACCCTTTCCGACGCCACTCCAAACCTCACCGCTGCAAACTGTTCCCAAGGATGACTGTAAGCGTCGCGTCGTTTTGGATTTGAGCTTTGCCCCCGGTGCTTCCGTTAACGACGGCATCCCCAAAGACTCTTTTTTGGACGAACCTCTCTTCCTCGCTCCGCCGACTTCGCCGATCTCATCATCGCCAAGGGCCCAGGATGTTGTCTTTTCAAGAAGGATTTGAAGCGCGCATATCGTCAAATTCCAGTTGATCCTGGGGACTACAATTTACTCGGTTACCACTGGAACGATCTTCTGTACTTTGATGTGGTTCTTCCCTTCGGCCTGCGTTCAGCCACCCTCGCTTGCCAACGTACTACCAACGCGATTGCGTACATTTTCCATTCCGTTTATCATCACCAGTGCGTGAATTTCATCGATGACTTTGGTGGCGTAGAGTCCTCTCACGACCCACGCTCTTGAAGCCTTCCAAGATCTCGAAACCCTTTTCAACCGCTTGGGTTTGGAATCATCCCCGGAGAAAGATTGCCCTCCTTCAACTAGGATGGTTTTCCTCGGCCTCGTCTACGACACTGCCACTATGACTCTGGAAGTTCCTGAAGACAAGCTATCACGCGCCTCCGCCCTCATTAGTCATTAGGGAGCTTAAGCAAACCACGACGACGACGGCAACGAGAACGTCACTAAACAAAAGGTTTAATTAGAAGAACAATAGCTCTGCACGTGCGTTATGAATCTTTGTACATTTCTTTGTCGTCCTCTGCAAAACACGAACGTGAAATCACCAAGTTCTGCGTCGTCTACAGAACGTGGACGACGACGGCTAATTTTTCGTATTTCCATTTGGAATTGAACGCCGTCGTGGCATATTTAGCTTAAGCACAATTTTAGAGCCATTGACGAACCTAAGAGATCTAAACAATCGCGAATTTCTTTGGTAAAATATAAATACAGAGAATCAACGTGTTGTTAATCCCAGAACTTTCAACGTATCCATATTTCATATTTTATACATTATTCAGTACTTTGCGCATGCGTAAATCGAAGTTGAAAATAGTTGCACGTATTAAAACCTTTATATTACGAGGGAGTATGTATAGAGCAAGTGCTGATGAAACACTAGGTCCTAAATGCTTGAGAATTGAATTAACGCACAGAAAACATATGTACTCCCATTATCCATTAGCTACTTTTTTGTTAAACATTGTCTCTTTAGTTAAATAAGGCTGCCCGCTGTGTTACTGAAGAAAGAGCACTAAATATTTAAGCTCAATTTTGTTTCTGTCAGCACCACAGAAGGATCGCCCTTACCCATGCCAAAAACCCCAGGTAACAAGTTTTAGTGTATTACATAGATGTTAAAAAAAATTATATCAATGTATCTCAGCAGAGTGAAAATTTTTCCTTAGTTCAGAAATGAGAAAAGGACTGGCCAGACATTTCACAACTGCTTGGCACATCTCGTCACCTCTTCATTAAGTGGAGTTTTCTAAGCCTTCGCCTGCCTGTTGTGACACCTTCAAAATTTCGCTTGGGAACTGGCTCCTGGCAAGGACGAAAAAAAAAATTCGGCGAATGCGAAGCAGATGAATGAATGAGCGAAGCGATCATGTTGGGGCCTGTTTGCAGGCTATCGCACTTACGCATCGCAATAAGTATATGCTCCCAAGAGCAGAATAGCCGGAAGCGCTAGAATAATGACGTCATTGTCTCCGCTGGAAACAAAGATGGCGTCGTGTTCAGGTGAAAGTGTTATAGTTGTCGAGAGAAGGAAGGGTTTCTGGTTGAGCAGAGAGGACACTGATGTTAATTTCTCAAAACAGGGAACATGAGAGGCTTTTCAGAAATGTAAATTGTGAGGAAAAGAGTTTGGGAGCTAGTAACAGCGAGCGGTATGGAAAATCTAAACTTCAGCGCACGACCTGAGCAGGCTGAGGGAAGTGGAAAGCACTACATTCGCTTTTGTTGTGACCACAACAGCATTTCGGGAAATGACCGAGAACGGGAAATTGCATAGTTCTATGGTTAGAGGCCTAATGTTCGTCCGTATGCGACAAGCAGCAGCTCTGGGAAGGCGGATTGAAAAATCTCGTCAATTCTCTGACCTGCGGTTTTCGTTGCTAAAGCTGCTAAACTACAAAAAAATCAGCTGACTGTTTCGTGTAACAGACAGCAAGCGCATCAGAATATCCAGAATATCAGGAATAATCGTTCGTTTTGCGAACGAAAAACTTACCTATTCCGGAATATACTATCCCAAAGGAACGCCCCCTAAATCAACTTCGAAACAGGTGAAAAGAGGAACCCATCATGGGCAGGAGAAGAGTATCAGAAATAGAGAAGGCTCTCAAACACACACACACAATGCTAATCTTTGTTCTGTTTATATTATTGAGAAAATGGATCCCCATCAAGCCCTGGCCAAGCTATGGAACAAAGTTGGATTCCACATCCATCATTGTTTGATGTGAATGTTGCGTAGAGTATGGTGGCCCAGGAATGCCATAAGAAAATTGTGGAATATCTTGTAAGTTTCCCGTAATTTATTGTGTTATTTCATTTTATTTTTAAACTTTAAACGAAAAAAATCAATATCGAAATACTTTAAATCAATTTTAAGCGGAAAAAAACGAGTAAAATAAAATACTTCAGTTTTAAGAAAAGGAAAAATTAAACGAAAATAATCTTTCTTTGACCTAGCAGTGCCATAAGGCTTTTCTAAAAAAAATTTGCTCGTGGCGAATGCCAGATGCCAGAGCCCACAGTTTTTGCGTGGCCCCTAAGCGATGTGCGATTGAAGCATTTTCAGAATGTTGCATAATTTTTTCTTGTTCCTCACGGTAATTCCCTATTTTAATGTAAGAAGTGGGACGACTACAAGGAGCGCTAAGGACTGAGACGGGTAGGTGCAAAGAGCTTCTTGACTGAACACACTAAGAGACTATCGGCAAACGTTCAAGGCAAGTGCCAAAAGCAGGATCGCATTGGCCCTTTAACACTCGTGCCATTTGACAAAGAACCAACTTTAAAGAATATCAAGGATGCCTGTAAGTCGCATTTTGGAACAAATTGCGAATGTGATGTTCTCGCGGGCGAACGTTGGCCCTCTTACACGCATGAAAGTCAGATCAAAGACTGGTCAAAGGGCATTCATATCAGATTGCTGGAATTTGAGCAATCCCAATAAGTCCGGCCAGTACATAAAAGTGAGTCACACTTTCATCATGAGTCGTTTTCAGAAGGTACATTGAGAGAGAGGCATATCCGGCCGACGCCGTGTCAGGCCTTCCTAAATAAAGATCGTGTACTTAAGAAATACAAAGAAAAGACTCATGGCATAGTTCAGCTGTTCGGTTTAATTGAAGCACACACCAGGAAGCTGTACTACTGAATGCTCTGGCACGAAACCTTGATTGATGACCCCTTGGTGAAACTAATAAATAATGATGGCTTAATCTGTAATGAAGAATCCTCGGAACTAAGCATGAAGACCGAGACTTTCAGTCACTACACCTACAGGAAGTCAAACACCCAATTGATGGTATTAGATGTCTAAAAAGTGGGTTACACTTTATCAACAACAAATGCACATGAAGCAAACTACTATTTTTGCACTGGTAATTGGTCCACAAAAATATGCACATATCTGCAATAAATATGCAAACTGCAAAACTTAAAATACTTTATTCCCAAGTGCTGTTTATTATATTATACTCGATGCAGTGTATCTCTATGTAAAAAAGGATAATAAAATGCCTTTTTAATGCATTTAAATTTTATGGCGTGTCTTAAGGTAGTTACGTTACTTTGTTATCCTATTCAAAATTTGTAAATTATGATGTCTCTATTATATCAACAACAACAACTCTAGCTATATTGAGGTTCGTTCGCAAATGTGTATTAAGTGTCGAGAGTAAATATAGCATTGTTGTTTTTGTCGTTCAATCAAGGTTCATGGCACCTGTAGCTCTACAAAAATTATTACTTACAAACCGCTTTGCAGGATGACTAAGATTAGATTTTACTGAGAGATGTTTAGCATAATTTAAAAGCATATATGACAGATATTCATCTTTATTCGCTTGATAGAATCTACTTGAGATCATGAAACTGAAAACGAAAACAAAAAATACCGGTATCGTTTTTATTTCTTCCCGCTTTAGCCATCTGAATTTCACTTCAAATTGGGTCCGAAAACGCGCGGGCTTGGGACTTGTCGTGACATCAAAACAAATATCTTCGTAATGTTCTACAAATTTGATCCAAGATTGTAACTACGGTTGAGTGTCTCATTCCTACGACGTTTCACCCGGAAGTATTTTCAGACGGGTAAAACGCGGCGAAGAAACCATGATATCCACAATCTCGTGTAGATTCCATGGGCGAATGGAAAAAAAAGATATCTAACATATACACTTTAAAATATACCGAATATCTATTTCATTCTAAAGGTATATTATTATTATTTTCTAATAAAATGTGATATATTTTGGAATACCCATCTGCTTACAATAATAAAAAAATTCTCTGTTGCTTATCTTAAGCTACCTATCTACAGCTATGTGATAAACCAATCACAATAAGACTTCAAAGATTACAACAACAAAAAAAAGCCGGACACTGGATGAAATTTCTAATAAAAAAAATTGAGTTACTTTTTAAACTTTCTTTGCCACTTGTCTTGTAAAAAACGAAACACCCAAACAGACAGATTTTTTTTCAGTCGTTGAAATGTGTCAGATTGGTTTGTCCTGGTCAAAACAGTATTCACCAAAAAGTCGTACAGTCCTATATCGATAAAAAGTGCTTCTTCTTAAAATGGGTTTACCAAACATGAGATACAAGAGACCCTCAGAGAGAAAGACCAATTCAAGAATGGTTCATGGCCACTACATATTACTTCTCAGACTAGTAAAAGAAATTATGAAGTGACGGTTTTTGGAAAGGCTCTCTTAATACTTCTTTCATATCATAGACCCGTTCGATAAAAGTCTGCCAATGAAATAAGAAGTTATGTCTGACTGCACGACTCACTGACTGACTTGCTGATCTAACCTTTAAATTAGGAGTGAAATAACTGTTAAGATAATTTAACATTCTGCAAAATTTGCATAAGTGCTGAAAGAGTCCAGGTATGCTTGGATTGTCTTGTAACATAACTCGTAACGATCCTGCAAAACGGAAAAATTGTCAATAAGCCAAGGACTTAGAAAACGAGATATTCACGTTTATGTTTATTCCTGTTTCTTGTTTGTGTTTTATTCCAAAATATGTACATCAGTCGACTGGTATAGCAACAGCATGCAACGAAGGTTACTTAAAATGATGTTTAAAATCATTAGGATTTTTAGAAATTTTCATCCACGCAAGAGTGGATAAGCTAAGCTTCTTCCTGAGGTGTTCTTTGAAATCTGCTTAAAGATAACTCGAAACTGCCCGGTTTGCAGCACAACCATGCATGAATGGCTCAGTGAACGGTATTACTGCACACAGTGAGGCCTTTTCGTTATACTAAGCTCGTGCTCTGTCCCTTTTGTAGACTCTGAGAAGGGTTCGTACGAGGTGAAAGGACAGAGCGTTTGTACCATACAGCCAATCATTGACGATAGAACAGCCACTGTATCTTTGGTTAGCACATTAAGAACCAAAAGCTGACCAAGAGGTTCATAAACCAACAGAAAAAAGAAAGACGTACTGAAAGATTGACCACTCAACGTCATTATCAAAAACGTCGAGTATTCAATCTTTCAGTACATTTTATCAAGTCTTCGCTTTAGCAAATCTATTTTGATTAAAAAAGGATACAGCTTTTCTCAAATACGAACCGAAAGTAGTTCAATCAAGTATTTGCTTTTAAATAACTTGACAACTTGACAACTGCGTGGGGACTTAAATTTCAAAGCTCACTCGTGCATAACAGCTAATAATTAATTCGTGAGTGTGACAAAACTCAGACCGCTCAGGGGTCCTCAGGCAACAAATCAGAATGTTCCTTTTGATTATTGACCAGTTTGCTATATAATAAAGAATGTTATCATGTAGCCACTGATTTGTTCAAAACATGATATATAAAAGCGGTGTTCCGAATTAAGTCACGGAGCCAATTAGATAAATAATATCTTACTGTACGGTCATAAAACACGTCGGTTAGTACTTGAGAACACCTGAGGAATTTCCTCCTCTCACCGTTTTCTCAAAGCATCCTCGTGCTATGATAAGTGAATAAAGATGGTGAATTTTGACCTCGGTAATAAAGTGTGAAAGGTGAATTGATCAACATGAAACGAGTGTGGAACAAAGGAAAAATCTGAGTCCCCGAGAGGAATCGAACCCATGACCTCCGGAACACCTGGTGGGCTCTCTATCCACTGAACTACGAGAACTCATGAGAGCAAGGTCATTTAACTGAGTTCATATGTGACAGGCGTCCTGCATACTGCTAGGATCAGTACTATCGAAGTCATCGTGAGATATGATGGTGAATTTTGACCTCAGTGATGAAATGTGAAAGGTGAATTAATCCGCAACATAACATGAGCGCGGGACAAAGAAAAAATCTGAGTCCCCAAGAGGAATTGAACCCATGACCGCCCGAAAATCGGGCGGATGGTCTATCCACTGAGCTACGAGAACTCATGGAGAGCCAGGTCATTTAACTGAGTTTGTATTTGAAAAGCGTCCTGCAGTATATCAAGCCGTTACGTATCTCAAGATTTGTCGCAACTTGAGTTCGCTTTATAAAGGAAACAAGCAACTTTGGAGCTATGTTTCGGACGCTTAAAATTTCGGAGCGCAAAAGGTATCCCTAACTTACCAGAGTGTCCACAGCACCAGGTCTCCTGGCTCGAATCAGTTTAACAGTCTGAAACACATCAACTGTTTGTTCACTCTTCACACGATCAATCACTGACATTATTGAAGAAACACAGCCACTACGACCAACACCATCACTGTGCAAGAGGAAACAAGAACTCGGTTTAATTATTTAGGTATTTAAACTTTAATAATTCGTTCTATTTAAGAGTATGCTATTTCACTTTTGAAGTTGCCTCTACTTTTTTTATTGTAATGAACTTTTTGGCAGGTGCGGTGGCCTCATGGCTAGTGCGCACGTCTCCGCATCTAGCGGTCTGGGTTCAAGTCTTGGCTGGGGACATTTTGTTGTGTTCTTGAGTGAGACAATTTACTCTCACAGCGCTGCTCTCCCTTGCGTACAAATCGCTCCCGCAAACTTAATGCAGGGCATATCCCTGTGATGGACTAGCATCCCATCCAGGGGGTAGTAGAAATATCCCTAGCCGCTTATTGCTACAGAAGCCGGGATAAGCTCCGGCCTGATGGGCCCCTTGGCTCGTAACCAGACTTAACCTACCTACCTATGATCTTTTAATGGCTTTATCTCTTAATGTTTTTTTCGTAGTATATAAATAATCTGCTATTCACCTGCACTGAAAAACAATAACGCCATTTCCTGTTTGTTGCTGAGACTGTTGTATAGCAGCAAGCAAATCGAGTATTTCCTTAGGATCTGGGCACGTGTCAGGGTTGGACCATCCGGTGAAGTGCAAGTGCTGCACAGTTGACTGTCTTCTTGGAGGCTAAGGATTGCGAATTGAACAACATTTGAGATATGGCTGGAAACAGGAGCTAATAAGCAATATCCTTGCATCGTTTAGTACGTAAGGATGGAAGAGACAAAAAATACAGCATCCAGAATATTGCTAAAGAGCAGGAAGAGAGCATACAACCAAGATGATTTAAACGTCTGCCCAGGGAACGTTATCTTTATCAGTTCACCTTGAAAATCATCTAGCGATGTATTTAGAACTGTTAGGGGATGATCTGGACATGTTTTAATTAAGAATAGCGCAAACAATATATTTTTTTTTACTTTGACAGAGGCTCATGATCATTTTAATAAGAAATTAGTAAAATACAAGAGAAGTTTCCAGAACGGCTAGTTACAATGTGTGTAGGTCACAAGGTAAGCTAGCATCTGAAATTCCACTCTGGGAGCTAAGACAAAAAAGGCAAGTAACCGACAGACCTACTCTAAATATAGCACAATCTGAACACATGTCGTTACACACAATATATATGTTCTCCTGGTCGTAATTGAAAATAATCCACTATGGTGTTGAAACATTTAGCACAACTACCAAAAAAATATGTTTCCTAACCTTTTATTTCCGCAGCAAAAATTGGTTCCTAATTTAGGGGCGAGGTAAGTGGGCACGAGCAATTAACTCTTTAATCTCTCAGTGTCACAACCTTCCTTCCAAAAAATAACTGAGGAGTTCCGCTTTTAGGCTTGGCTAAATCCATATAATTAGCAATTATTGAATGAGGCTGAGTAGGATATGAAGAATTCTGCAGATCAAGGAGGGCATTATCCACAAAGGCCAAGGCTCACCAAAAATAACACAACCTTGTCCCCAGGTTGTCTCGGTCAACGGTTCAATAATCTGCAGCGGGCTGCACTTTTGACGTCATTGGTTCAATATTTGGTCAAGAGCAGTTGGTTATGGTGAATTATGCGTGTGGTTTTAACCAATCAGAAACGGGCAAACATTTTGAATGAATAATAATAAGTAATATATCAGACACAAAAGACCGTGTTTGACCACATTTCAGAACACTGAGAAGAGAGCTGAAAATACGACGAGTGTTTTTGACGGAACTAAAAAGTAACCAGAAAACGGAGAAATAAATGATTTCCTTTGTTTAAACTTGAATTATCAATAAGTTTGAGAAATTCCATCCCCGCTCACCCCTAATGGTCCCGTCTAATATACCAAGCAATCAATCTCACCTTTTCATTTGACACACTAAACTTCCTAGTCGTGATGCTCTTTGAAGCTTTTTCCGACAGCATCTGTAAAGTGATGCTACCATACTGTGCGGATCCTTCAGCGGGCCAGTATGGTGGATAACTCTACAGAGAGAATGTAAAAGAGTTCTTATATTTGTATTTCATAATAACATAGCTTACTGACTTAACATTGTCTTTAGTAGCTGCGTGGAAGTGAAGGAAAATCATACACGCTGATATCTGTTTACACAATATAATTTTCGTTATCAAAATTCCTGAAAGAATAGCAAAGATTTTGTATGAATGGTTTCCATCATTTGCCAACTGTATGTTTTGTTGCTTATCGTTTCAACTCTATTTACTCTCCCCTAGGTAGTGATAGGATCTAGCGCAGTGAGGTTCATACAGAAAAGGATAAGGAAAACTCTCCTAGTATTGTCCATTGAGACATTTATTACACTATAATTGAACAACGTTTTCTTATCTAACACATGTATTGGAGAAATTAAGACTTAAAACACTGTAATGGGCTGGTTTTAGGTAACGACCCTCTTCACTGGCTAAGCGGTGAATGTAATAATTCGCTGCTGCAAGGAGTTTAAATGTAATGCTACGTTTTTGTGTCACAGAAGTGGAACACCGTTACGGGTAAAGACGCTATAGCAGCACCCTCAATGTCGAATGTAAGGTTATGAAGCGGAATCTACCTCTTTGTCTTCCTTCAAGCTGTTCAACATCACAATTGTGCCAATTTCATACTGTGAAATCATGCACCACAAGTCCTCAATAGTGTTGTCCAGTGGAGCTTGAGTCAGGATGTATGCACCACGTTGTTTGTAGCCCTGATACGAGATAAAAAAAAACATTAAAAAAGTCAAAAGAACATAATCTTAACATCGCCAACACACTTCTAAGAGAAGAGAGAAGAGTTTTAACTCAAAAAATACCGTCATTGCTACAACAAGTTGAATAATAGAAATTTGTAATAATTTCATTAGATAGCAGATGATGTCACAGTTCTGGAATTTACTCACGTCGTCAACACATAGCAATGATGAGAAAATCAATGGATAGGCACACCTTCGTACAATCTACAGTAGTGAGTACCTGCTGTATAGCACCATA
>CM042757.1:8376537-8389037 GCA_022496165.2 Catalaphyllia jardinei | reverse complement strand
GAAGCCCTGATTTTTTTTCAGGTGTTTTTTTTTTTGTTTTTTTTGTTTTCAGGCTTCTTTCCAGTTGCTTAAATTGGAAAATTTACTGCGATGATCACTGTTCACTTTCATCTACAAACGCAGCACAAATATGAATTATTTCATATATACTTCAAATAACCTTCACGAATAACTTTCAGTAACCAATTACTTGCACCCATCCTCTGCCTGAAAACAATGTCCTCTTGCAAGCGGCCTTTGACTACAACTCAACTATGATTAACGTCAACAAATAAATCATCTCCGATTGAATCGTAACAAGAGCCACTCACAGAACCATCACGGCAGAGATCGTTGGCCGTTCCGGACATCAGGAATTCACTGGCTTTTTTGTTGATAGTTTCCTGTGGACTGTCCAACAGCTCCTGCCCCATACTGAACATTGGCAGCACGGCATTCCCTGGCAAAGTGTCCTGGTTTGAAGCAGCGAAAACAGACAGACCGCCCATCACGTGGCTGGCCCTGTTTTCCCGCCATTAATGGTGTCGCGTAACTCGCATTACTGCGCTCGAGGATAACCCTCCTTTCCGACGCACGTGGAATAACTTCTTTAGCCTTCAGAACCTTGGAGGAGGCCGCTTTTTTCTTCTCTTCCCCTTCTTTTTGTCATTCGAGTCGCTAGCAAGCAGATCGGCGGTATAGCAAGCGACCGTATCCCAGCCATACTTTTCGGCAAGTAAGATGTGCTTGTTCATTTCCACGAGCAAATCCTTACCTTCAGTTAGCTTTTTAGTACGGTCCTCGCCGTCATCCATCGCCAGCGCTTCGTCAATTTTTTCTTGTACTTATTTAGTTAGTATTGCTTCTTGTTACCAGCGAAGCGAAACTCTGGATCTGCTGCACGGGGTTTCTGAGCAATCTGAGATCTCGAGCTCGCCATCTCGCTCTGTAGGCGCTTTAATTGGGTAGCATTGGCTTGTTGCTGCTTAAGAAGCTCCCTCGCCCAGTCCGGTGGTTCTGAAGACGTGTGGAGCGGCGAAGAACATGCATTACTACTTCTACTCAACCTGCCACGAGAACTGCGATCAGATGTACAACTATCGCCACTTTGCCCAGAAGAACGATTCGGTGGGTTTTGTTGTAGGGTTCAAGCTGTGTAGCAGCTCTAGATTTTGTATGAGAATTATCCTTCGCCATCAGAAACAGAAGAAATTGAGAAGACAGCAACGAGCGATCAAAACCGACTGAAAATTGAAAGCTAACCACACATGTCAGGCAATGGCGGATGGCAAAACAAAAACTGAAACCTACAGAAGCCACGTGACCTGAAACCCCCCGCACACCTATACCCAGACTCCCAGCCGTGTGTGAGAAAAACGTTTTACGTTTCTTTCGTTCCTCAGCCAGCGGAAAACCTCACTTAAACTATTTTGACCTGAAGTGGAGGTTTTTGAGCTTACGTGCTGCGTGAAATGAAGATTTTACTCGTTTTTTAGTGAAATTAACAGCTTCGCCATCAGGCCTTGATGTGAAATCGACATTCTAACCTATTTTGACCTGAAGTCAAGGTTTTTGAGCTTACGCGCTGCGGGAAATGAAGATCTTTCTTGTTTTTATGACAAAATTCAGACGCCTTTTGCCAATAGCAGACTTTTCATCTTGACTTCCATTACCATAAAGAGGAAAACTGTTGGCAACTGCACATCGCTAGCTTGTGGTGGAAAGGTTTCATTAAGTTGAAAGCTGTCGCCAAAGTCTAAAAAGTTAATTTTAGACCCTAAACAGCCAAAAATATATGGTGCAGAATATGTAGGGGGTGCTTGCCTACAGCTGTAGTAATATTCTTAAAGATCAGCAATGAAAATAATTAGCTTTTATAGGCCAGAAATGAACAAATACTTTCAGAACTTCCAACTGGGGAATGTACTGCATGCTATTCAGGGTCTCCACAGTACACCACAGCAATTTTGACTGTGTGATTGATTGTATTCCAAAATATCCAACTCATTTTGATATAAACGAGAGAATGTCACAGTATTCTCTGTTTTCTGTTTAATCCTGTTTAAAAATACATCTAATTGCAATATCAACAGGATGAAAAGAGAAAAAAAAGGGACACTGATCAGGGTTTGCATGGGTAACAGAAACATGGGAAGTCCTGGAATTATAGGTCTTTTTCCAGGCCTGGCAAGTCATAGGTGACACAGTGAGGGATTATTTTAAAGATGCTGCCACCCCTCATTTCTTGAATGTTGCACTGATTAGGTGTATAGTTTTGATTAAAACTGCATTTTCTCAAGCTAGATACCCTTCCCCTCCCTCCTCATTGTTGTTGCATGATAAAATGGCTTGACCTTTCCCCCCCTAAAAATCCCAACAATTTACACTACCTGTAAAATTATGCATGAGTCTAGCATAATTATCAAGGTGCACAAGGTGAGGACCAGGAAACTGATTTAGCATACCACGCTTAGGAAACTGAGTTTAAACTGCCATTTTATTCAAACAGATTTTGCAATGTGTACAAAACTGTGGGACATTTGAACTTATTTTAGGTCAACGGAAATGTACACAGCAAAACACTCTAGTGTAAACTAGTTTTGCTTAGTTACAAAATTGTCTCTATCCAGCAAAAAGAACAACAATTACCAGATTACATACAGGGTTCGTATGGGTCCTGGAAAACGTGGAAAGTCCTGGAATTTTATTATGGCAATTTCCAGGACTGGAAAGTCCTGGAAAAAGGCCACTGATCCTGGAAAATTCTGGAAATCTGTTAAACTAAACTAAAAAATATGAAGTGTATGGAAGGCAGTAAGGAAAATTAACATTGAGATCTTGGGAGTGTAGGGGTTTATGTGAATTTTTGAGTCCTTTAAAAATCAATCTGGGTCCTTGATAAGTCCTGGAAATTTGTTTCTGAAAAAGGGTATGAACCCTGTACATAATGTGAAGGGCGCCTACATCTAAAAACCAATTAAATTACCAAGTGGCCAGCTTCTGGGGACTGAGAAATGTTACAGTTCATTTATGATCTATATGGAAAGTAGATATAGAAACCTGTGTTTGAGAAAAAAAAAGAGTAAATTATTTGAAAATGTTGGAAACCATTTAAAGGCTCTTCAGTATACCAGTGTCTTACGAGCGTGCCACATGACTGGAATAAACAGAAGGGATAAAAAGCTATAATACAATAGCGCAGTGATATGAACAATACTAAACTTGATGAGTTATATTATTATTTACAAATCGCAGAGATATCTGGGACTTAACATATAGGATACTTCTATGAATAAGGAACCTTCATGGCTGACACAATACTGAAGCTTGGATAAAATTAAACAGGGCTTACCTTGCGGTGTTTTCGTTTGTTTCCCTGGGTCAATCTCCCATATTGAAGGAATTGAGCCAGGAATAAGCTGACAATATGAAACGGTCTTGAAAAACATTCCTCCGCGAAATGGACTGACACCCACCACAAACTTTCCGCCTGGGTTGAAGTTTGCGCGGTGAGTGTGCACGAATCTCAACCACTTATCTCGCTCACTTTTTATTGTAGAAATAAAATGAGCAGAAATACCTGCATTCATATCTGATCTATTGCTGCATCGGTTTACTACACAATGATCGGGCATGATTCAATTCGAATAGAGCGCTAGATTAACATTCCGAAACCAGTTGACTGCGAACTACATAGAGATGTTATAACAAAATTCGCCATGTGGGCCTAGTTGGCTAGGAGTATGACGTCACAAAGCAGCAAGGCCTTATGCGGTTGCAGGAACATGATTTAATAATGGTGGACGAAAAATTCTCTGAAAAAAACGTAAAAAAGAACATCTTCCCGCACTTGTTGGACAAAATGGCTTGGACAGGTGGCAGTCGCAGTGGCACTTTAAAGAACATTTCTGAATCTAATTTATGTTAGTTTTGTATATTTCACCACTTAAGTTCTCCATAATCGTTTTTCTTGAGTGATCTTTGTGTAAATTTTGAAGTTTTACTACAAAAAAAAACGTTGGTCATTGCTAATAAAATCACTTGAACTCAGGCTTTGCAACCGTAAATTGAATAGCAGAAAGCAAGCAAATTTGTCAAGTGTATCCCACAGAAATTCTCCTAGATACAGCAACGATCAGAGGTAAACTTGACTGAAAATTACTCAAATTTTAAGGCGAGAGAAACACAGGATTACCCACCATTATACATGTAACATCAAGCTACAAACAACCAAGCAAACTCTCAAAACTTGAAAACGCTGAATTAAATTTAGTTACATTTTAAAGTGAACAGAGGTAAGCTTGCATTGAGTGATTGCCGATGGAAGGGTAAAAAAGGCGAAAGAATATGATTGCCACTACATGTAACTATTGGGAGTGAAATTTAGGTACAGCAGGAAAAAATGTGGCCCATGGGCTGTATCGTAAAAACACCATTCATGAGCGCATGATTAGCCAATCAAATTTGAGGATTTCGCATTCCGTCCCACTAGATGCTTGAGAAAAAAGTAAAAAATTTTTTTTTGATTGAGTTACATTATGTACATGCTACAATATAATAAGCAGTTTTTAAAGATAAAAATGTTGGAGCTCAAGAAAAATCTGTTGTCATATAGCCCCCCTGCCTACCCATAAAATTTACAGCCACCTCTCTATAGTGGCCACGTTCCTCTGCCCTCCAGGTGGCCATTGGCAAGAGGTTTGACTGTATACTAATTAACTTTATTTACTAGTTATATACTTGTAATTCTCCCTGACGTACTCCACTGGAGGGTAGGACCAACTGAGTGCTTAATTAACTTCTAAGTTCTCAATTTGTACAAAATTATTGGAAAGAATTTTGCTCTTGAAAAAATTGTTATTTTCAATTTTGTTCACATTTCTGGCCTTACCAAGATACAGATTTGAACTTATAAAAGATACCCTGCCCCTTTTGCTGAAATACATTTCGTAATCACTGATTACTACTTTCTAGTTGCATGTACTAACAAAAGTTTAACACTGTTTTAGCATTGTTCACATGGTTAACAAAACCCCCAAAACATATTTAATGCATATTGAAGAGAACATTGAAACAATATTTTAAAAGCATTAATAGACTTGTTTTTAAATGCTACATGTATTTCTTTATGATTGTTCTTGTAGAAGTGTGAGAATAAACTTTCAAATGGGAGCTCTCAAAGTTCTGAAAGATCAAAATTAAGTGCCGTATAATATTTGAATGATACATGTAGGTAGCTCCACAGATGTCACAGCCAACTCTAAATGCTTAGGAAGTTACACTTTTGTAAAGTTCAAAGCATCAGCTGTGTGTTTCACTAATCCACTGACGACTGGTAGATATGTTGGTATCAAGACTACAAATAGTCAAGCTCTCCAGCTATGTGAGGTGGAAATTTACTTACGAGGTAACCCATCTTTGATAATTAAATTAATGTGATTAATGTTCATATAATTTATTATTGTTATCATTGAACTAGCAGGAGGTCTGTTTTGGGGAAATATTGGTTGAGTTCCATAAACTTGCAAAAGATGATCACAACCAGTATTACCAGCAATTACTGTTTCCTCTTGTGTAACGGGGGGGGGGGGGGGGGCCCCGGGACTCAATAATATTGAGGCAGTGTTGGACACGACTCGCAAAGCGAGAGAAATTTTGGCTCTAGCTCATTTTCATCTGATCATGGAACTGCAATCATCTCCATAAATGCCATCAATGGAGATTTTTCTCCCCTGTCGGGAGAAATTTTTGCTCAGTAGCTCATTTTCTGCCGATCATTGAATTGCAAACATTTCTATGGATGCCATGTGCTGTAGACTTAATTGGGAGGTTTGCTCACTTTCGATGTTGAAAGAAATTTGACTTGCAGGTCAAGTGACAGCTGTAGATATATTCTATGTGATTCACAAAACAACCATTTCCAGTATTGTAACATGGAATCTCTACAACTGAACTTATTATTTCTGTTTCTGATATCTTCAAATTTGATCTTAACTTGCTGGAATTGAACTTAACTTTGGGAGAATTGAAAAGACTGACCCCCGCTCCGCGGACTACCCACTGAACCCCACTCTGCGGACTACCCTATGAACTACTCCGTGGACTATCCAACGGACTACCCCCACGGCCTACCCTAAACAAGCAACCAAATTTACTTTAACAGGGCAGAGACACAAAAAGCCTACCTGTTCCACCTACATGATCATAACTGCAGTAACTGTATGAAAAACTGTCGCCTTTTTTTCTTCACCGACTCCCTCGACCCAGTCTTTTTTTCACTTTTCACCCCATTCTTCATTAGCCACATGCCAAAACCCCGTTTTCTGAATGGATTGTTGAATACTTTTTTTTTTAATCTGCTTCAAGTGTTTGCCATTTACATTGACATTTACTGAAGAGACGCTCTTTTGAACCTTCCTTATATCTGGAGAATTAGAGATCATCGAAGATGACACCCCTACATTACAAACAGGTGAACTAAATTAATTTTATTTTTTTAGCAAATGTTAATGTCGATGGCAAACACTGGAAGCAGATTAAAGATATTGATATTCAACAGTGCCAGGGGCTCCTGAATAGTGCTTACCGATTGAAACAGCGTTTTGGTTGGTGGCTGACAGAAGAAATGGGGCTAAAATGAAAAAAAAGGAAAGAAAACTGGGTCGAGGAAGTCGGTGAAAAGAAAATGGTGGTTGTTTTTATGATTGTGTAGGTGGAGCAGGTAGGCTTCTTGTGTCTCTTTGCCCTATTAAATTAAATTTGGTTGTTTATTTAGGGTAGTCTGGGGGTAGTCCGTGGAGTAGTCCGTAGGGTAGTCCACGAAGTGGCGTTCAGTGGGTAGTCTGCAGAGCCGGGGTCAGTCTTTTCAACTCTCCCCTTAACTTCAGTTCTTTCTTTCTTAAATATCTCGACTTTTGTGTGAAGTGTGTCACTGGCTAACAAAATGGTTTTTGACAAATACTATTTTTTTTCGTTTGATGCAAAGTCAGAGGTGAGAAGTGAAACCTATGAAGAAAAGTTTTTGAATAATTTGAAAACAATGCAATGCCTAGTTTTGCCCTTAAAATCTTGTGTAAAGGTGTATTGATCGATTTGTAATAACACAGGTAACCCAGGCTCACTGTGTGTGGCACATGACATAAGATGGGTAAATAATTAGAGAACATATGAGGCGAAGTTTAGATCTGAAAATTTGCTAGAAAATGGAAATAAATATCAATGAAACTTACCATGTGGCGAGTTGTTCTAAATACGTACTGTACATGTAGTTTGGGGGGAAATAGTTTTAACTTTTCCTTCCTTTCCTTCATGGTAACTTGCATCAATTTTTATTTCCATTTTCTAGCAAATTTTCAATCTTTGATCGAAGCGAATGCTATAGCTGTAGGTTGAGAATTTGTCTATCTCGCCACATGTTTTGCCAGAATCTAAGGGCGCTTTCCATTTGTCAGAACTGGTCAGCCGGTAGGAACTGGTTCTTGTCAGTGTAAATGGTAAGGCTAAAGGCCGGTTCATGTAATTGCCCACGCGATCCTTGCGTGCACGCAAGACATGCAAGAGCTGATTTAAACAATATGGCGGATGTAGCGACGCAAATTTGCAACATTGCGCCAACATTTTTTCTCGAACTTATGTCATCAGAGGAAGAAGATATTCTTTTTATGAACGATGCAGAAGACGGATTTGTGTTATTTTCAATTATGTGCTTTTTTTCTCGGCACAAATTAGCAAGAATTGCACACTATTTCGAAATCATGGTTCCTTGCTACCATTGCGATGGCTTCAGCAGTCATTTCCGGATGACTCCCTCGACATTTGAATTACTCGCTCAATTGTTATCACCATGTGAGCATATCCCAAAGGGAAATGCATTTGGCAGGCGGCCCATTGAAGCAAGAAAACAGATAGCTGTGGCTGTTTGGGCCCTGGCGAACCAAGAGACCTGCCGACAATTATCTGATCGTTTCGACATTACAATGTCAAGTCTGTTGCGATGCATTGGAAGGTAGCAGAGGGTTTTGAACTTTTGAGTGGTTTTCCACGAGTTGTTGGTGCTATTGATGGCTGCCACATCCATATCAAGACGCCTTCTCACCATCCGCAGTCGTACCTTAATCGAATGAAAAGTCATTCAATTACCCTTCAGGTAAATTAATAAAATATTCTTATGAAAGGTATAGTACTACAATGAAAAATTTATCACGGATAGTACCATGGCTACTAGGTTATGTTGGTTTTTTTGTACTGATGTGTATGACTTCACCCAATATAACTGTTATATTAAAAACTCTTATAAGTTGTTTATCCTTTTAGCTCTAATTTGTTCATTGGTTGATATTGCAAAACTGGAAGCTGTTGATTCACAGGATGTGGAATATTTTAATTTCTTTTTTTATAATTTGTGACCAATTTCAGATCTGATTACCATAATCTATACCGACCGACCTCATACATGTACCAGATTGTGCCCAGGAACTGCTTTAGATAATTCTGTTTGATCATTTGACCAGGCAGACAAGGGTTTCAAATAATTGTCTCCCGAAATCCTAAATTGTATACAACCTGGAGGAGGCAAGGGGGACTGCATCTCCCCCCCCCCCTCCTTGCCACAGAAATTATCTGATTTCTTGGACACCATTGATGTGACAACACTTGAGAGGAAACATTATACTAACAAAATAATGCTGTTTGTGTGATTTCCAAAACTCATAAATAGTTTCTAGTTAGTTACTTCTTTTTAGACTTTTTCCCGTTAAATAAGTTTTAGATTTTACTCGGATTGAGACTGTTGATGGAGTATGATTGATTGATTAGGTAACCTTTGAATGTAACTAGTTTTGGAATTATAGCAGTTTCATTAGATGTGGGAATTGTGAACAATTTTGTTTTTCATGCAATTTGAATGTGTTTGCACCCTGACTTCAACACTCTCCCATTGAGGCATTGCATAAATTTTCAGGCAAGAAAAGCTCCAGCCTGATGGGCCACTTGGCTCGTATGCAGACTTACCTTACCTTACCATGGTGCTACATTACAAATACACAATGTCGGAGACTGGGACTTATAATAATAATGCGTGACAATTTAGAATGAGTGACATTATTGATAAACTGTGAAAGATAAGTGTCAAAGACCAGAAGCTTGAATTCAGCCCGTCTGCATGCAATCGTTAGTGTATAAAATATAATGCCTAGTGTTTTAGCCTGGAAAGTGTGTTGATCAGTATCGAGTCGAGTAGTCGTACCAATCAGTTTGTCAGAGAGTTGTGTTATTAGTTGAGTCGAGCCCTTTGTTGAGGAATTTGTGAGTTTAATCAGACGTAGACCTAGATGCCTAAAGACTGTCCCGAGAAGCCGGTTAACCAATTAAACCAGAGGACTTTGTGAGTATAAATCGTTTGCCTGAGTTCAGTTTCGTTTTCATTGTCTGCCTTGTCGATTTTGTGTGGAAATACCGCTTTGGAGGCGAGCGTTTTCCCACAACAAATCAAAAACAATACCTGCAAATTAGCTCACGAACCATGACTGTCTGGTGATTGCTATATCACATTAGTATAAATTTACCGTAGTCTATTGTGAATCGGGGAATTTGATTGGCTAAATTACTGATGACTATCTGCTGATAGTCATCAGTTACCCATCAGCGCACATCACGCATCACGTTTGAACCTGGTCTAACGTAATAAAACAGTTCTTTTTCTACGTGTTTGACATTTTTTTCTTTTTATGCAATGAGACTAGGGTAAATTTATACTAAAACAATTAGACTACTCGCCCTCGTTTTCTACGAGCGATAGTCAACTCGGCTGCGCCTCATTGACTATCTGCTCGTAGAAAACTCAGGCTCGTAGTCTAATTGTTAAGTATAATTAATTTTTTCTGACAGGTGGTTGCTGTCACCATTCCGAGATAATGGTCATTTAACAAGGTCATGGATTGGTTATAATGAAAAGCACACCAGAACACGCCAACCAATTGAAAGAGCATTTGGGTTACTGAAGGGCAGGTGGGCAAGGCTAAAGTACATTGAGATGGAAAATGTCCATGAGGCTCCATCGGTCATTTCTGCAGCATGTGTTTTACACAATTTCTGCCTGATTGTTGATGAAGGAAGCATTGAAGAATTCCTTGATTTGGATGATGATGGTGATGGTGATGATGGCCAATCTGAATTCCATTTTCCAGTTCCTAGACCAGCAGCAGTTGCCAAGAGAAATCAAATGGTCATTTTTCTTGACCACTTAATATAGTTCTTATTTCTGAGACCAGTAAGTTTGTTAAAACAGTTAGCTTGTTGCTGGACTGAAATCAGTACTGCATAAAAACGAAAATGGAAGCAAAATACAAAAAAACTGTCACTGATGAAAAGGAATAAAGGTACATATGATGACCAAGAGTTAGCAGCTAATGTACATTGCATACAATTTACAAAAATTTTCTCACCACCATTACCTTTTACAAATTAAGAGAGCAATACCAGCTTAAAAATATAAATCCAAGTGACATACTCAATGCTTTTTATAAAATCTTATCCCCCCTCGGTTGAATGGTGAGTCCACACAAAGATGCAATGAAAAGAGAGGTTTCTTTCCAAAAACTACATGTATTAACAGACTACTTTGTTTGATATAGGTTTGAAACCTGTTAACAAAAGGACTGGCAGCAAAATAATTTATAGTATACAGCTATTTTATGTCACTTGAAGAAACAATGTTTTACTGAAAGATGTTGTGCGCTCTTGAGTGATTCTCCAGAGACAGCTTAACACGTAAAATTAAATGCAAACTGTGTGCAAAACAAATTACTAATGTTCAACAAAGCCTCATCACTCTCAGCTGAGATCAAGACATACTTGCATGGCACACTGATGTTTATAATAAAGTGGATTGAAAAAAAAAAGAAAAGCTGTCATAAGTTGTGGGTCTGTAAGCTCCTATCACTCGTACTTCTCGATTTCTAATTTCGATACATAGAAATAAATATGAATGACATACAGTATAGACATACAGTATATAGTATAGATACACTATAGATATAAACAAACTTAAACAAACAACCTGTATATTTACAGTAGGCAAACTTAAAATGTGGTGTGCAAGCATAAAGGGTACATCTTTTTCAAATCATGTTCCCAGTGAGAGGTCAAGAAACTTACAGGGTAGATCACACCTGGCACATCTAGAATTGCTCCCAGGAAACAAAATCACAAAAACTGCTTGAAAATCTTCAGAGGATTATGCAACCCTACTTTTGTATCATGCAACTCGAAATTTTATAATTTGGCAATTTTGAATGCTTTCTCTGAAATAGGGGGGAGGCAAGCAAACACAAGCTTAACTTATGAACTTGTAGATGAAAACAAAAGGTGATAAATTAATTTTTGAAAAAGCGTTTCAAAAAGCTTAATCTCGTAAACACAAGCTAAAAAGCTTAGAATGTGTACATTTTTATTTTAATAAGCTTACATCGACCGTAGGCCAGGTAAGTACAAGCAAGAAATATAAGCAAGAACATGCACATGTACACTTGGATCAAAAAAGTTAAGATTATGATCGTACAGAAGCTAAGCGTCCATCAAATACATGTATTTCAAACTTAGGAAATTCAAAATTTCTCGAAGAAGGTTTACGTACCTTACTCAAATTAAATGTATATGCCAACAAGCCATGCCAACGATAACCAAAACGAAATGCTCAAAGTTTGGAGGTCGCACCGCATGGTTTCAATTTTCAGACTTTTGACCGGAAAATAGGCAAGATATTTAAGCATTTTCCTACTTCACGAGTGTAAAAGAGAAAAATTCCAAAGGAAGAAATAGTCTCTGAGGAAACAGTCTCTGAACAACAAACCAGTACATGTGGAAAACGAGAGTTGTTTTTTCTTAATGCTTGCATGTTTGATTGACAGTAAAAGAAACGCTTCAGCTTTTGTACTTTAGGCTTTTTTCTTTGACAGAATGTCCAGGAATCGAGTCATAATACCCATTTTCTCCTCATGCATCCTTTCCGCGAGGTCGAACTTTTGTTGTTCTTTCCTCTTTCTTTAAATTCTGTCAGAAATTCGATTATCTCCAAGGCCGACGACTTCGACCGCCGCTTCCTTTTTTCCTTTGGAACCACGTTCGCCAAGGGTAATTCCTCGTTTTCAACTGTGGATTGAAAGCCTGCACTTGCTGAAGCAACGAGCAAACAGTAACCAGTGGAATAATTTGTGGGTCACTTTAGAAAAACTCTGCTAGCTCGTCTTCAAACTCGCACTCCTTCTTGTAGCTTCCTGTCTTGGCGTTGTGCTCTCTTACTTTTTTAAACTTCTCTAATTTTTTCCACTTATTGCTGCATTGTTCTCCTGTAACTCTCACCGACGAGTTAGTGTTGAATTGCTCTGCAACTTTATCCCATGCAACTTTCCTTCGTACTTTGCCATTGTCAAAGAGGTTGGTTTTTTTCGTCGCAGCCAGTTCTAACAAATGGAAAGCGCCTTAAAAAAAACTTGTTATTATCTTACATTTTTTTCTTTTTTCTT
>CM042757.1:8347137-8376137 GCA_022496165.2 Catalaphyllia jardinei | reverse complement strand
AAAAAAGAAAGATAGAGTGAAAGAATGAAAAAGTGAGGGAGGAAAAAAGATAAACAGAGCCATAAGGATAACCTTCAAAAGAGTCGGAGGCCCCATACAAGGCAGACCACCTGAAAAAACCCTCCCTAGAACCATTATAATTTAAGAGATAGAAATTTAAATGATAAATATTATTACACGAGTCAAGCTCAGTCATGGCACAAATACCGTAAATGCTCGAATTAGCGCCCAGCTTCATATAAGCGCCCCGCTTCGAATTAGCGCCCCTCCTAAGGCTCAAAATTTGTTATAAGCGCCCTCCTCCAAATAAGCGCCCCCTCCCTCCGCCGAGAAAAAATGAGTTTCAGTACTCGGTACGATATACGAGACGTATGCGGTCTATATGGTTGTTTTAATGAAATGTGGCATTGTTAAATAGTATAAACATAATGTCCTTTCAAAGTTGCTCGGGTTCGCCTCTCATTTCCTTGATAGAAATGGTAAAAAAGTAGTTTCCTATAAGGTTTTTGAATTTTTATGTTGCAGTTTGGTTTGAAATAGAAATAAAGATAGTGTCAATGTTAGGCTAAAAATTGATAAACGAAATAAGCGCCCCCCTTCAAATAAGCGCCCCACTTCGAATTAGCGCCCCCTCTCGCCTTAGAAAATTAAATAAGCACCCCGGGCGCTAATTCGAGGATTTACGGTATGTATGATGAATTACATGTATAAACATAAATATAAAAACTATATCTAATTAAAAATAAAATAAATAATTACATAATTATAGAAGATACCTGTAGGAAATCCCCTAATCCCCTTTTAAAGCTAGAGATACTTGAAGCTTGCTGCACAGAAAGTGCCAACACATTCCATGTGTCAACAATCCTATTAAAAAAGCTAAACTTAAAAGTACCAGTCCTTGCATAGTTATTTGTTTACACTACTGCTGTCAACAATGGTCTGCATGAGTGATATTTACTACTGGCAAATAGCTTGTTTACATTTCCTTTGACTGTGTCATGCACAGTGGATGTTTAATTTGGGTCAAATTTGTCAAAATTCCAAAGCAAAAATTTAAAAGCCAAAAACTTTCAAAAAAGCCACAAAGGTCGTGAAAGGAAGGCTGATGAAAGAGCTACCATAAATTATTATGACAAGTTTTGCTGGGTGTGTAAATGCAGCTGACAAAGATTTTACGGTGATTTCAAAAGGCTGGTTTAAATGTTTGTATTTCCTTCTTTGATCAGTGTGGCTTGGTCTGTCAGATGAAAACCACCAAAATGCCCCTAATACTGGATTAATGATAAAATGTCATGCTAAAGGTCACGCAATTTGCAAAGTTCTTCATAAAAACACAGCTGACAAAAAAAAAATTAGAAAAAAGGGTAGAAAGAGCTGAGCTTTATTACAAATGGCACAGAGATACATCGATCAACACATGCTCCCATTACATGTACATCACCAAGAAGAGTGAGATTCATTGACAGTTACCTTTTTGATTTCAGTTTCTTTGTGCTCAGATTTCAACAAATCTTAGAAATCTATTTAGAGACATCGCCCCACAGAAAAAAAAATTGAAGTGCTAGAACTTGCACTGTTGATCATTCTCTTTCGAATAAACGGCAGGAAGGACATACTTAGTCAGTTCCCTGACTTGTTCCTCCTGTCTCCACTATGCTGTTTACCAGCAAAGTCACTGGAACACTCGCATTGGGGTTTGTAGATTGCTTCACCAAACAAAACACTTGACATATCAAACTTTTTCCAAATCCCCTTGGCAGAATTGTGAGGACATTACGGCCTGCAAGAAGAATTTACTTTAGGCAGTATGTTTTGGTTGGATAAGGGCTTTCCTGAAAGCTATTTTGTTTAAAGGTATAAAAGACCACTCACAAAAAATAAGGCAAAAAAGGGAAGATTACAAGTGCTTTAATTTTGTGTTTGTGAGTGAATACTTTATTTACCCTTGGATTTTAGAGTACCTTTATAGTAGCTAATATCTCGAGCATTTCCCACCCCAATGCTCAGTATAACAACAAACACCAGATCACAACACTGAGAACTTCATGCCCTACTCTTTACAATAAGGGTGTGGGTTCTTTTATGTCCCCTGCTAACCATAACATCAAAGGAGACGGGGCCTACGGTTTATAGTCCCGAACGTCTAATAAACAGACATGCATGTAGTCTCAGTATAATGCTATAAGGAACAGTATCCATCTCTTAAATTAAGTTTTCATGACAAATTTTATATTTGGCTTTGTTTTAAGCACTGAAATACAATGTCCGATAATCTCCATAATTATGTAACTTGTCATTATTCTAACCTGCCTTAGGACTTTAGAGTGTATAGATATGTGTTCTATTTATCAAACTGTGAATGAAGTTTAATTAAGTCTGCCTTGTACACAAGCTGTCCCTCTCTGGCTGGTAGTATTTTCAGAGCCATCAAAGATCCTGACTGGCAGCAGGGACAAGATCTCAGAGCACTGAAAATATTACTGTACTAGAGCAATTCTAGTGTAGTGGAAGACTGAAAAGCAATGTATTGAATTCAACAAATAAAACTGTGCATGGCCGTATGTTCAATTACCTCATACACAAGCTGTACTTCTGGTCAGTAGTACCGGTATTTTCAGTATCCTACCGGCCAGAGGGACAAGGCAATTCGGGACCCACTGAATCAAGAGCTTATTAATAAAAAAGAATCATTCACGAGGAAAGATGTATTTAAAGTATCTTGTGCCTACATGTAAGTCAAAGATGTCTACAGAGTTAGCATACAAATTTATGGTTTACAAACTAGAAGGGAAGAGACCTAAAGAAATACATAGCATTCACTGCTTTACTCTCAGTTTTTGTTATACATGTGTACCCTCTATACACAACAGCCTCAACATGTTAGTTACAATGTAATTTAAAAAGTGCTTGTCTTGATGATCAACATAGTTTTACCACTGGCAATTTGCAAATTATGATCAATTATGTGACTGGTATAGTCAGCCATATTGGAATAGCTAACAATTTCCAAAAGCTGCTCAACTCAGAAACTTGCTCCTTAAGTACTCCTCAGTTGTTCTTCTGGGCAGAACCGTGTTCTCCCATTTTCCCTTAAGTCAATCAATAATTTCTCACTTTCTCAGTGGGTTCGGTTCTTTTCAGGCAAGTGTGGAAGTTGTTTGTTCAAACTCTATGTTGTTCTCTCAAAGTTGACTTTGTTCATTTAATCTTGATGCTGTTCGTACAAATTGTGAATACCTGTATTATTTGTGCATACATGTAGTTGTCATCGTTCTTTGCCCAAAGTTGACGTTGTTTGCACAAAGTTTTTTTCACAAAGAAAGAACGAAACTAGCAAGTGAATTTTGATATAAAAACCACTTTATACCTGCATGCACTCTGATTGGTCAAAAACCGATGTTTTATCAAGGTATAAAACAAAAAAGTGTGGTTTTTTTTTGCCAGATTACCTCCATATCATAAAACAAATGAAGAAGCCTAAGCTGTGTATTACACTATGATAAAACACTCTGGACATTTGAGAACACTCGAGAAATGTAGGAAAACCTTGCCTGCGGCTCATGTTTTCTACATTTCCGTCATGTTCTCAATTGCCCATTGTGTTTTATCACAGTGTAACACACTGCTTAGGCTTTTTTATTTGTTAAGTTCTGTATGAAACATGAGGTCATGGAATTATAATTACAGTGTTTTGTTAACCTTTATTAACCTTACAGCCATCCTAGTAGAAACCTTATCACAAGCAGTTCTTCATTAAGTATTGTGGTTTTAACCTACCATCATGGTGATTATCAATTTTTCATTATTTTAAGAAAATCTGGCATATAACAAGCAAACAAGCCAGAGTAGTATGGATCATGGTGGTGAAAGTAGCAGAGGAGTGGATGGTAATAGTGCAACAGACTGGGAAGCTAAGTCATGTACACATACAGCCAAGGAAAACAAAGCTTGGTGGAGAGTTGACCTGGGAAAAGTGGAGCATGTTACTGAAGTGTACATTGTCAACAGAGATGAACTTGGAGTAAGATTGTCAAATTTTGAGATTAGAGTTGGTAGGTTACCATTTGTTGCATCACCTGTTACATTCATATGCACCTACACGACCAGTGTTCAGTTTTTATCGCTTCATGTACAACCATTAGCCAAAAACTTAGGGTAATCTTTAAGTGTATGGTTTCATTTTAACAAAAGACGTAGTATATATAGTAGGGTTATGTTCTTCGACTAAGCTATTTATCAACTTGAATTAATTTTGATAAAGGTAAAGTAACTGCAGTAGAGAGAATGTGATAGCTAAGTGATTCTTTGTCATTGCCCTTAGTCAAAGCAAATTAAGCTTTAAGCTTATTTAATGCCATTCAATAAAAGGCAAAACTATGAAGTATACTTGTACATAAATGAAGTAATTCTCTTTTAGGCACAACATCTGCTAATGGAGGCGTGGCCAACCCTGAGTGTGGCAGTGGTCACGGTGTTCCACAAGGGGCAGGTTTATCCTTCTTCTGTCATCCCTCTTTGTATGGAAGATATGTGACAATCAGAAGTTTACAAAGTAATGAGGCATTAACAGTGTGTGAAGTTGAAGTGTATTCTGAAAGAAGAGGTACTTTATTTTTTGATGCTTATGATGATAAAGGTTATAATGGTTGTGGTGATGTGGTCTGTAGAGTATGAAACATTTCATTTATATATCTGAATAAAATATGTATATTTTGAATAAAATTATGAAAATACATGTACAGAAGTGGGTGTAACTCTTTTCTCATGGGGTCATACAATGTAGTTTATTTTAAGTTAAACAAAAAATAGTTAAATTTAACAAAATAATGCAAATAATGCACAGCAAAGATGAATCCTTTTTCAGCATGTCCAATGCAGTCCATTGGTGTTGCAAGCAACGATGCATTTCCGGACAGTTCTTTCTCTGCCTCATCAACAAGAAATGGTAATGACGCTTTTAAAGGCCGACTATATGGAGATGGTGCATGGTCACCCAGTGATGACAATAATGCTAGTGACTACCTACAAATTGACCTGCTTTATGAGTTTATTATCTGTGCTGTTGCTACTCAAGGAAAGTCCACTGCTGATCACTGGACAACAAAGTACAATTTACAGTTATCATACGATGGTAGCAATTGGGTCATTTATCAAGAAAACAGTATTGACAAGGTCTGTTTGAGTTATGAACTCGGAGATGTCTGGTAAAAGTAGTCTAGAAAGCTCCTATATATACATGTATTATATATATATATACACATATACAAGGAATCACAGCTTCCAGATTGTATCACAGAAATATTCATGTACTGCTGTTTAGATGGTTATTGTACCTTCCTCTTGCTTTCTCATTGAATTTATAGCAAGAAATTTTAAAGCACCTAACAATGTTTTCGCACAACAGCACTATTCTAACACTTCAATGTCAAGGAAAAACAGAGGACTCTTTTTCTCAGAAATCACATTGTTTTCGGTACTTTCGTGATTCAGCTGGCATATTATTAAATATATACATCGTATGCAAATGTGGCGGACCACTCGGTCAGCGCCCAAGACGAGTGGAATGAAAGCGAGGCTAGTCAGTCTTTGATGTTTTGCTTTGACAATGCTTTTCCAGACAAGATAATTTGGTTATCAACTGAGTTGATAATGTGAATTAGCCACCGTAAAGAGATTCAGAAGCTGACGTTTCGAGCGCTAGCCCTTCGTCGGAGCGAATCGCTCCGACGAAGGGCTAGCTTATCTTGTAATACTCCCACCGACGCAGCACCACAGTTTCTTTAGAACCTAACCCCCTTTACTTTTCCAGACAAGTCTTGCTTTGTTGTCGATTTGGTGCCTTTGTTTCGCCCTCCCTATGCGTTTTTGTGTTCATGAATGCCACCACAACAGAGTGGAATCTTCCACAGCAGAGAAAGTGTTCTTTTTTCAGTTTCCTCATTGGCCTCAGAGGGGAAACCAGAGAGACGGAGGCAAGGAGTTCACAATAGCCGAAGGAATTGTTAAAGTTCAGGTTGGAATCGATCTTAGAAAATGTGTAAGCGATCGCATTTACGGTAGCTCCAAGTTGTTGTCATTTGGCTCAATGCTTTCACTGGTTTAAGCGACAGGTGGGTGGGCGGGGCATGTCAGTCAATGGCGAATGGCAAAGCAAAAACTGAAACCTTATACAAGCCACGTGACCTGAAACCCCCCGCACACCTATACCCAGACTCCCAGCTGTGTGAGAAAAACGTTTTCCGCTTCTTTCGTTCCTCAGCCAGCGGAAAACCACACTTCTCACACACCGCTGGGAGCCATGCCAAGCCGAAACGCAAAGAGCGCAGAATAGGAAAAATGAACTCAAAACATACTTTCTACGTGCACAAAAACTATTTCAATGGCAAAAGTGGACATGTAATGATTGACATAGAAGACTTAAGTGTCTAGTACTAAACATGAGAAAACAAGCTGAATAAAATGCAATGTCAGTGTCCATCCTAATAAACTTCAACAAGTAGAAGCACATCTAAGGACTCATCTATGTAAATTGTTCCAAGCCTTCTCACTTCACGAGCTGTTGGCATAAACAATGTCAAAGTCCATCCTAAATTGACTTTGTAACAAGTAGAAGAGAGTCTAAAGATTCGTTCACGTAATTGTTCCGAGCCTTCTCACTTCTCCAACCTCCATGCCTCTGGAAGAATCTGTCTGGCACACCGAGAGCTGCTGCTGCAGAGGCTCCTGAATGCAGGCTATGGATTCCAAACTTAGAGGGGTCCAGACCTTCCTTGCCAAGCTCCTTCTTGATCAGCTCCTTTGCCCGACTGTAAGACATAGCCTCTTTCCGCAGACGAACTCCTCCCCTGGTATGCAACACGCGTCGAAATAATGGAGAGCCTTTGTAGTAGTTTGCAGTTTTCAAGAATTTTTCAATGATTTTGACAGGGCAAGGGGGTGTATTGCAACGGGCTACGAAAACCCATGATCCCTCATGGAACTGATCATTCTTCCGTTTTTCCAGAAAAATAGCTACATGGGAATCAGCAAAATAAAAACTGTCCACTGACAGATGGCGCAAGTTATCCCATCGAAGAAAACCAAAGAAACCCAGACCCAGGCCTGACTGGGTCTGTTGAATGAGAGATACAATGTACAGCGCGAAGACCATGGAATGTGCCAGCAAACAAGCAGCATCATGACGACTGGCCCATGACTTCCAGGATCTATAAGCACGCAGATAAGTCGAAACTGTTGTAGCAGCGTGATCACGAACCAATATTGCTGGTAACGCCTGTGCTAGCTGTTGCAATTCCGGATGGTCAAAATGATCCGCTTGAAATTCAGCTGGAAAGCTGACCTCTGCCACCATGGGTTGTGCAACTGCAACACAATGATAAATGCCATAAGAGCAGGGACCAGGGCAGAAGGGACCAGGGCACACATACCATAAAAGAGGAGTACATCTACATGCATATACACAAGCTAAAAAATTTTGGGTCCATAACAGCTTGGAGCCCATAACAGGCCTCAGGAGCCAAAACAGCTGAGAAGCCATAACAGCTTCGTAAAAACCAAACAGGTATCCATAACAAGCTTGTAACTCAAACAATAGCAGAAATGATGACGTGCATGGCACCAGCCACCAAGGACAGGATTAGATCATCAAGGTATTAACAGCAGCTGTCTTTGTCACTAGAATGATTCTTAACATAAGGCAGCAAACAGGCCCTTTAAGTCCCAACATGGGCACCACAGAAGCAAAGCTGAAGCGCCAGTAGTCCAAAAGGTGGCACACCTGTTGTAAAGACACAGCTGGCAGCAGCTCCTGGAATAAAGATGCCCTCATAAGGTTAGATCCTTAAGGGAGTTTGTTACAAACCCCCTCCATGAACCACGCTTAGTAATAAGCAGGGGCCACCAGGGCGCAGAGTTCTGGACATCAGGAATTCACTGGCTTGTTTGTTGATAATTTCCTGAGGACGGTCCAACAGCTCCTGCCCCATACTGAACATTGGCAGCACGGCATTCTCTGGCGAAGTGTCCTGGCTTGAAGCAACGAAAACAGACAGACCGCCCATCACGTGGCTGGCCCTGTTTTCCCGCCATTAATGGTGTCGCGTAACTCGCATTACTGCGCTCGAGGATAACCCTCCTTTCCGAAGCATGTGGAATAACTCCTTTAGCCTTCGGAACCTTGGAGGAGGCCGCTTTTTTCTTCTCCTCCCTCAACTGTTTGCTTTCCTTAACGGCCTTCCGTATCTTCTTTTCGTCATCCGAGTCGCTAGCAAGCGGATCGGCGGTATAGCAAGCGACCGTATCCCAGCCGTACTTTTCGGCAAGTAAGATGTGCTTGTTCCTTTCCACGAGCAAATCCTTACCTTCAATTAGCTTTTTAGTACGATCCTCGTCGTCATCCATCGCCAGCGCTTCATCAATTTTTTCCAGTACTTCCTTATTTAGTTGGTATTGCTTCTTGTTACCAGCGAAGCGAAACTCTGGATCTGCTCTACGGGGTTTCTGAGCGCTCTGAGATCTCGAGCTCACCATCTCGCTCTGGAGGCGCTTTAATTCGGTAGCATTGGCTTGCTGCTGCTTAAGAAGCTCCTTCGCCCAGTCCGGTGGTTCTGAAGACGCGTGGAGCGGCGAAGAACGTGCATTACTACTTCTGTTCGACCCGCCACGAGAACTGCAGATCAGATGTATGACTATCGCCACTTCGCCCAGAAGAACGATTCGGTGGGCTTTTGTACGAGAATTATCCTTCGCCATCAGAAATGGAAGAAATTGAGAAGACAGCAATGAGCGATCAAAACCGACTGAAATTTGAAAGCTAACCACACATGTCAGGCAATGGCGGATGGCAAAACAAAAACTGAAACCTTACACAAGCCATGTGACCTGAAAACCCCCACACACCTATACCCAGACTCCCAGCCGTGTGTGAGAAAAACGTTTTCCGCTTCTTGCGTTCCTCAGCCAGTGGAAAACCACACTTATTTCCTGCGGCGATTGTGAACTCTATTTCTTTGTCTCAATGAATTCAATCAATCAATCAATAAACTTTATTTAAATGTCGAAAGACCGCCTAGCCAGGGAGAAATCTCCCTTACTAATATGGGGACATTCTAAAAATTAAATTAAAATAAATAAATAATTACTAGTAAAAAAAAAACTGTGTACGATAAGATGTAAAAACTATTTACAATAAATTACAATTTAAGCCTAAAAAGCCATAAAATAATAAAATTTCTTTTTCTTTAAAATTATTACTACATTTTAAGAAGAGCACTGGCCGCAACCTCTGCACCCATCGTCAATTAATTCACTTAAGTTAAGATCTCTTATTCGTTTTTTAAAAACATTAAGGGATTCTGCGTCCCTATTATTCTTAGGAAGTTTACTCCATAATTTTGGGCCTAAAAATCTAACAGAATGTTTTCCATGCGTGACAGTATTGAAACGAGGTAACATAAAGTCAGATTGTCTTAAGTTATAGGTATTCGATTGTCGGCTAAAGATGTTCCTAATATATGAAGGGCAGAGCTCATGCTTAACCTTGTACATAAGAATACATAGATCTTGTAAGCGCCTGTTTAATAATGTTGGTAGTTTCGCCCTTTTGAGAAGATTCAGATAGCTCAAATTATTATCCTTAAAAACCGCTCTAAGACCTCGTTCCTGCAGTCGTTCCAGTTTTCTTGTGTCGCTTGCCTTACAAAAATGCCATGCCAGGTGGCAGTATGTGAGGTGAGGAAGAATTGCTGCTTTAATTGCATTGATCCACTATTTTCCCTTAGAGGTGAATGGCGGAAGATTTCTATGCCTTCTCATCGGATTCAAAAACACAGCAACTTGTAGGCGCAGCGAAATAAAACAGAACAGATCGACGACAAAGCAAGAGTTTTCCTGGGAAACATTTTCAAAGCAAAACATCAGACAGACTAACCTCGCTTTCATGTAGCTCATCCCGGGTGACGACCAAGTGGTCCGCCATATTTGCATTCGGTGTATATCTATTGAAAGGCTTCGGGCCCTAGACTTTTTGGCCATTTTCAAAGTGCTCAAAAGTAGCTGAATTTTGGTATGTGGGCTTCATTTTACCTGAGAAACATTGCTCTGAAGTTTGTTTCGCAGGCTCTTTCTTCGTTGTCTAGAAATAACATATGCAAAACTGACTCAGTTTTCCAAGCGGTATCTTTTGGAAATCTATTGTTAAACGAAAAACAAAAGAAACCTTTTTTTTGGCTAAAGGATGAATGATTTCTCACTTGTTTCGTTAGCTCAAGTGGATAAGCGCTGAACAAAGCTGATTTGAATTTGTTTTGTCATGACGCCGGTTCAAGTCGATACAAGGTCAATTAATTTCTTTTCGTTGTTACTCTACTTCTTTCAAAAACCAACATATCTATTGCCATTGAAATGCCGTTTTTACTCACTAGGATCTGGTATTGATATGTTTTTAGTTGGAATTGTGATGTACGCTTTTGGCGTGCAAAGTAGTAACACAAATTCAGAGCTTACCTGTTCATTTCCACCTATATTCAACGCTTGTGCAAGGAATATTTGTGCCCGCCTGGTAGGAGATTTGGCATCCTTAAGCCTTTGACCCTTGATAAGTCACCAGCATGCCTCAAAGAACCGAGGTGTGTTTTTGTTCCGAGATCATGGTTTAACTTAGCCATTGATCGAAGAGCAAGTGAGCCAGGCGGTAAGAGTCTAGAAACGCTTCTTCTTCCAAACCAAAGCATCCGTTGTAGACTTATGGCTCATTTGCTAAACTTTGGCCTGTGTCAGTTTTGGAAATTAGAACTGCTTTCTAGACTCTTATTATTTTCTGGAAATTAGCCGCGGGGCATCCTTTGCTGTAAAAATTTCTGGGATATCCCATAATCTCATACGTAAAGCGCTGTGACCATTGTGTGTGTGACTTATAACGTGACTCAGCAACACGGCTGGGAACTGGCGAGAAAGGCCAGGCAGCAAAGTCCTTGAATTTGACCTGTGTTAGGTGAAAGTTAATTTAAACAGATTCAAAGCCGTTTCTACAGGGCAAAGAGAAATCACAGGTCGGTTAAATTGGCAAGCAAGCATTCCGTGAGTGTGTATGGTGGATTTCCAAGCAGATGATTACTCTGAATTGTGATAGGATCAAGCCCGTTCCGAAGAAAAAAAGACAAAGAACCCCTGATTGCAGGTTAGGAAGAAGAAAACTTCAGCTCAAATGTAAGTTTTGCTTTGTATTTCAGCATTCCTTTGCTGATAAATTTTCCGTTTCATGCGCTTTTTTTTCGGCTTTAGCAGCGTGTTAGCTTAAGGCTTCCTCTTTCTGTGTTGTCAGAATTAATCATTTCGTGGAACAAGCAGTTTTGTACCAAAAAACTAATTTCACCTAGAAACATTTTATAAATCTGTATAAATCACTGATGTAGCCGATTTGCAAAAGGTTTAATCTCTCTCTCTAGGCACTACTCGTTGACTTGATTTAGGTATCGATTCATGCAATAGATTTCCTAAGTCGAGATTGTTTTCCTTGGCCTAACACTGCGCTAACCCTAAAGTATCCTGACCTTAACTCTAACCTAATTCGAAGCGCTAACCCTGAAGCAATAACCCTAGCCCTGAACGTTAACTCTAACCTCAACCCGAAACTCTGACCGCAAACCCCAACCCTAACACTAAGCACTAGTGCTAACCCTAAGCAATAAACCTAACCCTGAGAGCTAGCCCTAACACGAAGTGCCAGCGCTAACCCCAAGCTTGTTTGGTAAACCTAACCTTTAACGCTAACCCTAGTTTCTAGAGGTAGCCGTAACCCTAACTCTAATAAAACTGGGAACTCTTAACCCTAAGAGTTAAAGTCAGCATTTGAAAAAACTTAAAACAAAAACAACACTAATTGCATTGTGTAACAAAGCAGTTCCAAACAATGCGGACTGTGACATGCAAGTGTTTTTGCATACTTTATTTCTGGAATACACAACAGAAACGAGGGGAAATAAGTGCAAGGCAGTTTTCTACAGGTATAAACAAATCAGCATGCGAAGTTTGGAGCTGTTTTGGCCATTTTCGATTTTAGCAAAAAATTTAGGGGACTTTCTTGCCTGCGGCCTTTCATTTGATTGCATGATCTCTATCAAATATAATTTTCGATGTGTGGAATTTAACAAAGTTTAACACAGTCTCAAACTTAATTATTTGCATCACTTGGCTTGTTTTGCTTTTTTGGACTGTAAAAAGTCCATTCAGAACGTTTTTTTTTCCCAGTGTAGATTCACCCTTTTGGTGTCCACTATTTTTTCGTTTTTGTCAGAAAGATTTCATTTTTTCAATTTCATTTATGCAAAGTACCAGTAACACTTTTGTGCACTCTTTTAGCTAGATCTTGTTTTCCTCCTGAACAATTTTTTCTTAATTTTTTAACTAAAAGTGGATGATTGTTGCACCAAAATTATGCATGATATGCATGCTTGTTTAAGAGAAAATGAGTGTTTGTCTTGCTGTTGGGCTTAGCTTGAGGGAATTCTCTTATGTTATGTTTGTGCATGCGCTCAATGTGCACATGCTAATGATGTGAAAATCGTGTGTAGTAGGGATTACCAATGCAAGACTGAGGAATCACCTCAATAAAAAGTAGTGCACGTCAGTCAGATTAATTTGTGTGGTTGTTAAAATCCCTACCAGTCAGAGAGGTGGTTGGAATCATGCTAACTCATACTAGAGAGTTTTCTTGCTCATCACCTCATGATTTGTTTTTAACACTTCACAGAGTACAATTGACTGATAAAGTGAAAAAAGAAAACCTCTGAAACTAGGGTACAGATACCGGCAAATACATTGAAAAACTGTACAACCAGACATTTGTCATAATAGTATGCTATGCTTAAGAAATTAAAGAAAACAAAATGTTGACTCAGGCTGCACCCCTGTCAACTATCACGCAAAAGAAAATAGCCCAATGGAAAGAGCGCACTACGTAATTTAAGTCCCTGATTGACTTACCCCAAATACACCGTAGCTAATATGCTATTTGTAAGTCAATTAATTTCATTTGAACAGTGAAAAGTGAATAATCTTATTGTTTTAGTATAATTCTAACCACATTTTCCTTTAAATAGTGCAAGTCCAATTATTTTTGGTCTTAGTATTAAACTTCACAGTTTAGCTAAGAGAATTTGCACAGACTGGATTGCTAATTTGACATTTGCAGTTATATATGCCAGCTTATCAAAAAAGTTTGAGCTATTTTATTTCAAGAAACTCTAAATACCCTCCTTTTTGTCATCTCAGACTTTGATTATCCATTTGTTTGTAAGTTTTCTTTCAAAACTCTGGAGAAATGAGGAAACATTACAATTTTTGTTGACCACACCAAGCCCTAGCCTGCGTTGCAAACACACTAAACCCCAGTATAGTCCATCTGCGAATCAGCGACCAAAAGAATTACCTGGAGAGGCATATTTAAATACCAAAGTTTTTCTGAAATGCTGTTCGGAGTTGCTAATGCAATGGTATGTCTATTTTCTTTGCCGCTTTGAACGTTTGGTTAACTAGCATTCACATCCTGGACTCTGGACTGGACTGGACTGGTTTATTAAAAATCACATCGCATCCCCATAGGATTTACATTTTAGGCACTTGTTTTGGTTTGGAATGAACAATATCCGTGATAATTGGAAGGTATCAAAAGATGAAAGATTTTCCGAAACCGGTAGGGAGATTGACAAACATCATTGCCCCCCAAAAACTTTCACAGATTCCTGTTGCTCGGGAAGATTGTCAGATAGTTCCAACTGCTTTTCACTGCTTCAAACGTTAATTCCGTGATCGCCCCCTTGTTTATTTTGTGTATCTGGTATTTATCAAGAGCATAACCATGGTTCCACAAGATCCACTCATCCAATAACGGTGCACGAAAGAAGAGCCATATGCAAGAGTCAATTAGAGCCTATTATAGAAAACCCTAGTACCACGCGGGGGGGGGGGGGGGGATGAGCTTTTGGTTGCTGATTTGCAGACAGACTATACTGGGGTTTAGTTTGTCTGCAATGCAGGCTAACCAAGCCCCTGTACATTAATAACTGTTAGCAGAATTCTACTAGTATACTAATGGAAATGCTGTAATCTGATTGGCTGAGTCATTCTACACTATCAGCCATTAGTGTGCAGTGGCTTGGTATGGTCAACAGAAGTCCAAGGTTTACTCGTTTCTCTGAAGTTTTGAGATGACATTTAGAAACAAATGAATAAACAAAATTCCTGGGAAGACTAAAAGGAGGGCATTTTCTTGAATCAAAAAAGCTCGAAATTTTGGGAAAAAACTGCTAAGTGTGCATACACAACTGAAAATGTCAAATTGACAATTTAGTCCGCTCAAATTCTCTTAAGCGTGAAGCTAATTCTCAGACCAGAAATAATAATTTTGAAATCGTTTTTGAAGGAAATTTCAGTAGGAATTCTGCTAAAACAATTAGATTATTCGCTCTCGATTTCTGAGGCAATAGTTGATTTGGCCTTCCGCCTCATCAACTATTACATGTACCTCATAGAAGTCTTGAGCTCATAATCTAGTTGTTAAATAGTATTCAGTGGCTCAGCCAATCAGATTACAGCCTTTGCGTTAGTATACAGTATAATTTTACTAAAAGTCTTCAGAAACTGGTTTTCCTATGTATGCAGTGTTTTGAGATGGAAAGCACAGACTGTCCTTCTGTATTTTCCATGCATTTTCTACAATTGAAGATGCTAGTGGAAAACCCTCCTAAGTGACTTTTGAGGTCAAAAAAAAATTTTCGTCAAAAGTGCTCGAATTTTTGCATATGGCCTTCAATTTACTTACTTAACAATGCCTTGTTGTTTTTTTCGACAATTTGCTTTTCGTTTTCGAGAAAATTGAAGCCAAAATTTCGGAGAGTGTTGAATGGTGTGCAATGAAGCGAAACAAAAGGAAATGTTCACATAAATTTGTCCTAATCAACAAGGTCGTGTTCCGTGGCACAAGTGATTAACGTGCGTGCACGCGACGCAATTTTGGAAGGATGCGACGGTTCAAATCTGGAAATTTTTGCCCTGATTTTTTCTCTCTCTCTTTTTTTTTGCTCTTCGCTTTATTATCTTGGCTAAATTGCAGAATACCCCGCCACTTATTTGCATCTTATTGAATAACAATAGCATCTATTGTTATATACCTCGTTCTTCAAAGCACGCCGACACATGTAATGGCTTGGCCGGGGTATTCTGCAATCGCTCCATTATCTTTTTGCTAACAAGAGAAACCTATTTGCCGATTTAAACCGCGGAACAATGCTAGCCAGATGCGCTGGTTAAATGCTGGCTTTGACATTTTTCCTTTACTCGACAACCCGTCATGGACGTTATTTTTTCATCGAAACGATCCTCTGCAAACTGTTGCTCTGGTTCGTCATCAAGCTCTGTTCGAAACGATCATCGATTCCGGCATCGCTTCGCTGAATGGCGTGCAAACGCAGATGCATGCCATGCAGACAGATAAATTTGCACAAAGTTTTCGTCTGTCATGACTCATTAGTATTCGTAGCTCAATCGGTAAGGCGTTGGGTGAATGAGATTTTGCTGAACAGTTCCGCTGGTTCAATGCAGGCTGAGACACTTTTCTTACACTTGACAACCCGTCTTGGCCGGCTTTTCTTTTTTACCTTTTATTGCTGATTATTTTTAGTTCGAAATCGAAGTCTGATTAGCCCAGCCACGAAAACCGACAACTGAAACAAGCAAAGCAAAACACAATCGAGAAGCCCATTTACCGGGCTTATAATCACTTAATAATATTGTGTATCAGAAGATTCGCACATTTATCGTCTCTTTGTAAAGTGAAGTTTGAGCGAATATCAGCAACTGCTAGTTCTTTGAGCCGATAAAGCATTGCTTTTTATATAATTGATGAGGCGGTCATGTTGACTCCTTAGCGCAATATGAAAGCGCTGCATCGCGAACGTAAATATTTTGTCAGACCGGTTCGACACAACTTCAGGCCCCTTTTTTGCATATTAATTTCAAATATTTTTGGAACCAAAACATCGAAATAGGCCGTACTATCGATGCTGCTAGTGCTTAGGTAAACCGTTAAGTTCGCATCGAAATATACACTGATTAATAAACTGGTTGTGTGTGTATCGAAACATTCGGCGCCCGATTATTTAGGCCGTTCTCGATAAACTTTTTAAAGTTTATTTATAATCAATTTTTTTAATCACATTTTGGCAAACATTATTACATAATAATTTTACATGTCAGAAAAAGACATTGCATCTTGCATTTCCATTTCCCATACTCATCATTTTGTGTGTTTTATTCTACCAACTCATATTGCAGGTATTCAATGGTAACTCTGGACGAGATGACATAGTTAAACACAGCCTCAAGGAATATGCAAGTGCAAGGTTCATACGGTTCCAGCCAACAAATTACTCAAGCCACAAAGCTCTGAGAGTTGAAGTTTTTGGAGTACTTGTATCTAGAGGTATTAATTTATAATATTGCTGGTCAAACATAGGGGCAGATCATGGATTTTTCAAAGGGATGAGGAGGAGGTGGCTGGGATCTTGGGGTTGCAGAATCAATGGGGCATGCCCACAAAATGTTGCAATTTGTGAATTGGAACCTATTTGAAAACGGTTACATCAGAGGTGGCCTCATGGTTAGTGCGCTCGACTCCAGAGTGAGTGGTCCAGGTTCAAGCCCTTGCCGTGGACATTGTGTTTTGTTCTTGGACAACGTACTTTACTCTCATGTTACCTCTCTCCACCCAGGTGTATAAATGGGTACCAGCGAATTTATTGCTGGGGGTAACTCTGCGATGGACCAGCATCCCATCCAGGGGGAGTAGAAATACTCCTAGTTGCTTCATGCTACAGAAACTGGGATAAGCTTCAGCCTGGTGGGCTACAAGTGGCCCATATGCAGACTTTACTTTACGTCAGAAATACTGGCAATACCGCAAGGTAGAAATAACAGTGAGGCACCTGTCCAGACATCTGTTTTAATTTTTCATTTCGCTTTTCCAAAATGCAGGTGGTCAGCCACCCAATCCACCACCCCTCCCCTACATGTACCTCTGCCCCTTAATAATCATTTCTCAACAAGAGAGTCGGATTATCACAAGGCTACACTTACACATCTTAAGGGTCCAGTTACTAATCTTTCTAAGCCATTTCTAAGGTAAATTTATGCTCATATAACATCATCCAATTTAGTAATGTCAGACCTAAGAGTGTCTAGTGGATTTTGAATTTTTCCTTGATCTGAAGTACATTTTGCCCATGGTCAGTTGACTAATTGAGCAAAAATTGTATCACTAATTCTATTAGTGAATGTTACAAACTGTAGTTCACCAGACCAGCAACCCTTTGATATCATCAATTGATGCGCAAGAAAACCTCATAAAGGTAGCTTTAGGTCAGGTTTTTTTTTTGGGGGGGGGGGGGGGGTGTTGGAGTGTGGTTTACTGTGAAATTTCACTTTCTTGGCAACTGGTTTGCGAAAGACGGTTTATTTTTCCCTTAAAGTGAATGTGGACTTAAAACAGTGCAGACTTATTGTTTATAGTGCTCTTCTGTAAATAAATAATAGTGTAAGTAAAAAAGACAGTAGAAGAATTCACCTTTTATAAATAACAAACATCTAATGACTAATTTCTTTGAAATTGATTTTGTATAAAAAGTCACAACATTTCAACCTTTCACTTGAAAGTTGAAATGTCGTGACTTTTTATCATTTCGAATTCAAAACCTTTGGAAATGTTATTAGTAATAATGCTATGCTTCAAGCTTGAAATATTTGCTATAATATTTTTTGAATTCACCAAAGTGAAATACATTTATAAAATAAATTATATTTGTTTCTACAAGTATGTCATGAATTTTACGTGTCACCTGGAATGACGAGCATCTGACAGAAACCAGTGAGGAGCTTTGGCTGAGGCCTTACATGTACCGGTATGTGTTTCAAGACAGGAAGAGGATTGAGTTAGTAATGAATTTTACTCTATTTAATTTCAGTTCCATCACAAGCTCCTAGTGGTTTTACAGTGGATGCAAAAACTTCTACCAGTATTACAGCATCCTGGCAGTTACCACCAGAATATGCCAGACATGGAATTATCACAGGATTCAAACTGTTGTATGGAAAGAAAGACTTTGCTGGGTCACCAACTGAGCTCACTAACAATGTTACAACTCACACTACAGTTATCAGTACGCTTGATAAGTACACAGAATATGAATTTCAAGTGTTGGCATTCACATCTAAAGGTGATGGACCAAAGAGTTCTGTAGTGGTTGAGAGAACAAGGGAAGATGGTAAGAACTCAGTAACAGATGTTTTGTTTTAGAAAATAGCCCAAAGAAAAGACCCAAGCTCATGGGTTAAAAATCATGTTTCTATAACTCGACAAAAACGCAGAACTAGCATGAGCTGTTCACGGACTAATCATCAGTGTTGGAAGTTAGCGCTCACCTGTTCGCCAGTGTGACAAGCTTCAGTCGAGTAGAAAGTATTGATAACACTTTTTTTATTTTCCATTTTGGCAAGAATATATCCAAATGAAAACATACCAGTATTTTTCTACCTGTTTTTATTTTGTGAGATTCCCAACTAATTAGCCAATAAAACACAACATATTGTTTTGTAAATAGACAAAATTAAATACTACTTTGCCACAGTGATAATTAATTTAGTGCACAAGACTTGAAGAGGTAAAACAATGTTTGCTCACTAAGGAATGAATCTCAGAAAGATTTATCAGTAGAAACTGTTTTGTTTCAAGGTGCCTCTTTTATAGCTATCTTTGGGTTTAAGGTTGTTTAGAATAATTTTTCACAAAAGGAAACAAAACGTCAACCAGTCTTCCACATGCATACCGACAAGCTGTTCAATCCTACGGTATTTCTGAATTCTAGGGATTATGCAAATTCGGTAGCCAGCTGTTTGCTTAGGTTTGTTTCAGTTAATTAGCACTATGGAAATGTGGAGTGTCAAATGTCGATGATAGAAACGAGGATAAAACTGTAAAATCGGTCAGTAATCCTACATGTACATGCATTAGAAGGCGGCTCGTAAATGAACCAGAACAAGAAATCTCAACACAAAATGGCAAGCTGGGTGTCTGTGATTACAAGATACTGAGAAAACATATGGTTTGGTAATCATTCTGGAAGTCTGTCTCCCGAATGACGAGTGCTGTCAAAATTTAGTTTTGACATGGTTTATTTGTATGCAGATGACACAACAATCTATTGCATTGATGATTCAGTGCATGAGGTCATATTCAAGCTCAACAAAGCCCTTGAGAAGTTACATATGAATGTTGTATACAAATGATGTAATAGAGAATTAGCTCTCTGTTAATTCTCTGTTCCTAGTGCTATGCAGCACAACATTCATATGTACAGTGTACCGTTACTTTCTCTTCGCCGCGATTCACCATCTAAATCGACCCCAACTTTCTCTGTCCGACCTCGTAGCTCAGTCGGCAGAGTAACGGTAGATCTAATCCGTTCGTTCATAGAATTACTTGTTCTCTTACAAGGATTCTTCAAATGTTTTTCATCATAATTACAGCAAATACCTTGATTAGGATTTTGATCAAAGAATTTATCTCTAGCACATTTCCCACAAATGGAGAAGCCGTTGAAGGCATTCTCTCGGTCTAATCCAAGGTCATGAAGGGAAGCGTATTCATTGTCATAGATCACTTTGTTTTTATAATTAGGGTTTATACACATACAACTGTATCAATAAAACCTTTGCCATACATGAAATCGGGTGCCTCCTTAACTTTATGTTGTCTAGTTTTGACTCTTTCAGCAGAATTTATTGTATACGGCTTGGCTTCATCACTAATTTAGAGACCTTACACGGAGATACATTTGCTTTATACGACAAAGATGCTTTCTTGGGGGACTGTTTAGAATAACTACTGCTAGAGTGTATTTGTTCAGCCATTGTGGATCCCAGTGTTGGCAACGTATTTTTTTGTTTGATAATATTTCTGCTCACCCCCTCTGTAGCTTGTATCATTCGATGTAGATAAGCTTCTAAACGATTCATTCGACTATCAAGCATTTCATTTATGTGTTCCACCGCATCTTCCTTTCCTTCAGCTTTTTTCCAGGCCGAGGCTCCATGTCGATTTTCAGTGTGCTCCATTAAAGTACTAATTCCTTCTGCCCCTAGGTTAGGTTTTCTAAATAGCTCCATATTGTCTTGTAATTGTGAGAGGTTGCCATTTTCTTGTAACTTAAGTAATTTTTTTTTACGTAATCTAATCTTCTGTGGTAGCTGAGTTGGTCCACTGGCCTCTGTGTTGAATACCATTAGGTGGCAGGTGGCAGGTGGCTAGGGCCACTTTTGCAGTCGATTTCTCTAGGCAGTAATTTGAATTTGTTAAAATATTTCAGAGCTTCGCAATCAGTCATGATGAACGTCTCAGCAAAACTGATGGTACATTTTAGTGTTCAGCTTTTTATGTTTCGACCAAATGAGCGAGTGGTTGTCTATGTTCTCTTGGACAGAGGTCTTTACAGCATACCGTTAGGATGTTTTTGTAGTTTACATAATGCGTGTCCTAGAACTTGTTTCACTATCGAAGCATTAAGAATAATGAGTTCTCGACATTCTTTGACAGGGAACCAACTTTTCCCAAATTTTAGTAGGAAAGAGTATTGTCGAAATCCCAATAACTTCTTTGTACATGCAGATGTTTCGACATCTTTACAAGAACACGGAACATTTCCCAAGAGATAATTTCGAACCACATCAGCAATTGTTTTGACTACATTGTTAACAGTCAAAATATGTATATTGTTTCTGTTGACGAATTCGTTCACAAGAGGAACGTACTTGTTTAATCTATCCATGTCTGCTGTCAGCAACTTTTGCGATTGCGACGCTGGTGCACATAGCAATTTATACCTTGTTCTCCATCCTTGTCCTTATGTAAATTGATCAAAAGGTAATTGTACAGTTTAGCGCATCATTATATAGTCAAACAAGGCAATAAAGTGATTACCAGCCCTCATAAATCGTTGACCAAGAAGTTGAATGGGCAATTTGTCTGAGAGTTAATTAAATAAAATGTAGTACTGAATATGTCTATGTATTTTCATGCTGTTCCGTCCCTGAGCAAATAGGTTTATAAACATGCAATCTTTGTGATGTACTCCTTTTGTAGACGTGTCCTCCATAAATTGATTATTTTGTGATTCGTGCATTAGGTCATCCACGATTAGCATACAAGGTTTTTCCGTTTTGTCAAACAACTGGTGAAACAACTCGGGTAATCCGGCATGAAACGTAACACCTATTGCTTGGAACGCGTTCAGAAATTCTTTCATCGTTGTGCGCTTTATCGTACCGGTCAAAACAACTTAGTACATTTTCCAAGATTTTCTCATGTTGAACAACTTGAGTATATAAAGGCAGTAACCCCCGCAAACTGTCGAATGTGTTTGTTGATAGTCTTCGTTACTGTGTTTATAGTAGTCATATTGTTTCCAGAGCACGTTCAGTTCGGAGGGTACACTACCGTAGCTGTCAAAGAATATATTTTGACTGAAATAGGAAAACTCTTTTCGTAGATGGCTATCCAGTGTTGCCACGGATTACCACTGTTATCAGTGTTAATAATGTAGCAACAAGGTACTTGCCGCTGCTTGGGAAAACAATCTCCTGCAAAGACAGCCAAAAACGTCTTACTAATATGCTTGTCTCTAGTGCCTACTTTAAGCAACTGAAATGTATTGTGTATCTCTGCTTTTTTTAGTTATTTTTTTGTAAAAAAAATACCTTTTAGTTGGCGTGTCGGGTATGTTATGGGTGGGTGGATCAGTGAGAGATGTATGTATGTCACACCAATCAGATTGGAGCTACCATTAAACACCAATCAAATTTCCTGTTGTAAAGGTAAATGGTATGTGAGAAGATTTGATCCCGATACAGTTGAGAACGGCCATATTTATTTTGCTGTAAAAGAGGAGGAAGTACTCCTATATTGGGTTTACCTCGACATTTTCTGTAGGTTAGACTAAGGATTTTGTGGGCAGGTTTTATAGTCATTAGCAATTGGATAATCAGTCAAAGAAACATACATGTAGTGCTTGGGATATAACTGGGAGCATGCGATGAAGGGTAAGATTTTCCCATTATATAAGTTTTTGAGTTAAATGAGTGTTAGCCTCTCTACTAGTAATGTTGATGTGGTTTCTATGATAGGGACAATTGTATTTAAGGGGGCAGAATGCACTAGTGGGAATGTGAAGAGGTTGTGACCAGGTTCGAATTGTTTGCGTGTTGTAGTGAAACCTAAGTATTCGGCTGCAGAGTCCAGGGCGAGTCGTTAATTTCAGCATCCATTGATCAGTTTCAGTACTAAGTTTCAACGAGACACGCCAAGAGACTACGATTAATTTCTTCAACAGAACAAAAATAAATTATTCTGTGACGATCTTACATATATAAATGTTCATTGCTTACTACTGGGCCAGGATGAGAAGGTACGTTATAAATGAAACTTAATCTTTCCTCGTCAATGTTATCAGGGTTTTCGCTTTCAATTATCAAATTAATAGCCAGCAAGAATTGTAGTAGAAGAAAATGAATATTTCTTGTTTAAGATAACTCAAGTGAGGTATATGAAGTCTTGGGAGTTCTATGATTGTATTAAGTACAAGGACTTTGGTGATTAAAAAATAAAGACTGACGTGTATGTTGCCGGTTTGTGATTTTCAGTCCGTGACAGTTGTGACAGTTGTTTAATATACTTTGGGTTGCTTCAGTGTAATGGTGGCTAGTTATGAACGAGATGAGTTTTGCATTTTTAGGTAGTTCATGAGTCAGTAGTAAACAATTCATATGGGAAGAGATATTTTATTTCAGGTTACAAAGAGTAACTTGATACTTTTGTTTTTCACAACGAGTAAGTTCAATTAGAGGTCACGAATCGTCGCTTTTAGTTCAAAGGACATATTTTAGGAGACGGGACTATTTAGATTTGAAACAGTTTTAACGTTTACAAAATAAGTGGAAGTGACGATTGTTTTGTTCTTGCATGCTATTTTCGGTGAAGTAGTGTTGTTTTGTAAAAAGGGTAAACTTACGACTCGTATAAAATTTGAATAGCTCTCTTAATTTGAGTATTTTTGAGCAAAAATTCCTCTTGGAGTTGAAAGGGCTATGAGATCGGTAAGTGAAGGGGAGTTATGCATGTGCCCATGTTGCACCAATCTCAGTGTGGCCGGTTTAATCAAAGAACAAATCAAATTGCCTGTTAGAGAATAAAATGATATCTATATTAATTTGGAGACGTGTCAGATTACTGTAGTTTGTTTGGTAAAACATTTTACATGTCATCGACTTAATTCTGCTCTCTGAAACCTTTCAATTCACAAAAAAATAACTCTTGCACGCCTTGCGTGCCTATGTGTTCTTTAAGTGCGCATAATCTTGCTCAAGGGCTCTCCACCCGGAGTAATCGATCTCCCTGCTGCACCAGGATAATCTGTCTGCTCTCTAGGCTGATATTAGTTTTTTTATAGGGTCCGAGAGCCACAAGTTTTCTACTGCGTTGTAAAAAGCAAGTAGACGCATATTGTTGATATCGCCACCTAGGCGAGCTTCCCGAGGTCTGAACGTTAGTTCAACGTCCACAGGGTGCTCCATAAATGGGCCAGTAGTTTTTCCTCCATCTTTAGCTGTACTGAAGTCCACAGATATGAAAAACTTCCCACCTTCTAACACTTGCTCTCATCTCCAGTACCAAGCTTGACAATCATCTTCCGCCCCACTCATACTCCAGAAATACTGCCAGAATTCTCTAGCATTGTTGACGTTTAGTGCAGCTTCTTCAAAAAACTGTTTTCCTCCATCGTAGACTTGAAACCGTGTGAGATTGTAGCGTCTGAAGTGGGTAGGATCCGATAGGTGAGAGCCTTGCAGGACATTGTCTGGTATCAGTACAAAGAAAACTAGACATGCTGGGGAATGCCTTGTAAACACATCTGACAGCCTAATTCGCCCTTGGGTATTGGTGAACATTTCTGGTACCATCACCATCTTCATCTTGGGAATAGCGAACGGATAAGGCGCATTAGGGCTAGCATTTTGAAGAATAAACTCGAGCGTTTCTTGGATATTCACATTAGGTGTCAACAATTTAATTTTTAAGTATGTCCCCTCTCTGTTGAGAGTGAATTTAACAGCTTCGGCAGCACCCAACCCAGTGACATATTCAGCTCGACAAATAACAGTGAAAGAGGGATCTTTGAAAGAAATTTCCGCTTCTAACCCTGTGTTGTAAGGTATGAGCTGATTGATGGGAAAAATCTCCTGGAAGGGGTTTGATGAACATATTAGCAGGGTGTTGCTGAAGGGCCAGTTACATTTGTCTTTCCTTAAGGTCAGTCTGCACTTGCTCAGCACCAACCGTGGCAGTGCCCACTCTTACTTTATCTGTAGCATCTACAATCGAGTCATACTCTTGGTCCCAGTCAAAAATCTGTGTAGCTGCTGCTCTTTTTCATGTCAGATCCGTTGCATTGGTGATAAAAGTCATGTATTTGCGCAAAGACCAGTCTCTATCCAAGTTTTTCAGGGCAGTTGAGCCGTTGATGGTAACATTTATGTCATCGATCAGCATTGCATTAGGCCACCCCGCATAACGTGTGTGGACATTATCTGCATTAGCAGCTGCCGCAGGGCGTGTCTAGGCAGTGCCATCTGCTTTGTCAACATCACAGCTGAGACACAGGCTTCATTCAGGGGGAATCCATGTTTCAGCTACAATGGGTGGTATAAGAAACTTTATAGATCTTAAACTAACAGCACCCCTGGGATTTACAAATGGTTGTGGTAAAATTGTGATTTCTCTGGTTAATTCCCACGTGTTATCCTGCACGACAACATTGGGACCAAACTGTGGGGTGTGAGTAGTGGCTACGGTGTATCCTGTGTGAAAATACCTTTCAGCATACGACAGAGCAGGCGATTTGCACTTTGACATATTAACACGTTGTGTACTCGGCAAGATACGGTGAACAACTGACTGAATAGTCAAACATATTATTTTATTATAGACCGTCAGATATGATATTTGACTTACGACTGCATAACAATAGTGTATTACTGCCTCTAAAATATGTCACCTATTAAAGGTATTTTCTTTGAAAGGGGAATTTTTGCCTAAAGTAATTCCGCGTCCTGTTTGACCTACATGTATGTGTCTCAAGGAGCGCCCTTGTCCACTACCCTTCCGTTTCGCTGCAAAATCTTTCAATTTGTTTAGACCGTTAACACCCTTCTTAGCGTATGTGCCATATTTGCTATTCTTCACGGAAGGCATATTTGCTGCTTGTGCTGGCCTTTGGTTTTTCCCATAAGTCGATAATGCAACATTGCGCCTTCTTTAAACTGTACGCATCCCTCCGTAATTACCACCTCCTTGATATGGGTCAGCTCCACTCGAATAAGTACCTCCTCTCCCTTTTTGATCAGCTGAGCAAAACCCTCCTTTTTGATATGGATTTTCGCAGTTTAAGTAAATACTGCTGCCTGATTGTTGCTCCCAGATCACTAAAGGATTACTGCTTTTCAGTCGCGTGAAGTTCATGGCGACTCTTCTACGACAACAGTACTAATGAACAAATTTATTGCACTCTCAATTTATATACATATTTTTTTTCTCCTTACAGGTATTTTTTTTGCGAAAATGAAGTGTAACGCTCATCTCACCCCCTTGAAACAAAATGGGTCGGCCTTGAGAATCATTTAGTTCATTTTTCAGTGTATCAAAGACATAATATTCTCTCAAGCATTTGTAGTCTGGTTGTTTAAGTGTAGTCACTTCTAAAAAACCAGGTTTAGTGTTTATGTCATGTTTGAATAGTATTGGAATAGTCTCCCTTCCTACAAAACTATCCCTCACTATGTCAGAAGTCTTGATTGGAAGGTTTCCTGGAGAGCTGATGAGCGCAAATTGTCTCTGGGGGTAATGGTATGATAAATGATGCATGACTTGTTTTGTCACTGTTCGTTAACAGTACAAAGCCTTTGTGCTGATTGTCGGTGGTTGAATGTTTTGACCATATAGTAATTTCAAAAGTGGGGCAATATCATTTTCGTCCTCAGACAACATACCTAGAACTCTGGCAATGTTCGTCGCTACAAACAAGTGAGCGTTTTTACAAGCTTTCCAAGCACTTCATTTTGTACATGTCTGAAAACAACCGCAGAGTGCTTTTTCCACACCTCTTGCAACATCTGCAACAGTTCTGTAATAGCCTTTGCTCAACATGGCACTTTTCCCTTCCATAATCAATTTCATCTCGTTTTCCTGGCTGTCCACGTTAATCCAAGTGTGAGGCAAATTGATTTGTGTCACCGCCACTTTGTAATGTTGATCCAATATAATTGGACTCTATTAGGTCTGTTCAATAAAGGAGTTTGACCCGTTTCTTTTTGCCAAATAGTGAGTTTGAAACTGCTATCTGAATCTTTGATTTCATACATCTTGATACCACTTGTCTTGGAATTCTTTTAGCCACAACTGAAACGATAAAGCTCCTGTATAAAATGAAGGATAGAGTCCTTCAGGATTGTTCATATCCACCCTTAGATGAGTGTGCTGACTGTTACTGGTCAACTGCTTGTAGTGTAAAATGGAGGGCTCCACGATGGCGGTTTCGTTTTGCTTTCCTTACAGAGTAAAGGTGTACAACTGTGGCTCATCTCTTTGATCAACAAACGATTTGGCTTTCAGTAATGATAACTGTACATTGTAGATTTTTGGTGTAGGTGTGAAAAAAGTTTCAAATTGGGCTGTATGTTTTGTATCTTTGAAGTCTATTTCCCCATTTTCTTGCGCCAAGGGTGTAAAAGCTTCCGGGTGTTGCAATTCCAGTGAATAGTCTCTGGGTAGATTTAAAACTACAGTGTGATCATTCTTGTGTCGCAATGTACCGATATAGGAAGCAATGCTGTCCATCAAAGCTGCCTCCCCTACAATTTTGTGCTTGATGACTTTCAAGTTAAACGTTTTAGGGTCTTTTATCATGATGCACTCCAATACTTGTTGTACGCTTCTTCGTACGTGGGAAGAAAAAGTGAAGTGAGAAAATATCGACAGAGAGATTTAAAAATGTGACGCTGTTTTGTTATGAATTTGTTGAATAATAAAACAATTATCCTGCTCAATCTTGCGGAATATCATCTGATTTTAGCCGACTCGGCCTACAGCCTCGTCGGCTAAGTATCAGACGATATTCCACGTGATTTCACAGGATAATTGTTAATTATTCTTCACTGAGAAATCAGTGTGCCAGGTGCTCAGTGGAGGTGACCCATGTGCGGTTGTCATGGTTGCCCCCTTAATTACATTGTGCCCATACTTGCTTGCTCATTGCCCACTCTGCTGTCAATTGGCACCTACCCTCCATGTGAATACTGCTTATCGACACGTTAATGTACTTTTGGGTTATTTTTTATGCCAAAGGTATAATTTAGAATGTTTTTGGGATTTACTTAAGATCAAACATACATAATCTTTTATTCTTGTACATTCTACATGTACTTGTCATACACAAAGAAGAACTATGAAAAAAATCAAACATAGAGAGTAACTAACTGAAGAGTTACAATGTATTTAATAAAATGAGTTGAAAAAATAAAAATGTAGGAACTACGAGAAAAACCACAAGTACCACCAGAACTAACAAGCTGGCCTTTGTTATTACTCTGAGATTGGCTAACTTGATGGTCAGAGTAGAATCTACATGTACCTTTGGTAAGCATTTAAAATGGCTCAGGTCATGAAAGAAGCAAGAGAAGGGTTCTTCTACAATAAAATATGCTTGATTCCAAGCAGATATACATGTATGCATTAAGTTTTATACCACACTTAAGTAGGGGGGCATAGAGATAGCAATTTTTCTTGGGAAATCATGTCCAAGGGGGAGAGGGGCAATGAGGTTCATCCTATGTGAAGCACCAACCCGTGAAACAAGGCCAGACCACAACACCGTGCCGTAGCTACTCTTTCCAATAATTGGTGGGTTCTTCAATGTCCCCTGCAAACCATGGTGGAGATGCAGCCTACGGTTTATAGTCCTTATCCAAGAAGACCTGAACATCTAACCATTTGTACATGTAATATTACAAAGCACATTAATATTTTCCTAAGTTATTTTACATGCAAGAGTGTTGGTCCAGTCTGGGGCCTTAAAGCCTCAACCTCTCACACAGCATTCTGGTGCTATACCAAGTGAACTACAATCAGGAGGTGGTGGAAGTGTGTGGGAATTGTGTTTCCTGTGTTACATTGCAAGTCAAGAATAGTTTTTATAGTTCATAATAGTTACTAGGGAATATGCACTAAACTACAAACATATCTATATTGACATCTAGGGCAATAAAGTAGATTACAGGCCTTAAATTGTTGCTTCTCTCACCAGCACCTGATGTTCCTGCCACCCTCAATCATACTAATATAGCTCCAGACAAGTCTCGGGGCCCAAAAGTAAACCTTATCTGGAGTGAGCCAATAAAAGCCAATGGGATTATCAGGAGTTACACTTTGTTTTATGGCCACGAGAAAGATACACAGAAAGAGACCTTTGGAAAAGACACATTAAGCTACTCAGTTGATGTGTTGGGTGGATTAACCTATCAGTTCTCTGTCAGAGCTGTGACTATCAAACCTGGAGAAAATGTTACTTTAACTGTACATATCCCAGAGTATGGTAGGTTCAGTTTCCTTTTTTTAAATGTTGATATTTATATACCGGTACTGGTAATCACAGAAAAAAAGTAACATACATTGTAAAATGGACAATTACAAGAATTTTCCTCTTATCCTCCACAGTGTCCTTTTCAGTATTATACAAGTATGTCAATATTTGCAATCTTTGTCAGTAGCTTTGCAAGATATAGTGTGGGATGCGCTTCTTTGATACTAAGTGGTCAGTTGATAAAAAAATATACATGTAAACTCA
>CM042757.1:8329637-8342137 GCA_022496165.2 Catalaphyllia jardinei | reverse complement strand
AAACATAAAGAACACGTCGAACTGTTTAAAAAAATCTGCACACTGCATGCAAAAGGATTGCACACTGCAAACGAAAAAGAACCTAACTGTTAAAAAAGTGTACACTACAAGCAAAAGAATTACACACTGCAAACAAAACTCCTGCACGCTGCAAACAAAAAAGAACCTAACTGTAAAAAAAAAATGCGCGCTGCATGCAAAAGGATTGCACACTGCAAACAAAAGCAAAAGTACTGCGCGCGCAGGATGACGTAAAGGACTGGGACCGTGTCTCGTGGTTCTCGTGGTTCGCGACTAACATGGCGGAGTTGTTAAGGAGAGAGATTCACGCGTGTGTCACGAAAACTCAGACCCTAAAAACTCAGACCCCACGATTTGATTTTTTTTAAAGATGGTTTAGTAAACTCTTCTCAACTGTTATCACCTATAAAATGTTTTATGGTCACGCAATGTTCATAGGCAACAGCCAGAAAGAAGCAAGATATTTTATCTTCTCCGATTTATCGCTGTCGCATCGATCAAACAGTGAAACAAAAATAAATAACAAGGTTTAAAATAGCAGCCGACATTTTAATGGTATTTGCTGGGGAATTTTTTACCAAAGAAATTAAAGACACAGAGTCGTTATAATATTTTTCAAATTGAAGTCAGTATTGTATCCACCAGACGCGACAGCGATAAACCGGAGAAGATAAATATCTTGAGTCTTTCTGGCTGTTGCCGCCTATGAACATTGCGTGGCCTTAAAATATTTCAGGTGATAAGACGGAGAAGAGTTTAAACCTTTTTCTTTATTTATTTCCAGGGGTTTGAGTTGTCGGGATCTGTGTTTGGATGTCACGAAAACGCAGTTCCCGAAAACTCAGACCACGAAGACTCAGACCCTGAAAACACATACCCCACCTGCCTGGACATAATAAAGAATCGTCTGAATCTGAATCACGCAATGTCCATAGGCGGCAACAGCCAGAAAGAATTGAGATGTTTATTTTCTCCCGTTTATCTCTGTCGCATCTGGTGGATACAAAACAGAGTTCAATTTGAGCAACATTATAGCGACTCTGTGTCTTTTATGTCTTCGGTAACAATTTCCCCTGCAAATGCCATCAAAATATCGGCTGCTATTTTAAACCTTGTAAGTTTTTTACTGTTTGATCGATGCGACAGCGATAACCAGAGAAGATAAATATCTCGCTTCTTTCTGGCTGTTGCCGATGAACATTGCGTGACCATAAAACATTTTATAGGTGATAACAATTGAGAAGAGTTTACTATACCATCTTAAAAAAAAAAATCAAATTGAGGGGTCTGAGTTTTCGTAATACCCGCATGAATCTCTCTCCTTAATTTTTTTTACAGTTAGGTTCTTTTTTGTTTGCAGTGTGCGGGAGTTTTGTTTGCAGTGTGCAATCCTTTTGCATGCAGTGTGCAGATTTTTTTAAGCAGTTTGTGTTTGCAAGAAACTCTTTTATTTGCAGTGTTTTCTCTTTGTTAAAGCGGTGTCCCCTGTGGACCACCGTAATCCACAGACCAGCAAACATCTTTCTGCAACCACCTATTGTAGCATATAAACGCGACCTCAGCCTAAGAGACGTACTGGTACACTCCACCGACGGCTCTTCCACTCAGCAGCCTGTGTCACACCTGCAAGTTATCACTCCTCTCACCGACATACAGGGCTCTAAAAGCACCTTCACCATCCATGATCATTTTACCTGCATGTCGGAAAATCTTGTGTACTGTACATGTGTACTGTATATCCCGCCGCAGATGCTCCCATATCTACATTACTGAAACTGGGCAAAGTCTCAGGAGTCGAATTGGTGAGCATTTGGGTAGCGTACGCAACAACATCCCTGGATTTCCTGTGGCACAACATTTCAACTCTGCCGGTCGCAGTATTACAGATGTCCAGGTGCGAGGTATGCATTTGTGTCGACGTTCCAACATCCTCCACAAACAACTGGAAATGAGGCGTATGCACTTCTCTTTAATGCAGGTACTAATATATTGCGTATTTCAACGGTTATTTTTCACACTGAAGAAGGGTTCTACACCTGAAATGTCTGTGTTGATAGACAATTTTGACACTTTTTTTATAATTATTTCTTGAAAAATCAACTTAATCTTTTACTACCAAGTGTCACGCATCACTAATCACTTTTCAGTCCATTTATTTGTGTTGTAGTCAGTAGAGATTGACAAGTTGCTTTTCCTTTAGTTAGAGTAGATTTCCATGTAGATGATCTGCCTGCAAGTACCATGTCTAAACTGTGAGGGTTATCGTCTTGTGAAAAACAGTATATCATTTGTCCCATGATGTAGTCGCTTGAGATGTAGATCTCTGATTAATGGATATGTGAAGTTATTCCACTGAAGTTCAATCTCGTATCTCCAACTTTACTTTCATGAGACAGATAACGACAAGATAACAAATATGAAACTCAACTACAGCGAAGCAAAGATTCTCTTATTTTCTGACCACAAATACTGGGCGACCAATGTCTATATTGTAATCTTCAGGTATTAAATCATTAACGTTTTCCATGATTCCATGATACAGCCTGTGATATTAGTGAGAATATAACAGGTTCTTTTTTTGTACGTTTCAGCGCTTATCAAGTTATAGTTCTGAAAGTTGTTGATGGAGCAAAAGAATTGCCAGATGATTATGATTTAAAACTGGAAGATGCAAATAACGCCAACGAAGAAAACTTAAACTTTTATATTGCTGCTGAGATACCAAATGCTCCAGTGTACGAGGAATCTTGGAAATTTACTGTTGGTGATGACAAAATGCATGGAGGTTTTGTTAATAAGGCACTTGAGACAGGAGAAGAGTATGTCATCTTCCAAAGAGCTCTGACCCATGACAATGACGTAAGTAAATGTAAATCAATATTCCAATCTATCTCAAATTTACAGGGAAATTATTATTTGAGTCAAATTCAAATGTCCTGTTGAATAATTAAGATCATTCAGCTTCAAATCCAACTGCACCGAATAGGTCGGATTTTTATGGTTAAGTTTGCAGACAAAAACTACAAAATGTACCTAAATTGCATCAAACCCACAGTGGATTGTTGTAATGCAAATGAGAATAGTTAACTGTGCAAAGGGCTTTTGTTGGCCTTGCTGTTTTGGAGTCAGTGCCCAATTTTAGGTCAGGCTAGAAATGCAGAACAGTTTTCCCCTCACAAATGTCAGTAGAAAAGATGGGTTGCAGTCAAAATGGCTGAAGCATTCTAAGTGAAGCATACATGTACACAGAAACCCAGAATACGTGGAATGCCCTTGCAGGCTAGAGCATGTACTGAAGAGATTGTAGGATCATTAGATTCTAACCTACCGTCAAAGGAGCTTAAGATGGTCGAGGCATACAAAACACTGGAAGTCATAGCCCTAGAAGTAAGAATTGACATCAAGGACATCCTCCTAATAGGGATATAATGACCACCAAAGTAATCTGGTAACTTGTCATACCCCTACCAAAGAAAAACTATGGGAATGATGGCAAACCTTGGGCCATGTATGGCCCATATATGGGAATGGTACGGAAAGATAGAGTGGTGGTATGGAGCTGATATGGGACCTTATTTTGGCAAAATTCAAGCTATGGGAAATATATGGAGAGAAAAGCTGATGTTCTTTATTGTTTGGGAGATCTACATGTATGGAATGCATTCCCCGTAGAGTTCCCATGGCATTGGCATTTTTGTTTTCTCTAAAATTTGTTTGGGAATAGTATGGGAAATCTTTTTATCACTACCCCAGAGATTATTGAAGTAAAATCGTCTTCCATGCAGTTTCCATATGATTAACTTGCAAAAATTTTTCTGCTTAGCCAAAGCAAAAATTTACTAATTTATTAATCATTGTTGACCAACCAAGTTGACAGTGACAAATAACCTGCAGAAATTTCAAAGGACCTGCATACATTCTTTAATGACGAAAAACTGCATGTCATTAAAGGATTACAACATACAACATAAGCACGCCAAGCTTTGAAAAGATTTTAGTTGCTTTTTAACAAAAAGTAAGCAGAAATATTAAATGAAATAAGATTACTTTAATTTCTTGTATTGATTCTGAAGGCTACATAAGGACTTTTTGCGTTCTCGAGGAACGAGAGAACGCATCCTAATTTTGTTTGCAGGCGTGAGAAATCAAGATTTTTTGTGAAGACTGCAAATTGGCTGCTCCTCTAAGTTTTTTCAAGAGCTCTGGGCCTCGTTTTTGTGTCCACTGGACACAAAACAAGGCTAGGTCAAAGAAGATAATCTCCTAATCGCCCTCAAAGAAGTTCACGGACTGGCCTGTATGATCACCACACCGAAAGAGTTACACTTATATCTGAAACTATAATTAATGTCATACTGACCAACAAACCTGGCATGTTAAAGGTCTTGGGATCATTTCATCCTGACGTAAGTGATCATGATCTTGTTTGTGGTATTTTATCTCATTTTGTGTCACGGCACAAAAAAACCCAATCACATTCAGAAGCCTCAAAAGTGCTCAGTGATTTTGACGAGCTGAACAAGGCTCTGGCCAGTGCTCCCTGGAATGTTGTAGAGAAATACGATACTGTCGATGAACAGTGCAACAGGTGGAAAACTATCTTTTAAAGGGTATTTGACAAGCACATGCCTGGAAAGAAAATGCGTACCATATATGACCAAGGAATGGAAAGAGGTTATCAAAAACAAGAGAAAGCATGCTCAAGTGTTTGCTCACAGCCACACTGCTGAAAACTGGGCACCGAAAAGAAAATCACAGAAAATTGCTACGAAGAGGAGGCGACGAGCCATTAAGGCATACTGGGCTACAAAATCAAGAGCAAAGATTATTCCAAATTAGTAAATTCTCAGCTCCGACTATTGCATTTCTAGCTTTTTGATTGGCTAAAAAACTCCGACTATGAGCCAATAGTCGGAGTTTTACGTCATATAGAAAATAGTGCGCCAAGTTTAAAAATTTTCGTTTTGTAAAATTGTGGAAATAAAAATCGGCGGGAAAACCCAGTTTGAGAATTTACTAAAACAATAATATTCCATTCGCCCTTGTTGGATATGAAGTGATTATAACCAACTTGTGCTACACGCTCGTTGGATATGAAGTGATAAAATAACCAACGAGCGTGTAGCGCAAGTTGGTTATAATCACTTCATATCCAGCGCAGGCTCATGGAATAATTGTTATGTAGTATCTCCCAACTAGAAGACTAATGTAAATCCTGCAGTTTGATTGGCTACGCTACTAGGGGTCTAATAGTAATAGACATCGAGTAGCGAAATTCGCCGATTTTTCTTTTGTTTTTTTCCCCCAAATAAATATTTCTTAAACTTGCATTTGCTAACTTTGTTATTGCTTTTTCTATCCGACTAGCTGGGTGATACTAAAACAATTAGACCCTTCGCCCTCAAGGGCTACGGGTCTAATTGTTAAATGGCAGTTGTGATTTTGTGGCGATTTAGACTACGAGTAGTCCCTCTTTCATTGGATGGATGGAATCGAATGGAATCGAGGCGTGGTGAATTCCTCCTACATGAAGAGTTCCTTTGATCAGCACAGGGGAGAGGTTAGCAAGTTTGCTGTGACCTTTGACTTGAAGTCCACTGCTTAAAGAGTCAATTTCTTCAGGGAAGTGCTGGCATTGAACCAACTGGACAATTTTTTTGTGTTGAGGTTCGCATCTCCACGATGCCTATTCCTCTTGTTTTGGGAAGAACGCTCTTGTTCTTGATGTACTCATCAGAACGCAATAGCCAGGCCATGAGCGTTTGCAGTCGCGGCCAAGATGAGTAGCGCTTTAGGAACAGATCTAGTGCAGAACCAAGTGAAATGAGCATAACATGACTTCCAACTCGAATTTCTTTGTTGCTGTTGATGAACTGGCCACTGATCTTCGGGTTGCAAAGGAACTGAGAGAGGATTGAGAGAATGTATTTTTATCCCTCAAGAGCCCTTATCAGCCGGATTCCGAGAAAGATGTAACAGAGTATGATGAGGTTTCCAACATTCTGGTGCCTTGCAATGTATTGGAGACTTACACCATCTTGCAGAATGTTCAACAGAGTTGATACAATTAAAGCAAATTCATTTCGGCTTGACAAACTCGATTCTCTCATTGACAGGCTTTAACTTAAACATTTCACAGCGGTAAAGTGGGTGAGACCGGGTACACATCTGACACTGGACCCCCCTTTTTGCTATCCGTTTTGACTGTCAGGGTACTTGTACTATTCTGGGTGTCCTCCATCTGACCTTCGGTTGTCAGCGTGGTAAAGTTGTGATCATTAGGCTCATGCCTGTTGGAACTCGGGGACTTTGTTTCAGTTGAAGAACTTGAGAAGAAAGGATGGTTCGCTACATCAGCGTGATAGTTCAAGAAGTTAACAACTTCCTTAAAGGAAGGCGTGATTTGCCCTAGATGTTCGAGCTTCAATTGTTCTCTAAATTTGCCTTGTGCCCAGTTGGGTTATCTTTGAATCATCTTTTTAAGATTGTCCATGTTCATTTCTCCTAGACAGTTCATAGCTTTCTGGGTCGATACTACTGGATGCGTGTAAACTTGCGTGGACATGGGTGGAAGCTCAAACACAGCTGCAAGCGTGGGGGCTTGCATGGACAGAGCTGGAAGTGTATAAGCTTGTGTGGACATAGCCGGAAGTGTGTAAGCTTGCATGGAAACAGATGAAAGTGTGTCTTCTTGGCTGGAGACGTGTGCACTCACGCAGATGCAACCCAAGTCGTGTGAGCTTGTGTGTTCATAACAGGAAACGTGTAGACTTGCACAGATGTAGTTGGGGTCATTAATGAAGAGGTGTTAGAAGTACTCCCAAACGCCAACCCTGGTGAAAAGCGACTGTGATGTGACGAAGCATAAGCACTGAATACTCGTTCTTGGCTAATTTGGCTTCCAACGTAGGTACTTCAGTCCTTTCTTTTGCTTCTGCAACATCCTTTTCGGCCTCAAGCTTCACCATCTCCAATTCAAGCTGTTTCTGGTTCATTTCCAGTTCTAAATTTTCCACTAAATATTCGTTTTTGGTGTTCAGTTTGTTTCGCAGCTAGTGCTGCCTTGGCCTCCGCCGTCCTTGCATCGCCAAGTCTTGTGCTTGCCTCACTGAGCCTCGAAAAAGCACGACTGCTTGCAGGTCATGAACATCTTTCTGGCGATACCATCCCAAAATTGGCAAAGTCCTGAGATGCTTGTTCATTACAACGTGTGGCGACGACGACTGTATATTCTTCGATCTTCAGGTCATACTGGAGTTTCCTCGTTTCTTGAGTAACGTATCGCGTATCAATGTCATGAATTTCAGTGTTATCTTCGTCCAGGAGACTTCTATATCGTGTAGCATTTTCCATGAAATTTCTCCATGCTTTATCCAGAGTTGCCTGAGCAGACTTAACTTTCACTAGATTCCCGTAGTCATCAAGGAGAGGGTCAATTTGCGCGCAGGTGGTAGACATAGCCAAAACATATCCCGCACACGACTTTCGAAGGGTGTGCAAAGCTTCTTGCATGGCTCATTCTTGAAGAGAACTTGAGCGAGCGCCAGAAACTGTCATTGTGTTCGCCATACCAACTAACTCATTTAAAATTTACGATGAAGAGGCAGAGGGCTGACTTCAGAGCAACTCAAATACGTTTCACTAAACAGTCCAGCAAATTTAATAACTTTCTTTGTGGGAAGGTAAATTCCTAAAGATAAACATAGAATGAATTACTTCAAAAATAACTAACTGCAAAGAGTAAAGAAACTAAAAGGAAAATACAAACAGATGATGATCTAAATGGCTTACCAAATGCTGGAAATGGGCCTCAGGGAACCAAAAAAAACATTATGAGGTTGACAGACAAGAAACTAGCACTAAGTGAACTTGAAAGGATAACACAAAATATATACGGTACGAAATGCAAATATGAAGCGAGGAAAAAAGCATGCAGAATGTAGCAAAATACATTAACATACGGTTAAGTAAAGATAAGTTACAAAATCTTACAAGTGTATTGAAACATAGTTACTAACTATGGTTGAAAGAACAAACAAGAGGAGGTCCTCAGGGTTCGTCTTTTGGACCTCTCTTGTGGAACTTATTCCAAAACGACTCCTGTCATATATGGATTCAAAGAACCTCTTTAGATATGCAGATTACCACCAAATGTACACGATTGGAGACTCCATCAAGAATGCTGCCCGAGAGCTTTAGTAAGAAACTGAGAATTCCACCGAATTTCAGATCATCGTCATCAACCCAAAGTCTTTATTGAAAAGGAAGAGTGTGCAGATGAAGTACAATGTATCACTTGAAATTGGCTCAAGAATGGTTAAGTCTTCAGACTCAAACGTACAATTCTGGGTGTAAACATTTATGACAAACTAATAGTTAGCAAACATATCAAAGACATAACAAGAGAGCAAGTCAAAAAGTTGGGTGTTACTGAGGTTGTGAAATCTCATACCTTACTCTGCTTAACTGCAACTCTGTAAATCTGGCATTTTACCCTACTTGATGTACTTTGACATTGTATAGCACTTTTGTAAATCGTCTGATAAGCGCAAACTGAAACGAGCCAATAGCGTGCATTGAGAGCAGCTTAAACATTCTTTTCAGTGGAAGTCACAGGTATGTTTTATGGTTGAAGTCTGATTATTTTTCGATCATGACTAAAACACCACACGAGTACATACAGGTAACATACAACCTTATTTCACCTTAGTTGGTTATGAGAAATCAGGGCAAAAAATCAAGCCTGAAAGCTTAAATGTAACTATGTACGTGTAAAAATGTATCGATTTTGTAATTTCGTGTTGGGAAACTAGCAGAATTATGTTTAAAATGTCGAATTTTGGGAACAGTTGACGCATGAAAAAATTCCGAAAGTTATAAACGAACAGCTGCTTTAACTGGTACTATGATCAAATTTTTACCCCTTGATTTTTTAAGTTTATTGCATAGAATTCCATGAAAGAATAAAAACGCCATTTACTGTTTGCAAATATATGCATTAGTTCCGGAGATATTAAAGTTAAAAAATTGGGTAAAATATGCAAATGAGATGACTGATGACGTCATACACTCAACCCAATATTATATTGAGTAGATAAATAGAGCTATCTTGGCCAATTTTTCAGGCTAATAGTTCTACAGGAGACAGACCTGTGGCTATAAAAAGTTCCGTTCCCATGGCAACTCACTACATGTACTTTCCAGTCCCCACCTATATGCTGGTGATTTCCACATGATCTCCTCTTCGAATTTAACCATTATCGTTAATTCTCAAGTTCCTTTGAATTTACGATTAATTAGTTAATTTAGAACACTGTTTCCCAAGCTATTTCAGAAAAGAACAAATTGAAAAATAAATCGTATTATTTGGACTGGATTTCAACCAGGAACTACCCGGCGCTTGTAGGATCGGCTACTTACCACTAGGCCACTGAAGAAGGAGACAACGGAAAGTTGTTGAACTAAATATTTAATAGAGTTTTGCATAGAATATCGCTGAGCTACACTGAGTAGGCTTAAGCGCAGATATTAAATGGTTACCTTTTTGTTAAGGTTTGGTGATCGATCTTTTCCTTTCGCTTGCTGAAATTATTTTTTTTTTGCGAGTAATTATATATGCTTACTATAGGGTGTAGAATAAATTTACTCGTATGAATTTTATTCGTATTTTTTCGTATTTTTGTACCCGTATGTATTCGTATGTACCCGTTTATGTATGTTACTCGTATGTTACCCGTATGTACTCGTGTGGTGTTTTAGTCATGATCTTATTTTTCTCCTGGTTATATTTCTGCAACAGCCTCAGTGTGTTTAATTGAATTTTAATTGTACAAGTACAAATAAACAAGTTACAAGTTACAAATACAAGTTACATATAGAAGGTGGTAAATAGCCCAATGAAATTTTTACAAATGCAAATGTGGTTAAGAAATAAAGTATTAAAGCGAGAAAGAAAAGGACATTAAAATTTTAAATATCTACAAAACCCGCTTATAGCGTAGCTAATCTAGTTGGGTTGTACTAATTTTGGTCATATTTACTGAGCAGAAAGTGATTATTAAAACAGCTACTAAATAAATAAACATACACACATATTAATAGTTAATCAAGCACAAAGGTAAAAAGCTAAAGCAAATTGAGAGGTGTAAAGTAGATAAACGGCTAAATGCAAGTTTGAAAGCTATAGTGTATAATAATTACTTGTGTTTAAATTCAGTATTAGAGAATGGGCGTCAACATTTCAAGTACAGGTAGAAGCAACTTATGAATTTTCCTTTTAAATGCTCTTTTCATGAGCTTACGCCAATCAGGGTGTAGACAATTCCATAATCTCGTACCAAATGCAGGAAAAGACTTAACTTTTATATGCAATCTGGATTTCTGTACAAAAAGATTATCTGCACACGAGAAATGCGTGTTGTAAGCATGAACGCCAGATGAATGTATGAAGAGTTTACAGATATTTTTAGGTGTAGAATGAGTAGAAGCAGAGTGAGAATCTTTTTTAAATCAAACTGAAATGCCTGGCTCCAAACAGGGACACCGTAGAGCGTGTAGGGAAATATCAGCGAACAGTAGATTTGAAGAAGGGTATTTAGAGGTACATGGTGCCTCAGCCTGGCAATTATACCTACTATTTTACTGATCTTTGAAGTAATATGATCAATATGAGGCCTCCAGGTTAAATTTTTGTCAATCAGTACTCTTTATGGATCGTCCGTCATGCTGTATATTCATGTCAATATGCACATCCCCATTCGTGTCTTTTCATGGAACCATTCTTCACCTTCTACATGTAAAACTGCTCTGAACTTCATGTTTTTAATTTTGTTTTTCATAGCGCACTTTAAATGGAGAAGTCGGCAAAGTCGCCAGAATTGTCTTTGCTCTAGGTATGAATTTACATTTACTACAAGTAACTTTGGAATCATACTAACAGAGAAATAACAACAACATGATATTATGTAAATTCTAGGAGAAACGTAGACTCGGATTTTTTCCGAGATTTTCCGGATTTTTTCTAGGAGAAACGTAGACTCGGATTTTTTCCGAGTCTACGTTTCTCCTAGAATTTACATAATAACTTTGGAATCCCCTGTTATTATACTGGAACTTAATAATAAAATAAAAAACTTTGTTTAAATGTCAGATGTATTAGGACTGTTGTGCTAACTGGGACATTGTACAGCTGGCTGTAAATGAATAGACAAATGTTTCAAATAAAACATAAACTATAGCTAATCCCAACTGGTGAAAGGCTGACCACTTACAATAGCTATTTACACAATGTGATTGAGGTGTTGAACTCGAGAGTCCTTAATCTAAAGGGAAGCTGGTGTGTTAGCCCACAGGTCTATTATTATTTCCATGAGTTTTAGGGATACCGAAATTAAACTTAAATTGAGTTAGCCTGCGAGGAGGCTCACTTGTTGGGGTAGGGTATCGCGGTGAAAGGTGACAAAGGCAACCGAGAACCAGCAAAGCCGGCGAGAAGAATGAGGCGAGAAAACGTTTACCTCGCCCCATTCTCCTAGCCAGCTCTCGGTTTCGGCTGCCCATCTAAACAAGTGAGCCTGCTTGCAGGCTAAAATTTAGTGAGACTTGGATTACTTTTGGATATTGTCATTTGGCTATGAAGAAGAGTAAAGAGCACTGACATGTTTACTCTTCAATCCCATAACATGTGTCTGTTGCACCAAATCTAAAGTTGACCGTTTTTCTTCAACTGTTTTGGTTTGCTTGTACAGATGGTTCATGGCCACACACACTTGCTACGTTTAATTTTTAAGATAATGTCAATTAACGTCTTACTTTCTTTTTAATAAAGATGTTGGAGGAAAGGAAAAAAATGAGGGTTCTGATTCGTTAAATCCTGCGGCTGTTGCTGTGCCTGTTGTCCTGTTGTTGCTTATTTTAGCAGCACTTATTGCCGTAATTTGGTATCGGAGGTATGTTTGATATCTTGTACCATTTTACTATCCAGTAAGAGCAGATTGTAAAGCATTTGGCATGGAATTCTTAAATGTGTTTCTGAGATTCAAGTTCACATTAGCCGTCCCTGCACAGGGCCGTAGCCAGAGCAACATTATGGCTGGACAAAGTTCATAAAAAAATGACGACTAAGGCAATTTTCAAGGGTTAATTCTTTTCCTAGGTATTTAGAGTGTTTATGATGACTAGAAATAAAGGGAAAAAAGTAACTGAGGCAAGTGCCTCGGTTTACCTGTTGCTGGCTACAGCCCTGCTGTATGTTTGCTGGAGGGTTATCAACAAGCTTCGTCACTTTGGCTAGAATCCATATCCAGTGATCAAGCCCACACAGGATGCACATGTAGTGCCTCTGAAACCATTTTACTCCTGCAGTGCTTAAATGAGTTTGTTAGTGGTAACCGTGATAGGGCAGCCTGAGAAAATCATTTGTTAGTGTGTACTATAGAAATTAGTTCCTAAAGAAACTGTTGGGCTCTGTCGGCAGTCAG
>CM042757.1:8292137-8324637 GCA_022496165.2 Catalaphyllia jardinei | reverse complement strand
GCTAGCAGATACGTGCCTGTACAATCCAGTTCGATATCTGCAATCTCTTCAAAATTCCCTTTGCACAGTTTGGTGCCTGCAGGTTCAGCAAATCCACCAGCTGTAGGAGAATGTTCGACCAGCAGTTCTAATCAGTTCAAACCAAGTTTCTTCATTAGCGAATGTGGGAGGTGAATTCGGATGGTTCACGGAGACCAGTATGCCGTCGTCCAAGTACAGCATGGCCACACAAAAATCTCTCAACGCCATTTTAAATTTTAGACAGTTCAATGTGTTTAAAAAACACCAGAAACTTAAGCAAGTCCCTGTCCCGGGGTCCCTGTCCCGAAAAGCCAAGGAAACGAAGAATCATCACTGACTCTGGCTCTGATGTTTACAACTTAAAGTGAGCTGTCTATCGCCTCACCTTAAAAACCTTGAATTTTGCAGGAAAAACTGCCCTAGCAAGCATTCAGAATTTTAACCAAATTCTGCTAAGTTCTGCGCAGTTGTGCGTTTTTCATGCATGGTTGCGTTTTTGACTGACATAAGACTTGTGTTTCTCTCGTCACTTGGCAACCAGCAAATCCATTTGGATTGTTGTTAATTTCAGAGCGAAATTGAATGCGATATTTCCTTTCTTTGATAACTTGGCTATTCTTCTTTTCTCGGAAATAGTAATTTTTATGATTAATTAGTAATAAGACTTCTTGTCATCCAATTCAGTCTGTAATCATACTCGTGGTTAACAAATCGGACTACCGCTGCGCGGTCGTCCGATTTTGTTATCACTCGTATGATTACAGACTGAATTGGACTCCACTCAGTCCTATTACCATTACTAATAAACAGCCTCCAACTTGGGCAGAATTGTTTCTGACACCAAATTGGTAACCTACATGTAACAATGTCTTTTTACAGAATTTACAGGGTGGTTTGCAGCTTCCTTGGGACGTTGGCAAGAACAACCGAGCTAAAAACCGCTATGGAAACATTACTTCCTGTAAGTAACTACTTGATCTTTATTTGTATATAACGAAAAAAGCATACTAGTAAACAACTGATTGCTGATTGTGATTAGATATGAGGACAACGCTGGTTTGAAGACTTTCTTACTTCAAGTTGGCAAGTGTTTTAAAAGATAAATTTGGCTTCTTCCGAAAGATATTATCCTAAAAATAAATACAGTTAAAGCTCTTTCTGTTGATTTCCCAGAGGGCTTCTTTCTTTTTAATTCCTTTTGGGGAGAGGCTTAAATTGATAATACTGTATGGAGGCAAGAAAGAAGGGCAGCTGTGTGTCTAAATCCCGTCACAATAATATACACAATCTGTACATCTGTCAGTTTAACAACACAGCTCCATGCACTTCAGAAGATAAAGCTAATGTATTCCCCGTACGATTATTGTTACATCATTAATACTTTCATTTTGTCTTGGCCTATTGCAGAGTGCTAACTAGACAGGGTCTTGTAGAGGCAGTAAGATTTGGGCTGCTCTTACAGCTGTAGTGTAGTAAAATGCTGTAGATGGGCTTTTAAGATCTTCAGTCCACAGTGGCTAGTGCTAGCACCATGTCAGTGTCATTGACAGGCTCTCTTTCTCAACAGATGACCATTCTCGTGTTGTGTTGGAGAAAATAGAAGGTGACCCAAATTCTGACTACATCAACGCTAGTTATCTGCCGGTAAGCGATGTACTTCTATGCTGTTGTATGCCGGGCAATCTTTGTCAGTGACCTTAGTGGTCTTTCATCTCCTTATTAGGATTAACACTTAACAGGGTTGCCACAGGTCAGGAAATGGCCAGGGGAAAAAGTTCTTCAGGATCAGGAAAGAGTCAGGGGATTTTATTTGAGCCAGGGAAAATTGACCTAATTTTTTTTTTAATATGAGCTTGACGATTTATAGCAGCATAAGCATCACAACGAATAATTGAGATTTCACTGTTTTGTACCGAGCCTTTGACTGGGCATTTGAAAATGAAAACAGAGACAGATGGGGACTTTGAGTTTTCTTTGAATGAAATCATCGTTTACTTTGCCTAACAGAACAAATGAATCTTGTTTTTAAGCAAAAAAAAATAGGCAAACTCATGGATGGTTTTATGGGTATTGTTTTATAACACTCATTGGGATTGACATCATGAAGAGCATTATTTTGTAATTGACAGTGAGTAACTTGATTTGTACCCATTCAATAATCTCTTCTAGACTTTTGATGAGGAAACTATGTGCTACATTGCCACTCAAGGTAAAAACAAGCAGGATTCCCATACACACAAATGCTCTGTCAAGTTAACACGGGGTTATTTTAGTCGTGGATGGAAGTATTAGAGGTCTTGTCAAAGTCATTGTGTTGTGAATCACCCTGCAAGACATCCACACCTGGTTGTGCATGTACTTCTATTTTGCTTTTAAAGATTTTAACACTTCAGATCAAATTGCTACTTGTTAATGTTGTTGAGCCAGTTGTATCGACTTCCAAAATTGGAGTTGTGTTTGTGAGCAGTGGCATGCAGCGGAGGCAGAAGTGTCCTGACGTTCTGGGGAGTAATGTGTCTGTAAAAATACTTCGAAATAACTTTGAGGTAGAAACACACAGTTTCAAATTTGCAATACATGTTCTGGATGACCAACATCTGTCCTCAAATGATGTAACAGAGAATTAACTCTGAAGTGTAAATTTTAGTGCTAATTTAACCCATGAATAACCCACTGGGCATTAGCCCTAGTAAACGGAATCAGGGAACCACATGAGGTAAAGCAAAAATCTTTTGACCTCGGTGGGAATCGAACCCACGACCTCCGGATTAGATCTACTGTCACTCTGCCGACTGAGATACGAGGTCGGACAAAGAAAGTCGGGGTCGATTTAGATGGTGAATCGTGGCGAAGAGAAAGTGAGGGTACACTGTACATATGTATGTTGTGCCGCGTAGCACTATGAACACAAATGGTGTAACAGAGAATTACATGTAACTCTGAAGTGTAAATTTTAGTGCTAATTTAGCCCATAAATAACCCACTGGGCGTCAGCCCTAGTAAAGGGAATCAGGGAACCACACGAGGTAAAGAAAAAATCTTTTGACCTCGGTGGGAATCAAACCCACGACCTCCGTATTAGATCTACCGTCACTCTGCCGACTGAGATACGAGGTCGGACAGAGAAAGTCGGGGTCGATTTAGATGGTAAATCGCGGCGAAGAGAAAGTAAGGGTACACTGTACATATGAATGTTGTGTCGCATAGCACTATGAATACAAATGATGTAACAGAGAATTAACTCTGAAGTGTAAATTTTAGTGCGAATTTAACCCACGAATAACCCACTGTCCGATCTCGTAGCTCAGTCAACAGTGTGACGGTAGATCTAATCCAGAGGTCGTGGGTTCGATTCCCACCGAGGTCAAAATATTTTTTCTTCACCTCGTGTTGTTCCCTGATTCCCTTTACTAGAGCTAACGCCCAGTGGGTTATTCATGGGTTAAATTAGCACTAAAATTTACACTTGAGTTAATTCTCTGTTACATCATTTGTGTTCATAGTGCTACGCGGCACAACATTCAAATGTACCCTTACTTTCTCTTCGCCGCGATTCACTGGTTCCCTGATTCCCTTTACTAGGGCTAACGCCCAGTGGGTTATTCATAGGTTAAATTAGCACTAAAATTTACACTTCAGAGTTAATTCTCTGTTACATCATTTGTGTTCATAGTGCTACGCGGCACAACATTCATATGTACCCCAACATCTATCCTCAGTTGCGAATGAACCTCTAGTCGGTGTGATATAAAAGAGAGCTTAATAGAACATTTGAATACTAAGTAACAACGTGAATGCGGGGCACTAGAATATAATTTGTTATAGTTTACCACTAAATTTTCTCCTATACTTATTGGTTTAAGTCACGTGACGCGATAGTGTTCATGCGCGGAGAGACACTATCAGCCCATAGTGTCCATCCCAGGAAGATACCCAGGTGGATAGTACTCGAAATGTTTCTGTAAACAAGCGGGCTTTGTCTGCTATCCTTTTCAAATTTTACATTTGGCTTTCACGGCTTTCATCTCAAAAAGTTGAAAATAATTCAAATGAGTTTTGAACTACATGTAGTGCGTGGAAGAAAATTTAGTGGTGAACGATAACTGAAAGACAATAGAGTGTTCATGTCTCGGAACGATCGGTCTGATAGTTGCCCCTTGGAAATTCAATGTTCTTAAAACTAGCATAGCATATTTGTTTTAATAACATCAAATTTCCTCGGGGTAACTATCAGGCGATAGTTCCTCGACAGAAACACTATTGTTTATATAGAAAAACAATGGGTATTTTAACACGGAAAATTAAAATGAAAGTGTTAAATTAACATGATTAACTTGCTTGTTCAATGACGGGTTTTCCCAACCAATGTGTAAGGCCTCCTTGATTTTCAGTTGAAAAGACCTGAAGGTGGTGTCAAAGATTGAAAAGCAATTCTCTGAGCACACAACTCTTCATTTTTCTGACCCATAAATGTGCTGAAAGATGTGTGAGTTCTTATCGGATATTAATGACTAAAGTAACTCATTAATTCTTCTTGCCCGCTGAGTTGGCAGAAGAAGCAAAAAACTAAATTCTTACCCACTGAATGCAGGCTGGGTTGGAGTTGGAAATCAGGTGTCACAGGTGTTTCTTTGTTGTTGATGGGAGCAGCAGATTTTCCAGCCACCCAGCCTTTTGGTCAGTGTGTGTGTTTTTGCTTTCAACAAAGTTATAAAAAGATCGATCAAGGTTTGCTTTTTGGTATGATATGCTATATTTGTGTAAAGTTTTGTACTGTTGGCGTCATTGGCGTACATGTATTGTTGCAATCTTGGTTCACCAGAGGATGACTTTCAGGGTGTTAGAAGGAATGTCTCCATTGCTTTACCCTGCGAGCAGTTCGGCCAACTGCTCGCAGGGTTCTATTGATTTCAGTTGCCTTCTGTAATGGCTTCTTAATGTTGTGCCTAAAAGGTCCTACCCAAGAGACATTGAATGATTTTTGGCGAATGATCTGGCAAGAGAACTGTTGTACTATTGTAATGCTTACAAACCTGGTTGAGATTGGAAAGGTAAGCTTTCATTGAGTTCCATTTAGTTCAAAATGTAGCAGATTGAAATAAATTATGACAAAAAAGTTTCGTTACAAATTCACGATTTACAGCTTATGCTAAAATATTCGGATCAATGTTTACGGCATCCCAGCGGTGGAAAATACTTTGTGTTGTTGAACATTGTTTTGATGACATTGCTTCAGATAGTACCAAAATGTGTCGTAAAGTTTAGAGTTACGTTTTGAAGCCATGAAACCTTGTTTGGTTTTCGTTTTCGCGATCTCGAGAACAAAACTTTTTATTATGATGACTCCCAGTATAATTTCAGGTAATTTTGATGTTGATCACTTCTTCAAGAATCTTGAATCGCAATGTTTTCGTCGGTTCAAACGCCTTCTTCATTGGTAAATTTGAAAGTGTTCCAGTGTGTCAATTTTAATGAAACCTTGAAATAAAACTGTTTGTATTGTCATGCAAGCATTACTAACGTTTCAGAAAAATTTATCCAGCCGTTTTTTAGATTTTTGAAAAAGTACTAAAAGTAAAATAATACCCGAAAATTATAATGAAAGTGGGTCTAAGAAAAGTCTCATCGTTGAGATCACGAAAAAAGAGAACCAGCAATACTTTCATTGTTTCAAAACATAACTTGAAGACACATTTTCGTATTATTTAAAGCAATGTCATCAAAACAGTGTTCAACTGTCCGTCCATTTACAATTATGATGCAAAAAGTATAATTTGACATGTTGTTGCTAATTATCCGGGATCAAAGATGCATTTTTTTTATTCTTATACATTCTACTTAATTGCCATATACCATAGTTTAAGGCACAGGCACATCACGTCTAGTTCACACAAAATTCATGTTCTACCAATTTTCATTTTTTTTTTTTTTGTTTCTCTTTTCCACAGAAATATCAATTGTCTTGAGAAAGACATAGTACCAATTTCCAATAACTAGTTAAATTTTCATAGCAATCCGATTAAGGGAAGACTGTTAAAAAGCTGCTTGAAAATGTTTGGTATGCCCAAGAAAAAATTGTATCGAGACACCTTAAGATAAACTCTCCTGAACTGTAACTCTCTTGTTTAGATGTTTGCTAAAATAACAAAGTGACATTTACTACATTTATTATATGTAAGTATATAAATCATACGGTTATGGAAAAATATCTTCATTTAAATGTTTTTAGAAAAAGTGTGACCAGTACTGGCCGGATAGTACTACCCAGTGTGGCTCTATTAGAGTCACCTTACAGAAGACTGAAAAGTTTGCTGATTACGTTGTACGAACATTTGTACTGGTGAAGGTGAGGAAAAATAGAATAAATGATTCGTGTCATATTTAGCTGTAAAAAGTAAAGCCGTTGCTGTCTTTGCTGAATTAAAATTGTGTATCTGGTTTTCGATGAATGTGCAGATTTAAGGGGGTTTGTGGTGACATCTATTGACACTAACGAAGAGTTAAACTTTGACAATTTAATTGTCATCACACCTGTGTTGTTGTTGCTAAAAACGTTTTTAGTAAGACTCAACATTTTAATAATAGTATGTTACCAATGAAGGTGAAAAAACACAGTTGAATGCCACAATATTCCTTAATATTTACATCTGCAGAGGAAAGTTGACCTCTGCTCAATGTGGGTAACCCTTAACAGTCTAACAAATGACAAAGCTGCGGCCCTTGGATTTCAGATCAATATGGAACTTAACAGTCTGGTTTTTATGAAGGGAGGAAAACGAACAAGAGTAGCTGATGAAAAGCCAAATACGAATGCGACCGTTACCTAAACCCACATACATTGCCTGATCCACGACTCAGATCTTTACTATTCCAACCCATCATTCCCAACCCCATCCTCCCGAGTTGTGACGACTTTGATCACAACGATCACAATCTCAACTGTAAAAACAAGTCTATATCAATTATGCGATACGCAAATAAGATGTCACAATCTAATGTAGACATTTCTGAAGGTAAAGGAAGACCACTACGCCAGTTTAAACAAGATTTGCCAAAGTGACGTCTAAGAAATGCATGTCTTTGCTACTTAGGATTCCGAGAGACGTGAGGTCCTTCAGTTTCATTACGTCACTTGGCCAGACAAAGGTGTTCCAGAACGTTCCACTGCACTACTGGGGTTCAGGTGGAAGGTTCATGCTAGACACCAGGCTACTGGTGGACCACTTGTTGTGCACTGCAGGTAACAAATGGTCAGTTCTACACTGTCGTAAAGTTCCAAAAACAAACATCTCTGTACTTGTTGTCATACTAACTTTCAAAAGTGTCTGCTGAATTAAAAAATCCGTGATATGGTCTGAATCAGGTAAGAGAATTGGCTAAGGGAAAGGAGGATACAAACAGATTCTATGCCACTCGCTTCAGTTTCAAAAAGAGTCCTTGTCAAAAAAAAACATCGAACATTTATATGAAAATTTTTCTTGATTTGAATCAAATTGAATAGGCAGATGGAATGTTATGCAGTGAGACTCATTTTAGTAGTTTCTGCTCTTATGTCCCCATATGAATGAATAATTTGTTTTATTGACAGTGCTGGTGTTGGACGAACTGGTACGTACATTGGCATTGACGCCATGTTGGAAGGTGCTGAGGCGAAGAAGAGCGTGTTCATTCAGAATTATGTTCAAGTGATGCGGAGATGTCGCCCTTATATGGTGCAGAAGGAGGTAAGCAAACAGCTTTACTTTTGCACATTGTTAGTCTTAAATTACATTGATGACGCATGATGGTTTTGGTGTGTTGCTGGTGGTAACGAGGAGGAGGAGTAGGAATGAAGAAAACGATGACAATGATGATGTTGAAGTTACTGCTTTTGATAATGAAGATAGAAACTAAAAACGCGGAAGTATAGCAGCTATGGTGGGCTTCTATCTGTCATCTGTATTTATAGTGGTATTAGTAATTAGCGTTTTGTAATTAAGGCCTGATGTTTTTACCCTGTCTAAAAGAAGTATTCTATTCTATTCCATTCTATTCTGTAGCAGTGCTATGGAGTTAGGGGCATTATTTCTGTTGTTGTTCTATCAAAGAGGCGCCACGCACCTCTTGTAAGGTTTAACAGGATTGGCCGAGAAAACAATACAATAAACAACAGAAACAATGGCCCTAGTCCTGAAAACAATAGAGGTGGATGAGTCCGGGAGCAAATAAAATTAGAGGTTCTGAAGAGGTGGGTGACTACTGCTATCAAAGAGCGTCAAGCTATTCATGGGAGACCTTGTGAGAGCTGCTACCTGGCCCAATGAACTAGTGCAAGCTGTCAGCGTTCCATTAATTAGTGATTTTTCTTTCTTTTCCGAACATTTTTATGAAAGGATGAGAGGCTTGTAAAACGCTCTGAAGCACAGCGGCATTTGCTGAACTCTCAGACATCCCCAAAACTGGAACTTTCTCTATTTCTCTAGTTAGCCAAACACACAACAATGCATTGCATGAAATTCCCGAAAAAGCAACTTCCATTCAGCTTCTATAATTTAAATTGTTTGCAGGAACAGTATGTGTTTTTGCATCAAGCAGTGATGGAAGCTTTGACCTGTGGAAATACAGAGATTGCCCCTCAGGACTTGAGAATTGCAATGAGCAAACTTGCCAGAGCTCAGAAGTCTTCGCAAAGAACCGGATTTGCACAAGAGTTTAAGGTACTACAAGTGTACTTAGGATTCACAGTTTTGAGTTACTACAAGAAATACCTCACACCTTCATTTAAAAAAAAACATTCATTTTTCATTACAAGAAGTGATTTAGAAATACACAGCAGTGTTATGTTCTTTGTAGTAATGCTTGCAGATTGATGACGTCTTTTGACAGTGTCCCTCAACGCGCGTGTGAAGGTAGCCCTTTGTATACCCAACATAACCTGCATCACACAGGTCTCACTTGAATAAATAAACAACGCATTGCTGGGTTACAATGCTGTTCCGAACAATTTCTTAGCACGCTTCAATGCAATCAAGAAATGCATGAACAAATTTGACTGCCTTGTTAATGAAATGCTGTATATTCAAGAGCTTAAACCAACATTGAATGTGCAGTCCGATTCTCTTCGTGCTAAAGTATTTAAGCAATTAGCTTGCCGCTATGTTATGCAAATTCGCTTCAACTTAGCCTTTTTACAAACCGCTTTTTATCATTAATTATGTAACCTTGATAATGGCGCAAGATGCACCGAAACGTCGGTTCCTATCACTCATATTTCTTGTTTCATGTATTTTTCATTACATGATTAAATTATGAAATGAGATGTAAGGAAAATTGATAACCTTCAGCAGTGTAAATCTTAGCTCAAATTGCACTTGAATATTAAATTGTAATTGAGGATCTCAATTTTAATTTTGGGTTTATGGTAATTTTTTAGGGGAGTTTTCACTGAAGGATAACCTCTAACTTCCTTTTCTTGATACACTTTTTTCCATATTTTTACTTTTTTATGGTATATCTTGTTTTCATCTGGAATAAATAAAGTATGTCTATTCGACATACTTTATTTGTTAGACAATGAAGCAATCGTTTAGTCGCAATGTACAAGTTAGGTAATCTTTTGGCCTGTATTTCCTCATCAGTATTTGTTCTCAAAACTTAAAATTAGTCTCGGCCAAAAATCGTCAAGGTAAGTTAATAACAGCGGCAAATGTAACAAGTCCCGCTCTGACCGCTTAGCTGGAGTTGTTTCTTTGCAGACCCTAGTTCAACTCCTCGGTCATGTTTGAAAATAACCAGCTGGTCTGCCTCCTGCCAGTTGGGATTTTTAACCATGTCATGTTCATTTGCATCATTTGGTTTCATTGGCCCTGTGAAAAGCAAATGTATTTTTTTAATGACTCGTAAATCCAAAACCAACTGAAGTAATCAATTTCAAGTTCAAGTCTTTTGTGCGCCGTTTAAGTTGATCCAGTGTAAGATGGCTTACAAAATCAGTAGGTTAACAAATGTTGAAAAGTAAATATGATGTACAGGTTTGTTGATATGTGCCCAGTGACCAGGGTAGCCAAAGCTTTTGTGTTGGTCACTGTCCCATTTGCGGCAAGAATGTGTCCAAGATATAAGTGTGAGGTAATAATAGGTAATAGTAAATTAGGGTATAGATAATGCTTGTTTATACAGAATTTTGTCTAGACTGTTTGATACAATGCAATAAAATTTATAATAAAGGAAAATAGAATTACACATTTATATATTACTGCTCTTTAGTTGTTCCAGGAAGACAGGCCAAGCTGAAGAAGAAAGGGTTCTGAGCTATTCTCTTGGAATGGTTTCCCACATTTTCCATAAATGAGATTTTACTGTCACGCCAGTAAAATATAGTTAATGGAGCGTGACCCACGTTCTCAATGAGCCGTTCATGGCGGCATCGCTTTCTATAGAGCTATTCAGTAGTTGTATTCCAAAGGTCAGCAAACTGTAAGCTTCATTGTAGCAAAACCTAAACATGGTAGCTTTGTTACCTGCGTATGTTATAACGAACCACAGCATTGGTGCAAAGCATTAAAGCACTATTCATGTCTTAGATGTTACACGTGCTAGGGTAAGCTGTTCGGTAGTACAGCCTTTTCTACTGGTTTACTAGCAGACGAACGTCTCCATATAAAAGCTCAAACAACTGTTCAGAGTCCATTTTGAGTTCGTCTAAGCAACGTCGCTATTACTTTCTGTAAACCTATCATTTAATTTTTTGTAAACCTTCCATGGCTCGTCCTCGCCGCTCGTCGTCCACTGGATCGCTACCAGAGGTGAAGACCTATCGAAGCTCTCCAGTGAAGTCCTACCACTTCGTCTTCAGGCGCTGAATTTGCTAATTACGGGCTCCAAAGCTCAACTCCTCTCCCGGCTCAAGCGAGCATTGACAGGAACGGCCAATCAATCCAAACGAAGACCTGGTCGGCCTCAACGCACTCGTCCTCCGGCGAACAAAACACCCAAGGAACAGCCGTCCACCGCAGTTAGTGGACTCGACACTACACACGGCCGGCATCTCCGCATTCCAGAGGACAGCGCCCTCTCTGACCGCGCTTCGCTGTCTTCTATTGAGGACATGCTGCAGTCCGACGCAGAGGACGATCTCCTCGGAACCAATCGGTCTACCGAACAACGAGACGCCCTCAGTCCAGCGCAGCGTTCTGCCATCCAGGACATCGTGTCTCAGTCTGTCCAAAGCATTCTGCACGCCGTTCACGGTTCAAACAGCGCCTTCAGCCCTACGCCCCCCAGCCAAACTCTTGCTGCTTCGGGTATGGCGTCTCCTTTGGGCCTTTTGAGGCCAGTGGACCGCAATATGGAGGACAGGATACTCCGGGGTGAGTACGTTGATCTTGCCTTACTCTTACCCGACAACATGTATCAGTCCCAGGCCCCTGAAATTCAGCTCCGCTTAGACGACTCAACCTCAGGCCCCATGGGTTCCCCGGTCACCATGGTTAGGAAAAGAAAACCCATTATAGACTCATTTCAGAAGTGGCTTGAGGCCTACATAGTGTACATGTTGGTACTTGTAACCTGCCTACCCAAGACGGGCCCTTGAGCTTATTAAGTACCAACAGATAATTAGTCCTAACTAAGTTCAAAGGTCTTGTTTGGCTTTCATACGACCAGCAATCGTCGCCGTGCCTCTTCCAATTTGTCCCTTCAGTGGGACAAAGTAGACCTCAAGTTATGGACGGTGACCTTCTCAGGCCTAGCCAAGCCCCATTGCGGTATATGTTCAAGTCCCTATCACGCTGAAGATGTCTGTCCTTCCGCTGACCCCTACAGAAAACAGCGCCGTTCCCAGACCGTATGCTTTGACTTCAACAAGTCCTCCGGGTGGCGGCGCCGAAACTGCAGCTACCCGCACGTGTGCCACCGCTGCCACTCCAACAGCCACACCATCCAAGACTGTCCTCAGCAACAATCTAGTGGCCCACCCCGGAATGCAGGAGTCCCCAGACCAAGTGAGCGAAGCAAGAAGTAAAGTGGAACAGCAAAGGTGTCATCAGAAGCCATTAGTATCCTCACCTATTGACATTTATTGCTTAGAACTAGAATTAACTGATCACCCAGATCGTAATTTTGTATTTAATTTGCTAAGTGCACTTAAGGACGGTGCTCGCATTGGTTATTGTGGGCCGCATTCAGCCCGGGTTTCCCCCAGCTTATCTCTGCGTCACAGTTCCCTGATGTAGTTTCTGCCAACCTGCAAAAGGAAATCAGCTTAGGACGGGTAGCTGGCCCCTACCCTACCCCTCCCTTAGCAAATTTTCAGTGTCATCCTGTGGGAGTCGTTCCTAAGAAACACTCATCTGACTGGCGAACTATCTATCACCTCTCCTACCCGCAGGGAAATAGCATAAATGACCACATTGCTAAGGATCCCTATTCCCTCAGTTATGTTGGGGTGGACGATGCAATTCATATCCTCCAGTCCCTGGGAAAGGGAGCATTTATTGCCAAGACTGATCTTAAGTCAGCCTTTCGCCTTATACCAATCCACCCAGACGACTGGAACTTACTGGGTATTCTGTGGAAATCTCAATACTATGTGGACATGTACTTACCCTTTGGGCTTCGCAGTGCCCCGTTTATTTTTAATCAGCTTTCCGATGGGCTCGAATGGATCCTAAAACATAACTACGGTCTCCAGCGTCTCATTCATATACCGGTACTGGATGACTTCTTTATCGCTGAACGTTCTCGATTAGCTTGTCTCGCTAGCTTCAGCACTCTGCTACGGGTATTCATGTCACTTAGGGCCCCGGTAGTAGCGTCCAAGACCATAGGCCCCTCCCAAGAAATAGAATTTATGGGGATTGTTTTAGATAGCATTCGCATGGAGGCCCGCTTACCCCAAGACAAACTGTCCAGGACTTATGACTTGCTGAACTCCTTCCAGAAACGCCACTCTGTGCGCCTGGTTGAGTTACAATCACTCATTGGTACTCTCCAGTTTGCATGTAAAGTGGTAGTCCCCGGCAGGACCTTCCTTCAACGCGCGATCAACTTGACCAAGGGGGTCCCTAGTCGTTTTCATCACATCAGGCTTAATAAGGAGTTCTTTAGGGACCTCGATATGTGGAAAACTTTCCTCTCCAAATGGAACGGGCGCTCTCTTTTTCTTGAGTCCAGCACTACCCCTACTCCTGAACTAGAGCTCTACACTGACACAGCGGGTTCTGTGGGGTTCGGTGGTTATTTTCAAGGAAAGTGGTTCCAAGGGCACTGGCCTCCCCACATGCACTTGAACAGAGAGCGTGGTATAAGCATTGAGTGGTAAGAACTCTTCCCCATCGTTGTTGCCTGCACTATATGGCACCCACTTTTCAAGAGTAAACGCTTACAGTTTTGGTGTGATAATGAGTCAGTAGTATCCATCATAAATTCAGGGCATTCAAAAGCTCCCCTTATAATGGAACTTGTCAGAAAGCTTGTTCTCCTATCCATGGAACATAATTTTCTCGTAAGGGCCGTCATGTCCCTGGGGTTTCAAATAAACTTGCTGATGCCCTCTCCCGCTTTCAGATGCAGCGTTTCTGGGCCCTCGCACCCGACGCCGACCGGCTTCCTTGTACCATCCCGCCTTCAGTAATGACCCTTTGAGAGAGGAAGTGCTCATCTACGCTTCTTGGGGTCTTTCCAAGAACACGAATCGAGCCTACAGCTGTGGCGAAAACCGCTTTTTACAATTCTGCCTGATGAATCGGCTCTTAGGTCCAGAGGGGGATGTCCTACCCGCCTCCGAAGGGACTCTTATTTATTTAGCCTCATATCTCGCTAGAATGGTGCGTCAAAGCACAATTAAACTGTATTTAGCAGCCGTTCGCAACCTCCATATTACTGCCGGGTACAGTGACCCTCTGAAGGGCAAGGTTCTACTCCACAAGGTTTTACGCGGTATTCTCCGCTACCAAGGCGAACAGCGTATTCGCCGTCAACCGGTTACCCCACAGGTGCTCTCCGCAATCCGTCCCGTTTTGCAATCATGGCTTAGCCCCAGGGATTTTTCCATGATATGGGCCACCTTCAATTTAGCTTTTTTCGCCTTCCTGCGATGTAGTGAATTTACCTACAGCAGTGTCCGCAAATTTAGACCACCTTTTGATATTTCTACCGATTGTATAGCCTTTCATCCAACCCTGGCATGCCCGCAGTGCATGACGGTGCATCTAAAGTCGCAAAAACAGATGTTTACAGGGGAAGGCAATCTCGCAATCTCTCACCATCGCTCGCACCTCGTCCACCCTTTGCGCTGTGTCGGCTATGCAAGAGTACTTTCTCTTAGCGCAGCCACAAAAGGGTCCCTTATTTTACTTTCAGTCAGGTCGTTTGCTTACCCGGGGAACAGTTTCGCACCTTCTACGGGACAGTTCCAGGGTCGCAGGTCTTCCTTATCAGAGTCTCAAGGGCCATAGCTTCCGCATAGGTGCTGCGTCGGTTGCCACTGCTGCCGGCTTGTCAGATTGGCTTATTAAAGTGATGGTTCGATGGTCCTCAGATTGTTACCAGCTTTATATAAGAACTCCTATATCTACAATAGAGTCAGTAGCTCCCAGGATGGCTAACGCTGTCGAACGTTTCTCGTTGAACTAGCTTTCACCGGCTTTCATGGCTTGGGGGGATGCATTGCCTTGCTTGCATCAGTGGCGGTTAAGTCTGCGCAGCGACTTCCCCCAAGCTTGTTGATTTTGCATCGCCTTTGTGCATCGCTTGCTAACCGATACTCTTGTCCGATCCAGCACGTGCTGTCTGTCATTCAGCTCGTAGTGCTGGGGAGATAAGTGAGGTTATTTGTCACGCTATCGCCGGAAGTCGCATGGGCTAACCAAACGCAAGGCAGTGTACCCCCATTAATGCCATCCCGAGTGTTTTGTATTTGATTAATAGCTCTGGTTCAATTGCAAATCGCCACAGTTAATTTACTTTCGCGGGAACAACGACATTAATTGGTTGTTAAATGACTTCGTAAAAATTCTGATCATTTGCATATCGAGTATTACCAGAGTGCATGCTTGCTTTAGGAAGAACGAAATCAGAGAATATAACCGGAATGCACTAAAACCTTTGAACTCAACCAAATTTGTGGTTCACTATGGTTAATCACATCAAACACAGACAATCCAGTGAACCAATCAAATTCAAAGAGATTACATGTAGAAGACACTAAGCTTTGGCTGTTTGGGGAAAAATGCGTTAACAGCAATAACAAAATACTCGTTATGTTAATGATATGTTTTTCTTTCTATTGGTTGTCTTAGCGTCTAGAACTTGTCAGTAACTACCAGTCATCAGAGGAATCCGAGGAAGGATTTAAACCTTCCAGCATCAACAAGAACAGGTTCCCTAATATTGTACCTCGTAAGTATTGGCTTCTGAGTAATTTTCTAGAGAATTGTCAAGCCTTGAAGCAATTTTTTCAACAAATAAAGAAGCCTAAGCAGTGTGTTACAATGTGATAAAAAACACAACGGGCGTTTGAGAACACAAGAGAAATGTAGAAAACACTAGCCGCAGGCAAGTTTTAGATATTTCTCAAGTGTTCTCAAATGCCCGGAGTGTTTTATCACAGTGTAATACACAGCTTAGGCTTCTTCTTTTGCTTTATGATATAGATTTTACACGCGCAAAACAATAAAACACGGTATTTCTGTTTTAGACTCTGATAAAACATGGGTTTTTTGACCAATCAGAGCAAGCGCAGGGTCTCATCTATATTATAAAACAATATAATATAATAATTTGATGATGATGATGATCATAATAATAATGATAATAACAACAACAACAACAACAATAAAAATCTCAAACCATATTAAAACCAAAACCAAATTAATTAACTGATTAAAATGTCTTTTGAGAACTTCTTTTGAGTGGGTCTGTGGACTGTGGTGCTTTTCCTAAGTTATGAAAACCGTAGAAAACATTGCGAAGGAATCCATTAAAGCATTAAAGAAGTGAAAATCACGTGGGTATCCAATTACAAAAAGTTCAAATCAGACACCTGTAAATTGGACACCCCCATGATCTCGTGCCGATTACGTGAGAAATAGGCACGAGCAGAACCAATCATGATGGAGGATTTTGTTATAGATATGATGACGATGATGATGATGATAATAATTTTGAAAATTACTTATAAACATGAACTATAAACATATTCGAATTTCTGAAGACTAACGTTTCTATTTAACAATTAGATTGTGCGCTCGAGATTTCTATCGCATGATAGTTGACGAGGGCGCTATCACGCATAGAAATCAAGAGCGAATAATCTTATTGTTTTAGTACAAATCTACTAGTTCAATTCGGATTGAAATTATAATAACAATTAGTACAGCAAGTCGCACGAAGAAGAACAAAAACTTTGGCCACTGTATTCGTGCAATTTTCCACACTTATGTTTATTTTAATTTCAATCCGTGCGGTATTTTTGAGAAAATGACGTTATTTACTCCAATTCTCAACGAAGAATGGAAAATTAATGGTGGCGGTAAATTCTCGGAAATAAAGGTCCGGAAAACGTGCGTTGTAATATTCGTGATAGATTGAAATTTGGCAAGATATCTAGAAAAGGTCTATTGTGTAAGAAAATGTAAAAAAATGGATATAGAAAATTTTATTGTAGTGGCACTTTAAGTGACAGTCCCGGAGCTATGTAGAACTATTGCAATTTGGTTTCTTTCAAGTTTGCAAGGCTGTTGGTATACAAGTTGTTCAGTTTCCTTAAACATTTCGAAACTTTGTACGCTTTTAACATTGTTGTCCCTTACCATTCTAGTGGATTCCTCGCGAGTGTTTCTGAGTTCTTCTGATCCAGAGATGAATTACATTAATGCCTCTTTTGTTGACGTAAGTAAATAATGGTGATGTTTCATAGCCACAAGTATATAGCACCACTGACTTTGTATGGTGCTATACAGCAGGTACTCACTACTGTAGATTGTAAGAAGGTGTGCCTATCCATTGATTTTCTCATCATCCTATGTGTTGACGACTTGAGTAAATTCCAGAACTGTGACATCATCTGCTATCTAATGAAATTATTACAAATTTCTATTATTCAACTTGTTGTAGCAATGACGGTATTTTTTGAGTTAAAACTCTTCTCTCTCCTCTTAGAAGTGTGTTGTCGATGTTAAGATTACGTTCTTTTGACTTTTTTAAAATGTCTTTTCATCTCGTATCAGGGCTACAAACAACGTGGTGCATACATCCTGACTCAAGCTCCACTGGACAACACTATTGAGGACTTGTGGTGCATGATTTCACAGTATGAAATTGGCACAATTGTGATGTTGAACAGCTTGAAGGAAGACAAAGAGGTAGATTCCGCTTCATAATCTTACATTCGAAATTGAGGGTGCTGCTATAGCGTCTTTACCCGTTACGGTGTTCCACTTCTCTGACACCAAAAATGTAGCATTGTATTTAATCTCAGTTGCAGCAGCGAATTTCTACAATTCACCGCTTAGCCAGTGAAGAGGGTCGATACATAAAACCAGCCAATTACAGTGTTTTAAATCTTGATTTCTCCAATACATATGTTAGACAAGGAAATGTTGTTGCAGTTGTTTTTCAATTATAGTGTCGGGTAATAAATGTCTCAAAAGACAATACTTGGAGAGTATTCATCTTATCCTTTTCTGTATGAACCTCACTGCGTTAGATCCTTACTATCACGACCTGGGGAAAAGTAAATAGAGTTAAGACGATGAGCAACAAAAGATATAGTTCGCAAGGATGGAAACCATTCATACAATATCTTTGCTATTCTTTCAGGAATTTTGATAACGAAAATTATATTATGTAAACAGATATCAGCGTGTTTGATTTTCCTTTATTTCCACGCAGCTACTAGAGACGATGTTAAGTCCATAAGTTATGTAATTATGAAATACAAATGTAAGAACTCTTTTACATTCTCTCTCTGTAGAGTTATCCGCAATACTGGCCCGCTGAAGGATCCGCACAGTATGGTAGCATCACTTTACAGATACTGTCGGAAAAAGCTACAAAGAGCATCACGACTAGGAAGTTTAGTGTGTCAAATGAAAAGGTGAGATTGATTGCTTGTTTTCTGGTTAGTTTTTAGTTTCGTCAAAAATGCTCGTATTTTCAACTCTCTTCTCAGCGTTTTGAAATGTGGTCAAACGGTCTTTCGTGTCAGATACCTTACTTAATGGGTTCAGCCAAGCCTAAAAGCGGAGCTTCTCAGTTATTTTTTGGAAGGAAGGTGGTGACACTGATGGATGGTGTAAAAACAAATACCAAAATAATCCCTTAGTATTTATTGCTCGTGCCCACTTACCTCGCCCCCTAATTAGAACAAATTTTTGCTGCAGAAATACAAGGTTAGGAAACATATTTTCCCTGGTAGTGATGCTAAATGTTTCAACACCGTAATGGATTACTTTCAATTTCAACCAAGAGAACATATACATGGTGTGTAACGACATTCAGATTGTGCTATATTCAGAGTAGGTCTGTCGGTTTCTTGCCTATATTTTCATAGCTCCCAAAATGAAATTTCAGATGCTAGCTTAGCTTGTGACCTACACGCATTGTAACGAGCCTTTCTGGAAACTTCTTTTTAATTTTACCAATTTCATATTATTATAATGATCATGAGTTGCCTCTGTCGAAGTAAAGTAAAATATTATATTGTGTGTGCCATTCGTAATTAGAACATGTCCAGATCATCCCCTAACAGTTCTAAATACAGCGCTAGATGGTTTTCAAGATGAACTAATAAAGATAACGTTCCCTTGCATGCTGTATTTTTTCTGTCTTTTCCATCCTTACGATGTACTAAACAATGCAAGGATATTACCCATTAGCTCCTGTTTCCAGCCATATCTCAAATGTTGTTCAATTTACATCCTCAGCCTCCAAGAAAACAGTCAACTGTGCAGCACTTGCACTTCACTGGATGGTCCAACCCTGACTCGTGCCCAGATCCTAAGGAAATACTCGATTTGCTTGCTGCTATACAACAGTCTCAACAACAAACAGGAAATGGTATTATTGTTTTTCAGTGCAGGTGAATAGCAGATTATTTGTATACTACAAAATTTTATAGCGCTTAACCATAAAGCCACTTAAAGATCATAGGTAGGTAGGTAGGTAGGTAGGTAGGTAGGTAGGTTAAGTCTGCTTCCGAGCCAAGGGGAGCACATGAGGCCGGAGCTTATCCCGTTTCTGTTGCATAAAACGGCTAAGAATATTTCACTACCCCTTGGATGGGATGCTAGTCCATCACAGGAATATGCCCAACATTAAGTTTACCGGTACCGATTTATATACCAGGTTGGAGAGCAGCACTGTGAGAGTAAAGTGTCTTACCCAAGAACACACTGAACACAATGTCCCCAGCCAGGACTCGAACCCAGACCGCTTGATCCGCAGACGAGCACACTAACTATGAAGCCACTGCACTTCCCTAAAAGTTAATTAAAAGAATTTTAAAATTTAAAAGTGTAATAGCATACTTTTAAATAGAACAAATTATTAAAGATTAAACACCTTTAAATATTATTTCCTAAGTCATTAAGCAGAGTTCTTGTTTCCTCTTGCACAGTGATGGTGTTGGTCGTAGTGGCTGTGTGTCTTCAATAATGTCCGTGATTGATCGTGTCAAGACTGAACAAACAGTTGATGTGTTTCAGACTGTTAAACTGATTCGAGCCAGGAGACCTGGTGCTGTCGATACTCTGGTAAGTTAGTCAGTACTGAGGGATACCTGTTGCGCTCTGAAATTTTAAGCATCCGAAGCATTTACAGTACAGTATGAAACTTTTGAAAATAGCTCCAAAGTTGCTAGTTTCCTTTATAAAGCGAACTCAAGTTGAGACACATCTTGAGATACGTAACGGCTTGAGATAATGCAGGACGCCTTTCAAATACAAACTCAGCTAAATGACCTGGCTCTCCATGAGTTCTCGTAGCTCAGTGGATAGACCATCCGCCCGATTTTCGGGCGGTCATGGGTTCAATTCCTCTCGGGGAGTCAGATTTTTTCTTTGTCCCGCGCTCGTGTTATGTTGGTCAATTCAGCTTTCACATTTCATCACTGAGGTCAATATTCACCATCATTATTCACGATGACTTCGATAGTACTGATCCTAGCAGTATGCAGGACGCCTGTCACATATGAACTCAGTTAAATGACCTTGCTCTAATGAGTTCTCGTAGTTCGGCGGATAGAGAGCCCACCAGGTGTTCCGAAGGTCATGGGTTCGATTCCTCTCGGGGACTCAGATTTTTCTTTGTTCCACACTCGTGTCATGTTGATCGATTCAGCATTCACACTTCATTACCGTGGTCAAAATTCACCATCTTTATTTTAAAATTAAACGAGACTTACCTGTAAGTTGAAGTTTGATTGTAATTCTGCCAAATCATTGATAGTACAGTAGGGTTAACATGAGATGCGCACGCACCGCCGTAGGTCAGTCTTAAAAGCATTTTGTGGTCACCTCAGCCCAGCCTAAGTCGCGTCGAATGCACTGAGGCGCCAGAAAAACAAAAGAGGAAAAAAGGGTGGGTAAGTATATGGGTACTATGGGCATGTTAACCCTACTGTACTATCAATGATTTGGCAGAATTACAATCAAACTTCAACTTACAGGTAAGTCTCGTTTAATTTTAAATTCTACCAAATCATTACGTACATCCGGGTTCCCATGAGATTTCAACGCGGTGAGCACAAAATAACAGGCACCCACAAAAGCTGAAGAAAGTCGAGAGACACTTTAATGGTACAAAAATTGTTGCACAAAACCAAATCTAATTGAGAACAGCCAAACTCATCTGGTTGGTAACGGCAACTGGCTTATTGTAAAACTTTCGAAAAGTGGACTCCTCAGTCCAACCAGCAGTGGCTAGAATTACATCAGTAGAGACAGACAAAAGAGCCTTAGTAGTTGAAGCGCACCTAGTACTGTGACCAGAAAATCTTTCTGTATCAATGCCTGCCTGTCCTAGTACAATCTTAATCCAACGCCCAATAGTGGACGAGGTCACTGCTCCATGCGGCTTAATGAATGAAACAAGCAATTTAGTAGAATTTCTCAGTTTCTCAGTGGTCGAGATGTAGTAGCTTAATGTTTCATAAACACAAAGTTCCTGCATAGGATACTTGTAAAGGCAGACATTACCAAAGACTTTGCCAGGTTTATCTTGCTTAAGGTGATCTGTCAAGGCAAAATTGAAACACTTTTCATTCTTCTGCATATAATGCTCTGATATGTCCAAAAAAGTCAGGGTCTGACATCTCTGCCCGGTAGTCAGGGCAATCAACATGACTAATTTCAAAGTGAGTTCTTTCAAACTGATCTCATCAAGGGGCCAAAACAAACTTAAGTAATCCAGGACAGTGTCCACAGACCAAATGTTATTGTATTTTGGCACAGGTTTGATCTTGTTAAAAACGCCCTTAAGATAGCGGCAAACAAGGAAGTGCTTCCCCACTGGTGTATGATCCTGAGCATCACCAAAATTAATGTCAATATTAGAGACTGCAGAACGAGCTGTATTCAGTGCAGAGTAACTTAAGCCTTTCTTGAAGAGACTATGCAGGAAGGACAGAACAGATCTCACAGAGGGATGCAGTGGATCATGTGACCCTTCACCACAAAACTGTAACCACTTGTTGATATACACTTTGTACTGTTTGTGTGTACTGTTCCTCCAGGACTGCATGATGACTTCAACAATGTCTGGCGAAATCTCTGAGTTTTGCAAGGATTGCCTGATAATTTGCATACCAGCAGGTCCAGTCGTTGATGAAGTTGATGGGGACTGTCCAGAGTTGGATGAACCAGATTCTGAGCTGAAGCCTTCAGAATACGAGGCATGTCTATCAGCAAGTTGAGTACAGCTGTGAAAAAGGGTTGAGTTGTCCACCGAGGAATAACAAGGATTCCCGATGCTTGATCGTGAATTATCTTCTGTACACATCTAGAGATAAGACAAAAAGGGGGAAATGCATAAAAGGAAAATTGTGACCACTCAATGCTAAAGGCATCTACAAATTTTGCCATTGGCTGTGGTCTCCACGAGACGTAAGTCTCTACTTGAGCATTAAGTCTACTAGCAAACAGATCAATATCTGGCTTGCCAAAAAGAGCTACAATCCTCTGAAAAATGGGCCTTGAAAGCATCCATTCAAGATTCAAGTTTAAATTCCGGGATAACTGATCTGCATCAACATTGCTAGATCCTGGAATATGGGCTGCTGACAACCAAATATTTCTTTTCCTAGCCCAGTCCCAAATATGTTTAGTAAGAGAGTTGCATTCTATAGACTTACAACCTCCCATGGAATTGATATAAGAGACTGTGGTAGTGTTATCAGACATAACCCTGACATGAATGTTGCTCCTGTTATCAAACAGGGATGCTAAGGCAAGTTTAACTGCTAAAAGTTCTAAGTAATTTATGTGTCTGAGTGACTCAGACTTCGACCAGATACCACACGTGTTGTTGCCATGGTCAATATGAGCACCCCAACCGGTTTGGGATGCATCTGTGCAAACAACTACATCTGGGCTGCTACGGAGGATTTTTCTAGTGGCTGTGTGAATATTAGAAGACCACCAGCGAATATCCTCCAAACTGTCATGAGACAATGTCATAGGAGAATCAAAATTTCCCTTATTCAATTTCAAATTAAGCTCTTTATCTGCCTCAATATGGCGATAGTGTAAGGGACCAAACTCTACCCCTGGGAAACTAGAAACCAAGGTTCCAATGAAAGAGGCAACCTCACGAATTGTGAACTGCCTACCTGGATTAGAAAAATTTTATCAGCCTTTTTGTCTGTGAGAGTCACTGTCATGAGAATTGAATTCAGAGTAAAACCTAGAAATTCTAAAACCTGAGTTGGAATGACAACTGACTTCTCGGGGTGAATTTTGAACCCTAAGCTGATGAATAATTGCACTGCACGAAGTGTAGCTTCTTCGCATTCCAAATAGCTTTCTTCCAGATAAAATGAATCATCGATATAACCTAGACAAGTGTGCCCAAACTGGCTTCTCAAAGCACTAAAGAAAGGTTTCAAACTTTGGTAAAAATCCTGGGACTACTAGACAAACCCATGGGTAAGCTATTGAATGCATACAACCGATCTTTCCAAATAAATTTCAAATACTTCTGGTGTTCTGGTGCAATAGGGATGGAGTAATATGCATCCTTGAGGTCAATAGAGGTCATGTAACAACCAGGTCTCATGAGTTTGATGGCTGTTTCTAATGTGTCCATTTTAAAATGGTGGTAAGATACTGCCTCATTGAGCCTCTTGAGATTGAATATAACCCTGTGAGACCCATCCTTTTTAGGTCGTACAAAAATAGGGGATATCACCTGGCCATCCTCATACAAAGATAAACTTATTATCCCTTTCAAAAGAAATTTCTCTACCTCGTTATCAATAATAGTCTGTTCAGCTTCAGTGAAAGAGTGGTATGGTCTGGTAGCACCACTAAGTGCCTCAGGTACCCAGTCAAATTCTATATGACAGTGAGAAACTGCATCTAAGACAAAAGGGTCTGATGTGATTTTCTTCCATTCATGAACAAAATGTTGCAAACCACCTGCCTTAAAGGGAGTTTGATTTGCAATAATGCTCTCAACAGAACTTTGACTCACCTCTGTTGATGATCCTACTGAGTCTTTGTTGATGACTGCTTGGGATTCTGCTGGGGCCATGTTTGGCCCCGGCCTCGCCCTAAAAAAGAACTTGCAGGGTTTTTTCCCCGGCCACCACTCTGGCTAAATCGGCCACGACCACGCATACCTCTACCTGAAGGTACCTTGTAGGGTTCCATGCGCTTCTTGGGGGTCACTTTATTGCTGAGCTTGTGAGACTTAGTTAACTCCTCCACCTCTTTGTTAAGCTCATCCCCGAACAGGAAGGACGACACGGGGGTGGATGGGTTGCATAATGAAGCATACTGCTTATTTAAATCAGGACGAATGAGATCCCTCCGTTTAAGGACTAATTCCCTATTTGACGACAGCAAGAGGACTGCTGCATGGGTAAGAACATTCTTCTGCTAACTACTTGAACTATTACATGTCTGGAGTACAGCATATAGACCTGACAACAACAAAGACTGTGCCTTCTGGAATGCTGAGTCATTGTTCTTTGTCTCCTGGCGTAACTGTTGCCAAATTTGTTTATTTATCTTAGGAGCCACCACGTTGGTGCAATTTTCAGGCCTAAGGTACTTGTTTCGCACTTCTGCTAGCTCCTCTTTAGGAAGTTTCTCTAAGAGCAGACTCTTCACAATTTCTGCCAAATTCGAGTCAATGGCTGGAGCTGTTTTCTCTGCAACACTGAACTCCTCAGCAAGCGTTTTAAAAGAATCGCTACTGGACCCTTCTCCAAGATCAGAGGGTTTTGGCTGTATAATAAAATTGTCGATTTTGGTGGTGCAGTGTCTGTATTGGCCTCTGGGTTTACTTGGGCTTGTTCACCTTCAGTCTCAGACTCCACGTATTCGAAGTCTGCATAGATTTGGTCTATGGATTCTTGCACATTAGACAAAATATCCTTTTTGGCACCCTCCAGGAGTTCGGCAAGCATTGCCTTCAACTCCGAAGTCGCAGGAAAGTCAGAAATTCCTGGATCCTCAGTGTCATCTGAGTTGGCCTGTTCCTTCATCGTCTAAGGATAAGACGAAAACAGTTAAGCCAAGCTTATTCGCAAAACAAAATGGCGGACTCGTCCACCACGTGGTTGCAAGCCGGATAAAATTAACGGCTAAGAATCGATTCCAAACTCGTTGGAAACGCTAATACAAACAGTAGGCCATGAAAAACTACAAATGTCTAGGCCGTAAATAGGTATAAAACACGTTATACCGAAAAGAAACACGACTCAGGACACGTCCTGAAGTCGTTTGCTCGGCTGAACACAGTGACACGTCACAACAACCGAGAAATTCAAGCATAAAGCCTGAAGAGACTTGGTGGAGCTCGTCCACGAAGAAGAAGAAACAGAACAAAAAGACAAATAAACTTACCGTGACAAAAGCGGTTGAAAAAACACTTAAGTTGAAGAGCTCTTCACCACACAACCGAACCCACGGCGAAGGATCTGTGCACTGACCTACGGCGGTGCGTGCGCATCTCATGGGAACCCGGATGTACGTAATGATTTGGTAGAATCACTTATCATAACACGAGGATGCTTTGAGAAAACGGTGAGAGGAGGAAATCTCTCAAGTGTTCTCAAGTACTAACCGACGTGTTTTATGACCGTACAGTAAGATATTATTTATCTAATTTGCTCTATGACTTAATTTGGAACGCCGCTTTTATATTTCATGCTGTGATAAAACATGTTTTGAACAAGTCAGTGGCTACATGATAAATATATCTTAGTAACCACGCGCGAGGTCCGTACAAAAAAGACCGAGGGCCGATATTCTCCCAGTACGGTCTCGAGCAAGCTTGGTTAATAAGAGATTTAAGTGAAGTATGATCCTCGCAGTATATTTTCCAATTTAAGCAATTGGAAATAAGAAGCCTGGGGAAAAAAAATCAGGGCTTCAACGTTGAAGCCCTGATTTTTTTTTTCAGGCTTCTTATTTCTAATTGCTTAAATTGGAAAATATACTGCGAGGATCATACTTCACCTGCATCTATGGCTGCAGTTCAAATATGAATTATTTCATATACACTTTACGTAATAAGAGGTTTATTATACGACTGCATGAAGAAAGCGTTGAAGGTTTTTCACAAGTGCGGGATCATTCGGGACAATGCCCGGTCCAATACTTAGAGAATATTGGACCGGCAATAGAGCATTTTGATTGGTTGATTTTAGTTATTGGCCCTCTGAGTGCCTGAATCGTGTAATAACATTCTTTATTATATGGCTAGCTCCGCGAGCGGGCAAGATGACCCAAATCGCGCGCTGTGATTGGCTACCCGAGCGGGCAAGATGGAGCCATCTTGCCCGCTCGGGACTAGCCGCTGTATCCCGCAAGAAACATTTCCTTGAAAGCCACATAATAAATCCTTTTTTGACCAAGTTTGTTCGGTCAAGATGGCTGTATATTGGCCTCGTTTTTTTTCTGCGAGTTTATGGACTTCGACTTCGTCTCGGTCCATAAACACGCAAAAAAAGAACTTGGCCAATATCCAGCCATCTTGACCTCACACTTGGTCAATAACCCATATTTATTTTATAGCAAACTGATCAATAATCAAAAGGAACATTCTGATTTGTTGCCTGAGGACCCCTGAGCGGTCTGAGTTTTGTCACACTCGCGAATTAATTATTAGAAGTTATGCACGAATGAGCTTTGAAACTAAAGTCCCCACGCAGTTGTCAAGTATTAATGAGTCATTTAAAAGCAAATACTTGATTGAACTACTTTCGGTTCGTATTTGAGAAAAGCTGCATCCTCTTTTAATGAAAATAGATTTGCTAAAGCAAAGACTTGATAAAATGTACTGAAAGTTTGAATACTCGACGTTTTGGATAATGAAGTCGAGTAGTCTTTCAGTACGTTTTTCTTTTTTCTGTTGGTTTATGAACCTCTTGGTCAGCTTTTGGTTCTTAATGTGCTAACCAAAGATACAGTGGCTGTTCTATCGTCAATGGTTGGCTGTATTACATTTCTGGGATGGTTCAAACGCTCTGGCCTCTCACCTCGTACGAACCCTTCTCAGAGTCTACAAAAGGGACAGCACATATTTTGGAATAAAACACAAACAAGAAACAGGAATAAACATAAACGTGAATATCTCGTTTTCTAAGTCCTTAGCTCATTGCCAATTTTTCCGTTTTGCAGGATCGCTACGAGTTATGTTACAAGACAATCCAAGCATACCTGGACTCTTTCAGCACTTATGCAAATTTTGCAGAATGTTAAATTATCTTAACAGTTATTTCACTCCTAATTTAAAGGTTAGATCAGCAAGTCAGTCAGTGAGTCGTGCAGTCAGACATCACTTCTTATTTCATTGGCAGGCTTTTATCGAACGGGTCTATGACATGAAAGAAGTTTTAAGGGAGCCTTTCCAAAAATCGTAACTTCATATTTTTTGTACTAGTCTGAGAAGAAATATGAAAAATCGTCAAGTTGTGTGGTAGTGGCCATGAACTATTCTTGAATTGGCCTTTGTCTGAGGTCTCTTGTATCTCATGTTTGGTAGACCTATTTTAAGAAGCACTTTTGTCGATGTATGACTGTATGACTGTATGGTGAGTACTGTTTTGACCAGGACAAACCAATCTGACACATTTCAACGACTGAAAAAAATCTGTCTGTTTGTGTGTTTCGTTTTTTACAAGACAAGTGGCGTAGACAGTTTAAAAAGTAACTCAATTTTTTTAGCAGAAATTTCATCCAATGTCCGGCTGATTGTAATTTTTGAAGTCTTATTGTGATTGGTTTATCACATAGCTGTAGAGAGGTAGCTTGAGATAAGCAACAGAGAATATTTTTTTATTGTAAGCAGATGGGTATTCCAAATATATCACATTAGAAAATGACAATAATAATAATATATCTTTAGAATGAGATAGATATTCGGTATATTTTAAAGTGTATATGTCAGATATCTTTTTTTCTTGATGGAATCTACATGAGATCGTGGTACGAAAATTTTAAAAAAAAATTGATGTCATTGTTTCTTCACCGCGTTTTACCCGTCTAAAAACACTTCCGGTTGGTTCAGAAATAAAGAGGCCTGGGACTGGTCAGTCCGTGATGTCAAAGCAAGAACGTAGATAGGTGTATCCTTTTAACCAAACCAGATAGATACGAAAAAAGGTAGTGAAACATCTTAGGAATGAGACACTCAATCGTAGTTACAATCTTGGATCAAATTTGTAGAACATTACGAAAGATATGTAGACCAGGTGTGCTTCCAAAATCCATCCGGTTGGTTGGAAATTTCAGGCTTAAACATTAAACAGTTAAATGCGAAGTTGCGGGAGTGGGAATCTCTATAAAGTATATCCACATCAGCGAGAGAGACTTAAAAGAGCAGAAAAATAGCATCACCTTAAATCACAGCTCATATTTTCTGAAGCTTCCCAAACGGAATGGCTCGAACCATTTGATTTTTCGACTGGAATTTCCGGTTTTCCCGTGTAAATGGTAAGTACCCCTGCATTCTTGTTTTGATGTCACGGCCCGCCAAAGCGCGGAGAGGTAAAAACTATACTCGTATTTTTTGTTTTTGTTTTTCGCTTTTAATTTCATGATCTCAAGTAGATTCCTTCAAGCAAATAAAAATTAATATCTGTCATATACACTTCTAAATTATATCTCAATAAAATCTAATCTTAGTTATCCTGCAAAGCAGTTGTAAGTAATAATTTGTGTAGAGCTACAGGTGCCATGAAATCTTGATTGAACGACAAAAACAACGATGCTATATTTACTCTTGACACTTAATACACATTTGCGAACGAACCTCAATATAACGAGAGTTCAGTATAATATAGAGATACACTGCATCGAATATTTAAGAAATAGAAAACATGTACCGTGTTTGTATGGAGTTATATAAACACGAGTGGAAGTTTGGGAGAACGAGAAATGCTGTGGGAACACGAGCCGTAGGCGAGTGTTTCCACAGCTTTTTCGAGTTCTCCCAAACTTTCACGAGTGTTTATATAACTCGATACAAACACGGAGTACATGTTTTCTATTTCGTTTAGAAAACACCGCGACGAGAAAAAGGAAAACAACTTGTTAACTTTGATTATCATAATGTAAATTCTCTTTGCTCGCGCCATCACTACGTCAACAGCGCGCGCTAGTTCTGTGTCTCCATCGAGTTATACAAACAGGATTTCTGACCAATCAGCGCGCGTGCTTTCTTAGGACTGTTTTCTAAATAAATATAATAAACAGCACTTGGGAATAAAGTATTTTAAGGTTAGCAGTTTGCAGTATATACAAATATTGCATTTGTATTCATTTTAAAAAGTTTCGATGTCTTTGGTGGACCAATTACCATGCTTAGTTCCGAGGATTCTTCATTACAGATTAAGCCATCATTATTTATTAGTTTCACAAAGGGGCCATCAATGAAGGTTTCGTGCCAGAGCATTCAGTTGCACAGCTTTCTGGTGTGTGCTTCAATAAGGCTGATTTCCTTTATACATAACATCCTTTAAGTAGGCCTGATACGGCCTTGGCCATATATGCCTCTCTAAATGCACTTGAAAAAGACTTACGATGAAAGTGTGACAACATTTGTTCCTGGTTCTATAAGCTAGCTCACTTCATCACTTGACTAAGAGAGACAGAACGAGGAACTAAGGGCAATTTTGTGACAGCTGTCGCCACACTATTGTACAAGGCTTTCGTGGGCTAGCTGGCTCACTTTTATGTAATGGCCGGACAAAGACTGGCTCCTCGGTTTATTGGGACTGCTCAAATTCCAGAAATCTGATATGAATGCCCTTTGACCAGTCTTTGATCTGACTTTCATGCGTGTAAGAGGGCCTACGTTCGCCCGCGAGAACATCACATTCGCATTTTTTTCCAAAATGCGACTTACAGGCATCCTTGATATTCCTAAAGTTGCTTCTATGTCGAATGGCACGAGAGTTGAAGGGTCAATGCGGTTCTGCTTTTGGCACTTGCCTTGAACGTTTGCCGATATTCTCTCAGTGTGCACAGTCAAGAAGCTCCTTGCACCTACCCGTCTCTCAGTCCTTAGCGCTCCTTGTAGTCGTCCCACTGCTTACATTTACGCGACATGGTTAAAATAGGGAATTACTATGAGGAACAAGAGGAAATTATGCAACACACTGAAAATGTTTCAATCGCACATCGCTTAGGAGCCACGCAAAAGATCACCGATTAGAACTGTGTGCTCTGGCATTCGCCACGATCAATTTTTTTTTAGATCAGTCTTCTGGCACTGCTAGGCCAAAGAAAGATTATTTTCGTTTCATTTTACCTTTTCTTAAAAAGTATTTTATTTTACTTTTTTTTCATTTAAAGTTGATTTAAAGTATTTCGATATTGATTTTTTTCGTTTAAAGTTTAAAAATAAAATGAAATAACAATAAAGTACGGGAAACTTACAAGATATTACATTCCTGGGCCACCACTACTCAACATTCACATCAAGCTGATGGATGTGGGATCCAACTTTGTTAGACAGTTTGGCCAGGGGCTTGATTTAACATTGATTAGCATTTTTGTGTGTGTTTGAGAGCCTTCTCTATTTCTGATACTCTTCTCCTGCCCATGATGAGTTCGTCTTTTCACCTGTTTCGATTCCAAAAATGTGAGTTAAATTCACCTACCTCTGATCTGCTGAAAGAACAAACCCTGCGAAAAGAACAGTCCTGAAACCTTCCCCCAAATTCAGTCACTCCTCCACTGTTTATCTCGCACGCTTGCAATTTTGGGTTTAAGCTGGCTCTGGCACTAGTAGAGAGTCAGTCCAACCAATCAACTTAGTAAATACTTGAGTAAAGACAAAGCCAGCCAGATACTTACTGCGATGCGCAAATGCGATAGCCTGCAAACAGGCCCCTATCGCTTCACTCATTCATCGTCGAATGTTTTTTCCGTCCTTGCCAGGAGCCTTTCGCAAGCAAAACTGCGATGGCAACACAACTGGCAGGCGATTCTAGTTGCAATTCAGAATTCTAAAGCTGCCTTGTACATGTGTTTTCTGCCCGTTAATTTAATTCTCGGGCATTTAGCACCTAGTTTTACATCAGCACTTAAGATCTTCATAAAAGATAGTTAATTGTCTTTTCCAAACTGCAACACATAATTCCTCGTAATATAAAGGTTTCAATACGTGCAACTATTTTCAACTTCGATTTACGCATGTGCAGAGTACTGAAAAGTGTGAAAAATCTGAGATAGATACGTTGAAAGTTCTGGGGTTAATAATACGTTGATTTTCTGTCTGTTTGCCATCCATTGTTAGTAAGCTTAACTTTCCCTTTTTCCGTTCCTGAAACTATGTTTAATAAACGTTACCTTTAACAACAAAAGAAAATGTTCTACTTGACAAATATGGAAGCAGCTGTAAAATTTTACAGAGAAAACGACTGACAGGGAAGAAAAAGAGTAATTCAGTTGATAACCAAAAAAACTAGTACTCAAAATTGTCACCATCATCATCAACCATCTTGTTCAGTATTCATAAGTAGTATCTCAGGAAATGTACTGCTTGAAATCGCCTTCATTTGATGGGTTATACTTTGTGTTTTATCAAAGGACTCCGCATAAGTTATAAGCGTGGAAGACGAAAACACTCTAAATGAAAAAGGTTTAGTGTTTACAGATTAGAGATCTCTCTTGACCATCCCTTTGTTTTCGTTCGGAGTTTCACGGCTTGTCTTGGTCTTGGGTGGTTTCTTGGTTTGCCAACCTCGCTAACAATGTGTCAAGTTTCCGATTGTTTTCCTCTAAGCTCGTTTTTATCTTTGACACTTTTCTGTCCAGTTCCGCCATCTTGGATACGTTAAATTCCTCACTTTCCCTTGGGCACATCTGGAATAGTAAGCAAAGAAATCAAAACTGAATTTCAGTTCAGTTAAGTGACTCCATACGATATGCCAGAAAAAAATGTGCAATCATTTTTAAACCGGCTAAAGGCGTTTTCATATCGGTATTTTTAATGGTGAACCTAAATTATTCTCTAACAAGTCTCGCGTTTGATCATATCATAAATCTCTCATGTCAAAACTATACTGAAAACATGTCCAGTAAGCTTAGAAGAATTTCACCCCATTACCACGCAAGTTAAATCATATCTCTAACAAGTCTTGTGCTTGATCAGATCACAAATCACTGTCTAATTCCAAAACAATAAATTGGGTAAGCTAACCTCGTTACCAGGGTCTCTCATCTTCCGAGAGACCCTGGGAACGATGTTGGGGCAAGCTTCGGAGAATTTTCCCCAGCCCCAGCAATCGCCTCCTTCTCTCCGTCCTGCCATTGGCCCATCGCAGTGTTGTTGCCCTCATGTAACGATCATCGTAATTCGTCATTATTCTGGTTTACATGATAGAGTGGTGTTCGTTTAAAAATCCCTACTTTGAGCGGTTTGTCTGTGACACTCAGTCGTTCTGCGTTGGGGTAGAATTCCACCCCCACCCACCACTCCCCCATTTGAGGTCTTACCTTCGCCACCAGGCTGCTTCCGTAATTCATGCTGACGTAGGGGTACAGCGGCTTATCGATATCCCAGTCAATATAAATCTCCGGTTCCTCTTCATCGCTGATAATTATCTTCCTGCCGTTCAGCGTAAACAAAACGGGGACTTGAAGTTTTCCCTTTTTCTCACGCTTCTTCTCAAACATAACTGTACAGAGAACACGATCCCCTCGTAAGGCAACAGCGGGACCTGGATCAGGAAAAAGGCAATGAGTGCCAAAATATGGTAGAAGCGCAACACACAACCATAGGATCGACAAAGGAGGGTTTTAATTTGAGCCGCTTCGAAAGC
>CM042757.1:8269637-8287137 GCA_022496165.2 Catalaphyllia jardinei | reverse complement strand
TCACCGTTGAGTAAATCGAGAGCTGACTTTTGTCAGAGCAAGTCTCGAACTTGGAGACGGTTGATGCCTGCAGTTTCAAATTAGTTTTATGACTTGGTTTTAGATTTTGGACTTTCCTTGGCATGCAGAAAAACTACCAAAAAATTCACTTCAAAAAACCAGTTGTTTCGAAACATTAAAATGTAATTTATCAGTCGTGCTCTGAGAATGGCATTGCCATCGGCATGTTTTCCGTGTTTGAGTCAAAGATCGAAGTTTTAAATACACGGATTTTGGTATTCCAGTAGAACAAAGGCTCTGAAGACAAAATACTCTCAGAGGGGGTGACAGGAATAGTCTGGACCAAACTTCTGTTACCACGTCACCAGCGCGGAGGGACGCGCATGACTTTCCCGCCAAATTAACCATTTCCTGTCTTTTTCGAGTATTCCAGTTTCGGACAAGAACCAAACGAATGCACCGTAGGATAAATGACCACACTAGAAAACTCAAAAGGTATCTTGCTTTGTGTTAAGTAGTTTATTTCAACATCCGTTTACCTCAATTCGCTGATACGTGTTGGACAACAAGGCTATCAACATATTGATCAGAAGGATGACTCCCATAATAAGGAAAAAAGCGAGGAGAACTTGAGCTAGAATCATCGAAGGAAGATCAACGGACTTCATTGGATCAAAATCATCTGAGACTCCTAACAGAGTCCAGCCCATGTAGGTAATCATCTTCCACCAACTGTCAAAAGATGAAATACGTTAAAACAAGATATTATCACATGACCCGTACAGCCCTGTGCACGCTTTCATTCTAAAACTATTGAGAAAATCCCCGTATGAGGGCCGTACGCGTTAGCGCGAGCAGGACGGAAAAAAGCCGTACGGCCCTGTTAGGAACACGCCACCCCCAACCTCTTCCAGGCCTTCAGTTAGTTGGGGCGCAGTGCGGAAAACAGCGCGCGAAAAAAATAAAAAAAGCGCCCCAATAACTGCCCCCAGCGGTACGAGTTTTGAGGATTTCGTCGCGTCTAACCATGTAAGTTTGTTTTACAACCCGACAAAGCAAATACAAACAACGTATTACATGAGATTTTCCGTGCAATTTTCTCTCTTTTTTGTAAAAACTCCATCTTCTATGCGCTCAAAAGAGTCTAAAGAAGCCATACGATAAAATGCTTATTGACTGAGTCATGTCGGACCTGACGGGAAAATAATTGGCTCTTTTGCTTGGTCATGGCGCACGGTACGTCATGACATCGAGCCAACCATTTTTCTGTCAGGCCCTCCCACTTTAGCAATACATATTATTCATCCCAGTTTACGCCACTGGAATTTGCCAAAAATGTCTTTCATAACAACAAAAACAACAACAACAACAATAATAATAATAATAATAATAATGGCTTTTGCTGTATTAAAAGAAAAAGTACATATCTTATGTTACATGACATAGACGTGGATACTATTTATGTATTTAATTAGTATAAATTTACCATAGTCTATTGTGAATCTGTGAATTTGATTGGCAATATTACCGTTTTCTATCTGCTGATAGAAAACAGTTACGCATCAGTGCACATCGCGCATCACGTTTGAACCTGATGTAACATAATAAAACAGTTCTTTTCTACGCGTTACTTGAAATTTTTTTCTTTTTATGCAATGAGACTACGGTAAATTTATACTAAAACAATTAGACTACTCGCCCTCGTTTTCTACGAGCGATAGTCAACTCGGCTGCGCCTCGTTGACTATCTGCTCGTAGAAAACTCGGGCTCGTAGTCTAATATAAAACGATTAATAAAAGAGTTTTCAAAATGCATAGTATTCAGTTTTTGGCCTGCAACTGGTATTTTACCTCAGGTTGCAACTGTACGTTTAGTACGTGGCATTTTTGACACGCCAACTTACCATGAAATTCCGGAGTCTTTGCAAGCACTGTAACACAAACAAGTCAAAGAAAAGCAGAAGTGCTATAAACACTGGATTACCAGGGATTTTCATTAAGATATTTAACTGAACTTACGTACTGTCTTACAAAACTCCCAACCACGTCTTTAATCACAGCAGCAAATACACCTCACTTTTAAATACTGGAAAAATATTCTTTTTCCGTCAGGAGTAAAAAACCAGTTACTCGTTGTGGTACATGTAATTTCAGTGGACGCTCAAATCACCCTCGTGTGAAGTATTAAAATGCTCATTTTTTCATCCAAAAATATTAATGAGCTATTCGTTTGCGCGGTATTTAAATTTTAAAAATGACGTTACAAGATGGATTGGACGAGAACGATCGAGAACGTATGTATATGATCACCGGAATTTTAAAAGAAGGAAACAGCGGTGTATGGCTGGCACTTAACTGTTCTTTTAGTTGCTTTTAAGCTATTACCCCGGCCAAAATACACAGATGTATCCACAGAACTTTTAACTTTTAGTAGTTGTTGCATATATTGGATGTAAAACAGAGAAAGAGTCTGAAATGGACACTTACAGCTCATTTCTGTCACTTGTATTTGCAACAAATGAGTTCTCTGCCATGTAGACTTTTGTTATAGCGATCGAAAAAGCAAAGATAGCTGCTGTAAACTGCCAAATTATTGTGCGAATGTCCTTGAGAATGCTGAACAAGGCAATCTGGATGGTGCCAACGTCCTTCGACTGCTCCATCACGTGACCAAAAACTCTGAACGTGAGGCACAGAGTATTAAAGCTGTAGAGGTAGCCAGCGATCACTAAGACTCGGTTACTTGCCACTGAACCAGACATGATAAAAGTAGCTATTCTTAATGAAAGTATCATCAAGTAAACTAGCAGAGTGACGAAGTCCAGTCTGTTCCACAAGTCCCTGAAAGATTACGGAGGAATCAGCAACGGTCAATAAGTTAATCGATCGATAGTTCGATTCGTCAGTCGGTCGGTCGGTCGGTCGGCCGGCCGGTCGATCGATCGACCGACCGCTCAAAAGACTGCTTAAAAGGGCAATCAAAGTCAGTACGTCAATCAATCAATCAATCAATCGTTCATAAGGATGTAAGCAGAAAGCAACAATGAACACGTGCGGTGTATTTTACAAAGTCATGGCCATGTAACAATAAATCACATGAAGTATCTACCTTTGATACAATAAAAACGCTTTTAAAAGGATGTTCGACTGCTTCCCATTATCTCCACAGTTTCTCTGGCTCTTTATTACAGTGGAGATCTGTTCGCGTTCTACCAGGTAGCGGCCAATAAAGAAAACAAGTATGGCCCACTCTAACCCACTGAACGGTATACTTGATGGCGCTAAACACAGGGCAAAATGGAGGCCAAGCAAGACTACGAAGCTTAGAGTATCACGCACAAACTTGAAGTAAGGAGTCTCCAAGGATATTGGATAAATCTGTGTCACTAAATATATAAAAATCAAAATTACTTCAGATGAGAAACATCGAAATAAAATACTACAGTCAATCAGTAAATTCAAAATTCACTTCACAGATCGATATTTTTTTTAGATTAGTGCTCTAGCATCTTACTATTTTAGTCATCTAGAGTATTTGTTTTCATTCAGGCGATTCTGGATTTATTTTTAGAAGCCCGAACTACGAGAGAAATGCCAAAATATGTGAGCTGTTGTGTATCTTTGTGCACGAATACTTTCAAAAAATTCTCGTATCTAACATTTTACAAAATAGCGCTCTCCAGACCCCCTCTCGCTCGCGCATCCACTCTCAATCCCAGTCTTATGAAGTGAACTATTTCGCAAGAGAACCTGTGACAGGAAATGAAACATTTGATGGAGATAACCACACAACGAATTAATGAGGTTTTACCCAGGTTACCTGGCAATCGATTCTTGGTTTTCTTTTTCTGTAAAGAAGAGGGACAAACGCGGTTAAAAATGATTTGAATGACACAATTTGTTATTTTTGAGTTTGGGCCAAATTGGATACTATTCAACCTCAACTGCTAGCATGTTACGCGACAGTTTCCTCTGTTAACAAGGGAAGCCTGAGAATAGCCTAACAACAGGAGAAAGCTAAAGGAGATAACCCATATACTTGGTTTCCAAACTCCGTTACACTGCCCTCTGAGACGTGTATGTGGCGGTTCTTAAAATTCTTTTTAGAACCTGAGCGTTCCCTTACCTGCGGCCTTAGCGTTTCTTCCTCACCAGTAGTCACTTCTTCGAGTTCCATATCTGTTGGAAGGAGAGAGCTTTCATACATGGTTTCCAGGCATGTCTCGTATAAGCTAAAATGTTGCCATCCAAACAGCAAGGCAAACATCACGAACCCTAAAGGCTTAGTTAATATTTTCACCAGTTTTGTTGGATGACCTTATAGGATTTTCAAATAAATCATGTAGATGTAGATGTCGCCCGCATTGTCAACCTCGTTCCCAGGGTTTTATATGGCGGTAAGATGAGAGACCCTGGAAACGAGGTTGTGCATTGTAAGATATTACAGATTGTAAACAAAAACTCTCTCTTTAGCGGTTATCTTCGGATTGAAGTTTTTTCATCGAAGTATAATCTTATCCACACCATTTTCCTAAATCTATTCACAAATACCTTTGTCTATCTTTCCGCTCCTGTTTTCTCCTCTTTTCCTTTCACGATGATAACAAGTCAACCAACACAAAACAAACAAGATTGGAGAAGTGACCAAGTCTAGAAGACACCAAACACTGAAGAAAGGTCTCCACCTTTTCCATCCACTCTTCATAAAGTCACGACCATACCATTTGCGTCTCATCTCAATATCCACGACCGGATGCGTAAAAAACTGCAGTCAATCAAAAGAAAGAGAAAACTATTGTGTGTGACCTAGTTCAACATCAAGAGCAAGAAATTAATCTTCGGCCGATTTAGAAGTTACAACTTTTGCTACAACTCCCGTGTGCAACTTATGTAGCGCGCTGCTCCCGCCATGCAAAAAACAGATGTACAGCTTTCATAATCTAACTCTGCTTTTACCTACCGCTGTCGTACGGCTTGACTTGAGATCCTACAACATTTAATGCGTCTTGTGCGACAAGAGATTCGGTTCGCAATTTACAGGGTGCAATTTGTACTAAGGACTAGCCGGATTATGCTTGTCGCATACAACAAAGCCGTACCATCTCAACTGCCCTTTACAAAGATCTCAATGTTTAGCTTCAATGGTACCTTTTTCTGTTTTAAGCGAATGGCATCATCTAAAATATCATCTAAAGCATCCCCGAATTCTTCTCGTCTTCTTTGATCAGCCTTCAGTGGATCAAGTAAGCACGAGGTAAACTCCTCCACGGCGTTCGCCAACTGATTAAATCTCTCCTCTTCCGGACCTTTGTTGTCTGCCAATTTGCGCAGCTCGAAGCTTACCTGATTATCCAATAGACAACATAGTTAATTAACAAAATAAATCAAAATAAAATTTCCTTTTGACGGTAATTTTTTTTAAAATGTATGTCATAGATAGCTGCCTAATTTTCTTAGCTGTTATGGTTTACATAAAACGAGTGAATTCAATTATACTTTGAATTTAATGTTAATGTCCCCAGTTACCAACCTAAGCGTTAATTTTTTTATTATGAAAGTTCCTTCTTTCTACATCCAGTAAATTGTGTTTTGTATATGTATGGTAAGTATGGTAACATGTCTTAGTATTAAACGGCACCAGCTGACTTGCCGTGACATGCCTCTGCAAAAATCAAGTGGGATGGCCTTTTTGGTGACCATACAAGAAGGTGGAGTTTTTCTACATATAACCGTGCACAGGGTAACCAACTCTTGAAAGCCAACTGTCCAAATAAGGCTTGCGTTCTTCAACAACAACAACAAAAATACTTTATTTCACCCTATAATTATTACGAAACGCCATAAGGAAATTAAGAAAACCTTCGAGTTCTTTGTAGCAAGACTAATTGAAGTATTAGTTTCTTCTTCAGCTTCGATCATGGTAAAGACACATGTAAACAACATTTAGAAACAAAACTTACGATTTTTCTTCGCTTAGGAGAGATGCTTGAATCAGGTGTACTATATATATACAGCATTAAAAGTGGACGTTACACAGTACCCACCTTCATACCCATCAACAAGGCATTAGATTCGCAGTACTTGAATGCTCTCGGTGTGATTCTGCTCTCAATGTCGTCATAATTACCATCCTTTATCGCCTGCATCAAACTCCTTTCCTTGCTTCGTGGATCGTCGTTGCCTAGATTCAGGACAACATGAGAGCGATTTCTCCTCCCAGAAGCCCCTGTAAAGCTTCTTTCTCAAACTAAAGCATTGTGATTTGTACTTTCTGTGAATTTCAATTGTTTAAGATTATAACTCTACCGAACAAATTAATTTCAAGACGAGGCCTAAAGCAGAAGAAACCTATTGGAAACTGTACTTGAGGAGGTAAAATGGGAAGTCAGAGTTCAATATTAACATAACCGACAGGCTCTGACCCCTGGAAGGAAAAGAGAGAGTTATGTGCAACTTGCAGGTGCATGCTCAAAACGATGCTATTCCCCCTCCCCCTTCTCCTGGGGGGGCAGCATATATGGTACTAGTTCCCATATTTAGGTATGCTAACTTGACTTGACTTTAACTTTATTTTAACAAGGTAAACTCATCAGGATATAAAAAAAGGTCTACATTCTACAGCCTTCATATTAAAAACACTTTACGATATTTCACGAGAAACCCACAGTACTTTAAATGTTAAAAAAATATCAAGGTTACATCAGTTGCGTTAATTTTTTTTCTAAATGGCGGAGGATTCTATAGTTTAATTTACGATGCTAAGGTTTTTGGCGCGGAATTTCCTTCCCCCCCCCCCCCCCCCTCCTCCTCCTCCTCCTCCTCCTTCTCCTCCCCAATCATTGATTGCTCCGTTTCGAGTATGGGGCACGCTCTCTTTTCCGACAAGGATTCAGGCCCTGTGCAAGGCCGGGTAAGAGGGGGTTCTGGAACAGGCATAGATAATCACTGGTTTCAATGAAAGCTACACTAATATACCTGCATTTGGATCAGCTGACTCCATACTTTCTTGTTCTTCGCATTCACCTTTATTACCAAGAACAAAGAAATTTAGAAAAGACAAAAAAAGCACATCAAATGAAGCCAACTTGTGGCGAAGATAACCCAGAATAACCAAGATGGTGAAAATTCTTTGTTTGAACGGAAGCGGTTTTGAGTGTCCACGACCTGCACTAAAACAAGTGACACTACCCGAATGACAACTGAAATGCCTGTGAACCTTAGCGAAACAATGAAAATTGTTAAAAGCCACGTTGAAAATCGTATCTTGACGGTGCTCTCGTGAACATATACAATATCAAAAATAAGAGGAAGAAAAGGAACGTGTAGTGTATTACAGATCAATGTTAATGCTGTGTTAGCATCGAGCCCGTCTTCTCGCGCATCCTTCCGCTCATGTTTGTGCTTGTACTTATGTCGCTGAAAAAAACAAGGCGTAAGGCTGGTTTTCACTAGCGCGGACGGAGTCATACTCGGAGTCATACTCGGAGTCATACTCGGAGTCTTAAGAGCGATGAACCTGTGAAAATCAAAAATCGCAGTCGTCAGCGGAGTCATAAGCTCGACAGGAATCAGGGTCTGAAGAATCAGAACGTTTCCATTTTCATCCAGGCGATTCTGCTTATAACTCCGTTGTTTTAGGCTCAATTACCAGTCGCTGATCGAGAACGTAGACCGGACTCGAGAAAGCGACGGAAATCGAGCCTTCCCATGAGCCTACATTGTCGGAGTCGGAAGCAGAAGAGGAAGAACCAACCAATCACAATGTCTAGAATCGACCATTGTGATTGTTTTTTCTTGGGCTTCTTCCGACTCCGACCATCTTCTTTTAGCGAGATTAGCCTGCGAACAGGCTCCCAGCGAGGTCGGAAAAAATTCGGCGAGCGAAGCGAGTGGGAGTTCGAGCGTCGTGACTCCGCGAGCGAAGCGAGTGGGACGCGCACTCCCTCCTCACCAGACCGGGCTCGTCCCGCTCGCCCTGGGCTACACTCGGCTATCTCGACCCAAACCCAACCGGGAGCCTGTTCGCAGGCTATCACGAGATCATAAGCGACGGAGTCATAAGCGGAATCGATATTTCGCTTCCGACTCTGTCGGTTTGATTTTCACTAAATTGTATCACTCTACGCTAGGGATTATGACTCCGACTCCATTGTTAGTGAAAACCAGCCTTGAACGAAATTCTACTTCAAGACTTCGCTTTGCTCAAACGTTTAGCCAGCGACTTTCCTTCCACTTTACTTTTCCTGCAACAGCTCATGACTACTAGGATGCAAAAATGAAAAAGTTTCGATTTTAATTTACGATGCAGATTTTTCTTTCAAATGGCTTAAAAAGTAGACTACAGGACAGTTCTCACTGCACGAGAGTTGCAAGTGAACGTGAAAGCAAAAAGCGACTGAACAAGTGGATTTGGTAGTTCACGTGTAAAGACTGTTTGGCAGGAGCTTTTCATTTTGCGGGGACGGAGGTCGATGATGGATGAAGCTGAAAATTATTGTTATGCTAAATCACTGTTTTTAAATGAAAATCATCCCTGGCAGTAACAGCATGGACAGTGTATAGCCTATAGAGTGTGAGCACGTTACTTCGTCAATAAATCCTCACATCCAAAACTAAAGAGCCATTAAAGGTTTAATCCTCATCAGTTATAAGAGGTACTAAAAATATATTTGTATGCCACTTTCCAGCTTAATAGCGTCCTTCGTTTGGAAACCAGTGCATTTTGAATTTCGGAGTTATGGCGGTTTCGTGACATAAAGCTAAGATCGCGTTTGTCAAAAAATGTATACTTATCTCGCGATTTTTAGCCATTTCAGAAGTGAAAGAATTAGGAAAAGTGCTCGTGTAAATGTCTTTTGGCACAGTTTAGACAATCAGTCGAATAGCCCCAGTAAGTTCAAGATGTTTACACTCATTTTCCGCCGCCATATTGGAGGACTAGGCCCTAAGATTTTCGCTCGGAACATTTTGACGAATATCTCAACTTTGGGGCAATGCACAGACCTTAAACTTGGAGAACTGCCTTCTTTATTAATCGTCCATAATACCGCAATTTCATGACTTTATCCTATCCACTGCATGGTTTTTGATTTTATTTTTTATTGCGTGACAATAAACACACTAATCCGCGTCGCCATATTAATTTGAAAGCCTGTCAATCAATACGGGCATATATTACAAGTTACTGACTCACGCACGAATCCAGTGTACTTTTTTTTAGTTACAAAGGTGCATTGCCAGACGTCAGGTCAGTCTGGTCAGTCACCAACAGAACTCGCCTGTAACGTTTTCAGACCTTAGGACTGTGGAGCAGATCTAATATTTTAGTGACAATGGCGAGCAATAGCAATTTTGATAGTATTGAACATTACAAGCGACCTGGTTTTCAGCCAAATAACTGCAGCGAACCTCGTCAGGAACAGTTTGAGAGAACTGCCAGGCAAGCGTACAGAGAATGCACAAAATGGATCGCAGAAGACCCACACAAAAATTGCTGTATCGTCAAACGAGTCAGTGGAGAAGAATACAAGGTGATATATTTTCAAGCAACGGTGCCTCGCGTAAAATTTGACAAGGCGGATAAAAATACAATCTTCTTTTACAGCTCTGTTTTGAAGATCGAACTTCCTGAATAACTGTCTGGAAAAATATACTGGAAGGGTGTGTAAGTTTTTTGAGTGGTAGCTGAGGAAAAAGAACACTGTTTCTGATTCACTACACTGCATCGGCCAAGCAAATCATGATGGACGTTGAAGCTTCATGCCTTGTAACCGCTACTGACAGTAATCCAAACACGATTTCGTTGTTAACATGAGATTCAAAGTGACCCACAAAAGTACGTCATGTTTTGGCGAGTGTTTACTCCACACTAGTTTAGTCTTTATACTGTTCGATTCAGTCGTGAGCATGTAGGTTTGCGCTCAAATATTACAGAGTAAAACCTAGTCTTTTCTGACGATCTGAAACGAAAGTATACCAATAGTCAACATGCACACCATAGTCAGTAGATGGCTGCTTATATAGAGCACCCAGTGAGTTACTTCAGTCATACACCCACCTGCAAAGTGTTCAGCAACTGGGTCAATAAATGATAAAAGCTACATGTACACTTGTTTGTGTTTTCGTGCTCCAAGCAAGGATGGTCACGGTTGAATACTAATCGGCCAAGTGCTTTATTTCTGTCACGGAGATTGAACAAGATCCGCCAATGAATGGATGATCCGGGGGGGAGGACTTTGCATTTGAAAGGGTGGGGATGCTCGACTGAAGTTTTGGATTAAACTCCTAAAGCTAAGAATAAGAAGATCGATCATGGCGTGGCCCAGGATTTTTTGACCCCTAAAAGAGACCATATTTAAAACATATCAAATATATTATTTTTATATTTCAGAGCCCTGTATCTCCTCGCGTGAAACCCTAAACGAGACCTTCCTAGAACACCCTAAGTAAGACCAAAATCCGAAAATCCTTTTTAAGTGAGATGACGAAAATTTCCACCCTAGGCTATAGTACATTTTGTTTTTATTTCCCAACTAAAATGCTTCACCTTAACGCTCCATTTTTTCCACTAAAATGCTCGGTTTTTCCCAAGTAGGCCACTAAAATGCTAGCCTGAGTATCAGGCCTTTAGAAAAGATTAGAAAAACCTGATACTAAAATGCTCACTTAATGCTTTTACATAGGCTTTTAATTTTAATAATTTTAACGTTTCAACACAATTATCAGTTTAGTATAACAAGTTCACAACAACGTATGTAAAAGTTTTAATCTAATACACCAAAAGATAATAGGCCATTTTCGATATATTAAAATTCTAACGTGGCTCCGAGGCAACTTATAGTTAATTATTATGCTTTCTGCCTTTCCCCGATAACCTTTTCCATACCTTTACGGCTTAAAACTTTCTTAGCGAAAAATGTTTTTGTCGCTTTGCTCTGCAGACTTTGTCCGGCCGGCGCTGAGTCTGTGTTGGCATTCGCTGTGATTAGTTTGTCGCATCATCTCGTGAATTAAAAAACAACTTGATCATGAAAGTAAAATAGATTTTCCTCTCTTTGACAAATGTTTTTCCATAGTTTAATATTTGCTTTATTTCATAATAGCACTAGACCACTCCTTCATTTGTGAATAGTTTCTGGTTGTGAGGAAAAGCTATTTAGACTGTATTTAGCTGAACCAGAGGAAGGCTGTCAGAGGCGCTAAAAGCGCTGTTGCAACGATTTTCTTGCTAAAAAGGTAACACTGATTTAAGTTGCCATTTGCAAAGTAATTTAAAGATCTTTATAAATGTGATTGCTTCTCTGTATGTAAAGGCAAATTCATAGGAAATTTGCGAAGAAATATCCTCTCCTTTTTTTTTCAAAAAATGCTGAGCATTTTTTTTTTGGAAATTCAAGGCTTATGGTCTCGGAAAAAGTCGTGGCTACCCCTAGTTTTCTTTGTGGATTTCAATAGCCCTTGCTAAGATCTACTCTTTTCGCATTGCCCTAATCTGACGGAAAACTTTGTATTTAGTAGTCACTGTCATTCCGAAAGTAACAAACCTTGATGTTAATTGCCTTTGGGATTCGTTACTTTCAGGAGCAAAAAACGTATGTAAAGTTAGTGTGACTGAGCTCTTAAAACGATTTAAACGAAACAAGACGAAAAAACGTAAACAATTCTTAGACATGACACGAAATTCTTCGCTCCAGTTTAAATGTAATGCTGCTGCCACATGGGGGTTCTTCATCTAACACGTCTTGTCTTTGGTCGACAGTTTCAGGATTCATTGTTACGTTGATCTGCTGTATCAGTGTGCCGGACGAGTTTTTAATTTTAATTTAAAGAAAAGTTCCTTTTAATGCACTCATATAGAAAAAGTTTCCCTTAGTACGTTCCTATTACTTGATGAAATTCAACGGGTTTTGTTTTACTAAGTAAAACGGCGTAACATGAACTGTTCAAACACGAACTGTGACTTTTCACACTTCGTGGCATAAGCGATACTTTTCCTTGTGGTAGAGTACGTTCATTTCAGCTAGTATCGTACGTTACTTTCACTTGACTACATTGATAAGAAAAGTAAATATCCTTTGAGCCTTGATCTCGCTATGTTTTTTTGGCGGGAGTCGATAGGGGTAGGGGTGGGTTTGCCAGTTTCGGGGGGTCATAAATACTCGGGGGGGGGGGTCGTTAGTAGCGGCCGTAAGTGTATGACATTAATTTTGGGGGGGTTGTTACATTCGGAAGTTTACGAATTAATTATTTCCTTTACTTTCCTTGCATTGGATTATGGCAAATTACACCATGAATTTTGCTGCAACTAAGGTCGTTCCAACGTAACGGGTAACTGTACAAATTTTACAATACTTGATGAACATCTTTATATTTTCTTTATTCTACCCTGATGTAAGATCCAACCCGTCATGGAAATTCAAGCCTTCTCAAGATCGTCAAGAAGAGTACTAAGCTCGTATTGTTTGGGCCGCGAGAGGGACACGCGAGACAAGCGAAGCGCGCGCGCCCCCTCGTCGTTTGTTCTGCCAGTCATGGTTCCACTCATGTCATTCGTAAACTAACCTGCGATCATGCCCTACCTCCCTTATATTTAAAAAAAAAGAACGCCTGATCGCAGGAATCGCAGGTTATTCGTAAACCCTGGTAAACTCGCACCTAAAAGCTAGATAGCTGCGCCAAAATTCCCTCCCTCCCCTCCCTTTTAGTCCTTTTACCCCGCGCAATTTCCCACTGGTCTTTGTAAAAGTAATGTTTCAATGTCTTCGCTGCCATTTTGCACGTGGGCATTAGTGAAGTGAGCACCCACCGCTTTAAAGGTTTTCTATTTGTTTTAAAGCGACTTGATCCAGTGAAATACTTAATATGAATCAGTAGGTACTGTTTTTTTTCCTTTTTACGCTTGTCAGAGCCTGCAGGAGGAATGAGGAGACGTTTTGCTTGTTGATCAATGACGTGCTCGGCAGGATGAAGGTAGCTTAGCATAAACTCATAAACTCAAACTTTACAATTTACAATGTGACTGCGTTTCAGTTTGATTTTAATATAAGCTTCAACTATTAGAACAGTTATTTTCTTGGGCATTTTTACCCGGAGTAAAGTTTTGTTCCTTCCTTTTCCGGCCAATTTTGTGATGTCAACACGGTGTCACGTTTTTAACAGCCATTTTAAGCTGAGCACCCAAGCTCTCACACTTGCGGTCGGTATAAAATATGGACTGCGGACTACGGACTACGGACTACGGACTGGGTATAAAACACGGACTCAGGTATAAAATGAGGACTAAGCATTATGGACTCGGTATAAAGTATCAGCAGTATCAGATATTTTTGTTTTCTTTTTGATACCTTTTCCCATCTTATAAATTATAAAAAATGTGTTCACCGTGGAGCCACTACACCACAAGGACAGCAACATATTCGTCTGCTCAACAAAGTTGAAACCTGTTCAGCAGGGATAGTACTTGAATGGGTGGCTAAATACGAATACCCTATGGTATAATAACTTTTTTTTTTCATTTTCCCCCTTCCTTTTCCAAGGCAATTTTTACGATTACTACAGAAATTCACGCATGCTCATTGGCTAATTTTTATTGTCAATATGCGGACAGACACATAAATTTAAAATTGGAGCGACGCCTCAGCGAGCGAGAGCGGGCAATTCAACAATTTGTTATCGTAAAAACAAATTGATGTCAGTTTTTAATGTGTCTGTCCTGTTATTGACAATGAATTTCGTCATAACATTGTCAAAGTAGTCTGCTGATCCACTTGGCTATCGCTTCGTGTATCCACAGCTACTTTGAGAATGTTATGACGAAATTCATGATCAATAACAGGACAGACACAAAAAACTGATGTCAATTGACGAGTGCAGAAATGCCATCCTTCTGTAATGGCGTTTTTTCTATTTATCAACTTTTTTCCCTCATTTTTTATGTTTATTATTGTATAAATAAACAGCAGGACACCGGGATGGGACACGTCGTTCAATTTTCCTCAATTCTCTTGACTGTTGATCTTTCAAAACATTTAATCATGGCTTGAATCATTTGAAAATTCATACAGCTCGTCAATTTTGTGACTTTCAGTGTCTCCTATTTCTTTTTCGGCAATCGAGTATTGTTAAACTTGTATGAGTGGGCAAATGAGACCTCTATGATTATAGGTAGCTTCTATTTTTATTATGAAGACGTATGTCAAGAATTCATTCACTGTAGAACCTTTCTTCGTGTTTTACACCGAGTCTGTAATGCTCTGTCCGTGTTTTATACCCGAGTCCGTGTTTTATACCAGAGTCCATATTTTATACCCAGTCCATAATGCTTAGTCCATGTTTTATACCTGAGTCCGTGTTTTATACCCAGTCCGTAGTCCGTAGTCCATGGTCTGCAGTCTGTCTTTTATACTGACCATCACACTTGGCTGGAAGTGATTAACAAGGAAAATTTGGTCACCAGGGTTGGGTTGTACATGTATGAAAGCCGGTCAACGTTAACCCAGGATTAAACATTAACTGAAGTGTTATTTTTTCTAGTTTAAAAATGGTTTTCACCTCTAAAGTTTGGTACAGTTTGAGATTTTTTCAGCTCAAAACTGGAGGGCCAACAATATAAACAGATTACTTAACCAAAAAAATACAACATTGAAATCAAAATTCTCACCAACCCTGGGTTAGCTCAATCGGGCTTTAAACAACCTGGCCCAGGTCGTAAAATTTGGTCATCAACTTATTTTATGAATATGGTCAAACCTCCTATAAGTGACCACCCATAATTTCAAGTGATCCATTATGGGAGTTGGTCGCTTGCTGCACAAGAGCTTAGACCATAATGGGTCAAAATTTTTGATTTTATTAATTTATTTCTCAGTAGTAAGACTAGCAACCTCTATGGCATTATAGGTGTTTAATATGGAATCCCTAAACAGGGTTCCCACTCCACTGATAAGAAATCAGTTTTTTTTTTTATTTATTTATTTATTTATTTTTTAAATACAGAGCTATAGTACAGAATAATACACTACATTACAATACATTACTGTTTTACCGTGCTGTGTTCTAAAACATTACATTTGTTGTGGAATATCATAAGCGAAAAAAAATGAAAAGTGAAATACAAAATCAAATTACAAAAAGACATGCAGGTACAAGGAAAAAGCACACTAGAGAATTAAAATAAATAAAACGGAGCAATACGAAGCTGATACTAGTACAGGCCAAGCTACAATATTTACCATCTATCGGCACAGATTTAAGTCTTAAAGAGAGTCTTATTTCAGGTAAGGAAAGAAGGCGTCAATTACGTCTTTGCGAGAATAGGGTCATACAAATAGCCAGTTGAATTGCAGAAGTTTTTAAAGCTCAAGATACACTGCAAGAGGTTCCCATTTTTTCCTGTCGCCACCTTTTGTCTCCAGCTCGTATCTTGATTTCAGAAGGAGCAGGTAATTCTCAAAGTGGGGTAAAGTTTCGTTTGTTTTAGCAAGCCAGATATGATATCGTGCTAGCAGTAAACAGTAGTTAATTTGGCGGGCATATTTCGAGGGGTCAGGCTTTAGTCCGAGAGCAGTAGTATTCAGTAGCGTGAAATTGTTCTGTATAATATTCATATTCTGTAGCCATTCCGTTACGCTTTCCCAAAGCTTAGAAGTTTTTTGGCATGTCCAGAAAAGATGTAATAGTGTTTCAGGCGCGTTTTGGCAAAAGGTGCAATTTTCATTTTCCTTCAGCTTAATTTTGAACAGAAAATTGTTAGTTGCCAGACGTCTGTGAAAAAGTTGAAAATGAAATTCTATTAACTTTGTACTTTTGGTGCACCGCAATGCCAAAAGGTATGCCGAGCTCCAGTCGAGATTTTCACTGCCCAAACAACTGCAGTCCATAAGCCATTTCTTTTGGCTATTCCTTGGAGCTTCACCTTTGTTTCTGACAAAGGATTTGTATACCAGTGCACTAACTTTTTTGGACTTTAGAAATTTTGTGCTAAAAGGTTCGTATTCTTGTTTATTGTTGTTCACTTGCTTGAGGCCGCTATTGCCAAGTTCCTTGACAGCTGATATAACACCGTAAAAACGAAGTGGAGCAGCATTCAGGTCGTATTTTAACTGGAAATCTTTTAGAGAAAGGAAGCTATTGTATTCTGGTTTTTGCAAATGTTTTACTTTAGTAATGCCTTTTGAGCACCAGTCTTTAAAGAAGATTGGTTTGTTTTCTATTCTTATTAAGGAATTGTGCCATAGGTTTTGTTCTTGGAAATGCTCCAAAGATGCTAATTGCTGTTCAAAATTAACCTCCGCCCAGATTTCCAATATTTCTTCGAGAAACACGTCGGAGACTTTGATCGACTTTTTTGTATCTTTTGTATTGAGGTTACCAGTAAAAACATTTTTACATCCGTAATTTTTCAAAGCTAGGTCGATAAAAACTTTCCATTTTCCGTTGTTCGTGGAATCCAAGTACTTTTTTATCCAAGTTGTTTTAAGTGATTTATTGAAAGAGACAAGGTCGATCATCTTAAGGCCTCCCTCGCAGTAGTCATTAATCATAATTTTTTGTTTGATTTTGTCTCCCTTCCCGTTCCAAAGGAATTGATAGAACAATGTATTAATCTCGTTTATTGCATGATAATTGGAAGGCAAAGGTGATAACAAATAGACTAGTTGCGAGGCGGCTAAGCTCTTAAGCACGGTGATTCGCCCCAGCAAGGTTAGCCTACGATACTTCCAACAACTCAGAATTTTTCTAATCTTTTCAATCTTTTCATTATAATTTAAGCATGCAGATGTTTCAGGTTTGACTGACAACCACAAACCTAAGGTTTTCACTTTGGATTTTGGCCACTTAAAATCCCTTCCTGGCAAAATAAGCTGTTCATTGCCAATGCTGGAACCTATCCAAAGAGCTTCCGTTTTTTTATTATTTAGTCTGAGACCGGAGACCGTACTGAAGTCCTCTAGCAAATTAAGTGCTAAAGCAAGCGCTTCTCTTGAGCCATCCAAAATAAGTGTGGTATCGTCTGCATATTGGCTAATTTTAATTTCGTTATTGTCAACAGAGATGCCTTTTATGTTTACGTTATTTCTAACTGCCTTGGCTAACACTTCAGCGGAAAGAATAAATAGATATGGCGACAAGGGACAGCCTTGCCTAACGTCTCGTAGAGTCTGGAAAAAGTTAGATGACCATCCGTTATTTAAAACGCAACTTTCCGTTTCGCAATAGAGAACTTTTACCCAATTAATGATCGATGGGCCAAACCCGAAGAAGCGTAAGGAGTTGACAATAAAAGACCATTCGAGCGAGTCAAAAGCTTTTTCGAAGTCTATAAAGAGCAGTAAACCAGGAATGTTTTCCTTTGCGGCATATTGGATGATGCAGTCTATGAGCCGGATATTCTCTCCAATAAATCTGTTCTTCATGAAGCCTGTCTGATCGTTGTTAATGATGCTGGGAAGTACAGATTTGATTCGATTTGCAAGAGCTTTTGCAGCGATCTTATAGTCCG
>CM042757.1:8257137-8259637 GCA_022496165.2 Catalaphyllia jardinei | reverse complement strand
GGTTAATGTCCAACCAGTGTTTACGAGCCGCAAGATTGTCCATGAGTTCCCGACAAACGAAACAAAGCCTCAGCTCATTGATCAACAATGTGTTGTTTATAATTTCAAGTGTGACCAGTGCGATGCTGGTTATGTCGGATACACCCGCGGACATCTGTTCGTACGTGTCGACGGACATAGAAGCAAGACCTCGTCAGTTCGTAAGCACTATGATAACAGACACCCAGGCAGGATTCCGGATGACCTTCACAGTTGTTTTAAGGTGTTGAAAAAATGCCAGAACAAGTTTGATTGTCTCGTTAATGAGATGTTACTCATTAAACAATTACGACCGTGCCTAAATGTACAATCAGACTCAATTCGCGCCAAGGTCTTTGTTTGACTTATGCAAATTAATGACGCTAGATTCTTAGTTACTCTCGTAATCGCATTTTTAATTTAGTTTCCCTTGACAATGGCGCCAAGATGTCGCCGAAACGTCGGACTCTTCTATCGTTAGTTTTCGCCTGTATATGCATATCTAAATCATTATTGAGTAGAAGTTATTTGTGTCAGGCAAATAAATTAACACTGCAACCAACCAGAACCACTACCAGGTTTTTGGGTAGTGACATCACCAGACAGCATTACCTCTCAGTGCTTTCATACTAGAGGAGGGGACGGCTGAAATTCAGGCTACATAACTATAAAATAATATACCAAATATTCACTAATTAAAACTACTTGCAAAAGAGAGCATACCACCCATCATTACACTACAGTACATGTACCTCTGCCCTAACTACCGGTATATACAAATTAATCTTACTGTTACATCAAATTAACTAGAACAAATTCACCAGGGTATTAATTTGATAACAGTGTAATTTGGTGTTTAATTATCCATCTACAAAGGCAAGAATTTCATACATGTTTCTCATGAACAAAAAGGCTTTTCTTTGAGGTGTTACTTTAGTTATGCCTGCTTGCACATGTTTTTTTGCACTTCTGCCTTCTGTTTACTTGTACAATTATGTCAAGAAAGTTCTATTCATCCAACTTTATTATTATTATTATTATTATTATTATTATTATTATTATTATTATTCTACTCTGAGTTTATGGAGGAGAGCAGTGTTGATCACCACAAATTTTTCAGGGCTGCAAACGAGATTCCTGGTGTTAAAGAGAACTTAATTCCTACATTGCCGATCAACTGAACAAAACTTTACTGGCAAATGATATTGCGAGGTTCTTTGTGAAGAAGATTGATGACATTCGGAATGAAATAGAATCCACACGTGCTACTTCATCAGATTTGAACGAAGTACCACCAGATCCTAATGTGGAATGTACGAAAGTTTTACGATCATTTAAGTTATTGACTGAAGGTGATATTAGTGAAATCATAAAGAAATCTACCAAAAAATCATGCAAGTTAGACGCAATGCCAACTCAACTGGTTGTTGACTGCATGGGCGTCGCCAGGATTTTTCAAAGGGGGGGTCACACTGAGTCATTCAGAGGGTACTCACCAGATTGTCACCTAAATATTGTAGGTTGTTTGCTTACAAAAAGGCTTACAAAGGGGGGGTCACGGGCACCCCAGGACCCCCCCTGGCTACGCCCTTGGTTGACTGTCTTGACCAGTTGCTACCTGTTATAACTACCATCGTTAATTGCTCACTATCACAAGGTGTTTTCCCTGAAGCGTGGAAGGACGCCAAACCTCTTCTCAAGAAACCTGGTCTTGGTACTGTTTATAAGAATTTAAGGCCCGTAAGCAATCTGCAGTTTCTATCAAAAGTAACAGAGAAAGCAATTTTTGATCAATTACATTGTCATCTGGCTGAGAATGATTTGTATCCCCTACTACAATTCACATACAGAAAGCAACACAGCACGGAAACGGCACTTCTAAAAGTTGTAAATGACATCTTTTACAACATGAATCATAGACATGTTACATTATTAGTCCTGCTTGATTTAAGCGCAGCATTCGAGACAGTAGACCACAAGATCTTACTACAGAGACTTGAAACATCATTTGGAATTACAAATTCTGCGCTAATGTGGTTTAAGTCATATCTGTCGGATCGTTCGCAACATGTTATCGTAGATGGTGCACGCTCTGATAGCATTGACTTATCTCATGGAGTACCGCAGGGGTCCTGCTTAGGGCCGCTGCTGTTTACCATATATGCTAGCAAGCTCTTTGAGGTGGTCAAAACCTGCTTACCAATTGCACACGCTTATGCAGATGACTCTCAGTTGTACTTGTCTTTTCAGCCAGACAATGAGTTAAGTGAGACAGAAGCTATAACATCGATGGAACTTTGTATCAAAGCAGTCAGAGCATGGATGTTAAAAGATAAACGTAAATTAAACGAAGAAAAAAACGGAATTCATCGCCTCAACGGTGCATACATATTATTACGAGACATAAGGAATTGTTTCTGATGTCTGATAGCTGTCTTCTTTTGAGAGTCACATTTGTTTAGTTGTTGTTCTTGCCTGCTAA
>CM042757.1:8237137-8252137 GCA_022496165.2 Catalaphyllia jardinei | reverse complement strand
TATTGAAACTAAACGAAATTACTTACAAGTGAAGAATGATCATCGCAGTAAATTTTCCAGTTTAAGCAACTGGTTAAAAAAACATTTCTAAAATTCGAAGTTTCTTAGAAAGCTTAGATTGTGAACTAAAAGATTTTCACCAATTTTCAATGAGACCTTAGGTTTTTTAGCGAATTTGGCCTTCATCCGTCACGGATTATCTGTAGGCCGTCACAGATTTTCAATGAACTTAGGCAGGGGTCGCACTGTGGCCTTATTTTTTTATGTCGCGTCATAAGTTGTCCCACAAATTTGTCGCGCCATTTACACCACAGAAGTCATGGAGGTCGCACGTGCGCGACATAAATGATATTGGAAACCAGACTTCAACTCTTAATATTTCAAACGCGAAACTTCATCTCTCCCTTTGGTTGGACTTTTTTGCTGCTCCTGAGGTAGCTGAAGGGACTGTTGATGGCTTGATTGGCTGGCGATGTTCAAAAGCCCGGTCAAAAGACGACCGCGAGGTCGAAAGGCAGCGAGTCTTGAGAAAAAATCTGCGAGCCAAAGGGTGACAACAAGCATCCCTATACTGAGAATAATCAGGTGAATAGTGCAAATTTGTAAATTGGCGTGGGTTGAAATTCGCCATAAGGACCGGATTAAACATTTGTAGAGAAAACCGAGCTGTGCATACGTGTTTTCTTTGCAGAACTGCGAAATCTAGTTTCCTGGGGTATTTCACATGTGATCGACGTTGCAAAAGAAGGAAACAAAAACTTGTTATTTTAAAGCCACTAGACAAGATATGACCTGCTTCGAGGCAGGACATCGGCCTTTTTGATCTTTAGGTCCTTCGGACATAGTTATGTCTGGTCGCGACATAAGGGTCGCACTTGGCGCAAGCACGCGATGACAGATTTTATGTCCAATGTAAACACCAAAAGCGTAAGTGCGACCCCTGCCGGTTCTTCAGGGAATTTGGCTTCATCCGTCACGCATTATAGCTAGGCCGTCAAGGATTTCAGCAAAAACTTAGGTTTTTAAAGCGAATTTGGCCATCTTGCGTCACGGATTATAGCTAGGCCGTCACGGATTTCAGCAAAATGTTAGGTTTTTAAAGAGAATGTTGGTCCACATTCTGTCTTTTTTATGCAAATAGCGCTTTTTAGATTTGTCACGGATCCGTCACGTATATAACGAGGGAGCTTAAGCACGGTACGCGCGTTATTGAGACGTGGACGGCAACCGGAAGATAACATTTCGCGTGTTAGGAAAGTATTGTCTCCCATTTTTTTATACTTCTCGTCTCTAATGGAGAAAAGATACTTAGCAATGTGAATGTGGTTGTGTGAGGACAGGTTAAAAGTGAAAACAGCTCACTTCCGGTTACCGTCCGTGTCTCAAAAATGCGCATGCTTAAGCTCCCTCGACAATACTGTCACGGGTCAGGGTTTTACCCATTTTGACCGTCACGGATTTTCAACCGTCACGGGTTTTACCCACCACCAAAAATTGTAACTCAGCGAATACTGAACGGATTTCAAAAATTCAAAGTTCCTTAGAAAGCTTAAATTGTGTACTGAGAGGTTTAGCAATTTTTTCTGATGCGTCGATGATAGAAGAGGAGCAGTAAATTTCTGTGAAATTCCAGTTGTCTACGTAATGAAATTCACCCGGTTACATTCACGTAAGCGAGTAGTTACGGAGTTGATTGCATTATTCATTCAAAGATTTTAGACCCAGTAGGACGCTATGTGATCCTAAAGGCGGAGATAAAAGATAAAATGTATTTACTGATTAATATTTATGCACCAAATGGGGATGCCAATATCGTAGAGTTTTTTAAAGCTTTTAAGGAACTACCCTACAAAAAGAAAATTTGGATGAAGAAGAAAATATAATTCTTGGAGGAGACTTTAATTGTCCTCTTAGTACAGTGCTCGATAAGAAAGGAGGTATACTTTTACCGAGAAAATCAGTCGCAGCAACCATCGATTGTTTATGTGTTGACCTCGACCTTGTTGATATTTGGAGAGTAAAAATTGTAATAAAGAGTCGGATTCAATCTTGTTTATCTTTAATCCTTGCTTGCTTTACAACGATGTCTGTACGAGCCGTTGTCCATGTGCTAAGTGCCAAGTGCCGATGTGCATATTAAGTGCATGTGAATAATTTACATATTAGTGCTAGTCCTTTGGGGTCTATTGCGATATGTAACATCCCCTTCTGTTAAGCAATGTTTATATTAAAAAAAATAAATAAATAAATAGTCATTCTGATCTCAATTCAGGACTTGAACATCTTATCTATAGACATGTATAAACAACGATCAATGAGGCACAATTGGCTGTTTTCCATTCGTATATCTCACAAGTGTCTAATTAAATAGCAGTCACAAGTTAAGTCTTTCCGGTGGTCGGATTTCACGGCCTGAGCGAGATTTCCTTGGACCCTGTTCCGATTCTGCTGAGGCAGGGCTTTGTGCATCAGTGTTGGGAGGCGTTTGGACTCTGGGTGTGGTTGTGTTCCCTTGTGGGGTCCTGTTTGACGAGTTGTTTGTTGGGCTGATGGACCCGTTGTTTGGTCTAAGGTGAATCCTGTTTCTTTGGAGTTGCGCTCCGGTTTCCGTTTCGACAATATATGAACGAGGTATTTCTCCTTGATCTATAACTCGGGCTGGGTTCCATGTTTTTCTCACGGGGTCTTGTAGATAAATGGCTTGACCCTTGTGTAGTTCAGGAAGTTCTTTGGTGTGCCTGTTGTAATAGCGGCTTTGGGTGTCCTGTTTCGCCTTAAGCCACTCCCTGAACTCTTCTTGGTTTTTTGCCGGGTAAATCTTTCCTGGGAGTGTAGATTTGAACATTCGACTGTTCAAGAGTTCAGCTGGCGACGCTAGAGTTGAGCTTAATGGCGTTGTTCGTAGTGCTAGCAGGGCCAGATCTATGTCTTCATTGGCTTCTTTGCATTTGAGAATGGTCTTCTTAACTGTTTGGACTTGCCGTTCGACAAATCCATGGCCACGTGGATAGTGGGGGGAAGATGTCACAATCTCAAGGCCGTATTGGTCTGCCAGTTGTTTGAACTCTGCGGACGTAAATTGGGTACCATTATCGCATTGTAATGTTCTTGGAATTCCATTCTCTGCGAACAGCGTTTTCATCTCCTTAGCAACGGCTCTAGCTGTGAGGTTGTGGAGCTTCCTGACGAACGGAAATTTGGAATAGTAGTCGACGACTAGAAGAAACCACGACTGTTGAACGTAGAACAGATCTGCGCTCACAATTTGCCATGGTCTTGAGGGTATCTCTGACGGTATCATAGGTTCTTTCTGCTGGGAGTTGTGGTACTTCTGGCACACACTGCATGAGGTGACCAGGTTTTCGATTTCATTGTAAATGTTTGGCCAATAAACACACGATTTGGCTCGCAGTTTGCATTTTTCTATCCCGAGATGTCCTCCATGGATTTGCTGAAGAATGTTGCCTCTCAGGGATTCTGGAACTATCACTCGGCTTCCAAGAAACACTAATCCATCTTCTACCGAGATGTCATCTCGCAACGCCCAGTATGGATTTATTGTGGGATCAACTTTCTTCACACTGTCTGGCCAGCCTTGTGTCACTTGGCGGGATAACAGCTGCAGGGTTTCATCTTTTGCAGTCTCCTCTCTGAACTCTTGCATTTTAGCTGGGGTGATTCTGATTAAGTGATGAACTTTTACATTCATTTCTGGTACTTCAAATTTATCCATTGGTGAGAGACGTGATAGGGCGTCGGCTGTGACCATTTCTCTTCCAGGGGTGTATTTGATGACGCAGTCATAAGGCTGTAGACGCAACAGCATTCTTTGAAGGCGTGGAGGTGCTTGCATGAGGTTCTTCTTGTGGATTTGCTCTAAGGGGCGATGGTCACTTTTCACCACAAATGATCTTCCATAGAGGTAGGAGTGGAATTTTTCACATCCGTAGACTACTGCTAACAGTTCTCGTTCGATGTTGGCATAGCGGGTCTCGGCGGGTGTCAGTGCTTTTGATGCAAATGCTATCGGTCTGTTGTTCTGGAATAAGGCTGCACCAAGGCCCTTAATTGATGCATCAACGTGGAGAACAACTGGTTCCTTTCTGTCATAGTACGCCAAGGTGGTTGCAGAACATATCAATGACTTCACTTTTTCAAAGGCTTTCGAGTGTGATGGATTCCATGCAAAGTCAACGTTCTCCTTAAGGAGGTCTCTTAAAGGCGCAGTGTGATCAGCTAACTTTGGGATAAACGAGCTCATATAGGTTGCCATCCCCAAGAAGGTGTGTTTGGAGGTTTTTTGAAGGTTTGTCTTTGGGTGGTTCCAGCTGTTCGATGGCTTTGATTTTGTCTGGGCTGGGCTTAACCCCATCTGGTGTGTAAAGCATGCCAAAGAAGTTGCATTCTTTTGTCTTGATAACGCACTTTTCGTCATTGAGCTTGATGCCGGCTTTCCTGGTGCGTTCCATGGTTTCATGTAGGTGCAGGTCATGCTCTTTGTCATTCTTTCCGTATACAGTGATGTCGTCTGCTATGCCGATGGCACCTTGACAATCACGGTATGTTTCATCAATCTTGAATTGGAAGATGTCTTGACTCATGCGTAGGCCAAATGGCATTCTAAGGAACCGGAATCGGCCCAATGGTGTATTGAAGGTTGTTAAGTACGAGGACTCGTCATCCAGTTTAACATTCCAGTAACCATTGCGAGCATCAAGCTTGCTGAACAAATTCGCTCCCGTTAAGTTAGGTGTGATTTCCTCCAAGGTGGGGATCGGATGGTGTTCTCTTTTAATGGGTTTGTTCAGGTCTTTGGGGTCGAGGCATAATCGAAGTCGCCCATTTTCTTTCTCTCTGATAACTAATGAGTTCACCCAGTCTGTTGGCTGTGTGACTTTCGCGATTATACCTTTGCACTCCATTTCTTCCAGTTCAGCTCTTAATTTCTCCTTTAGTTCAATTGGCACTTTCCGGGGGGCGTGGACCACTGGTGGTACTTCGGGGTCGAGTGTGATATGGTACACGTAATCTTCAAAACATCCGACGGTGCCATTGAAACATTCAGGGTACATTTCCATCAGTTCCTGCTTGTTTCTTATTGGAGGGCGTCCTGTTAGTGGTACTTGGCTTTTGATGTACTTCGATTGTTGGTCTGGGCCATTGGGGCTGGTGGTTGATCCAGTTTGGGTCGATTGGCTTGTTTTGAGAACGCAGTGTAGCGAGACTAGTTTCAGTGCTGTACAGGCTCTTAAGCCGAGAATAGCTGGCCCAGTGGTGTCCGTAACGTAAAACCTGCAATTGACCTTCTTGTCTTTGTAGTTACAGGGTATATCAATGGTGCCAAGCTGCTTGATTATGGAGCCCCCGTATGCTGAAAGGATGGTTTCGTTCTTTTCCAGGGCTTCGGGTTTAGGGTTACCCTTGGCGTCAAATTTCTCTGGAGCAATTATGCGAAGCAATCTGACGGGTAATACGTTGCTTTGTGCTCCTGTGTCTACCTTGCATTGGAGGTTAATTTTTCGCTTCCTTTCAGGCTGACATATCTCAAGTGTTGCGAAGGCTTCATCGCGCGTATCGTCGGAAACACCTTCCATGGCATTTATTTCAATGGTACTGATTGTAAGAATTTCATCATCATTGTCATGGGAATCATCTTCGATAGCGTGGATGGATTTCTTGAAGGTCGGCTTGGTTTCTTGAGTGTCTTGTTTTCGTTTGCTGGATCTGCAAACAGATTTCCAATGATTAGCTTTTCCACATTTTAAGCATGTTGTGCCGTAGGCTGGACATTTATTTCGGGGATGTTTCGGGTGTTGTTTGCCACAGTTGTTACAGAATTCCCTTTGTTGTTCTCTCTGAATCGCGTAGATGCTCTTATCTTCTTCAGACGTTTTAGTGTGTTCAACCAGCGTTTTCATGTGTTTGCTTGTGGCCTCGTGGCTGCGTGCTATATCGATTGCGGCCGCGAGGGTTAGCGTTTTGTCTCGGCTTATGAGAGCTTTTTGAACGTCGGGGTTTCTTGATCCATAGATGAGCTGGTCTAGCACTCTGTCTTCGATTTCGATGGTATCTCGAAATTGACATCTTGCTGCTAGGTTTTTGATTCTTGAGATGAAATCATCGACGGGCTCGCTCGATTGTTGTCGCATTTCTTGTAGTTTGTATCTGTGAATTCGATGGCTTGTTTTCGGTTGCAATTGATTCTGGAACTTCGCGAAGATGATTTCGGGTTTTTTCTTGTTTTCTTGTTTCGCAAAAGTCCAGCTGTTGTACATATCCAGCCCTTTTTCTCCTGACCAGAGTAGAATGTAGCTCACTTTCTCTTCGTCGTCGGCGTCTTTGAGCACGCTTGTAAACATGAGCTGACATTTCTGTTTGAATCGTCCGAACGCAGATATTACGTCCGGAGCGTCCCAGTTCATTTGAGGTGAGGTGAAGGACGTAGCTGCTGCCATATTTCGCTGCCACCATGTAATAAAGAGTCGGATTCAATCTTGTTTATCTTTAATCCTTGCTTGCTTTACAACGATGTCTGTACGAGCCGTTGTCCATGTGCGAAGTGTTAAGTGCCAAGTGCCGATGTGCATATTAAGTGCATGTGAATAATTTACATATTAGTGCTAGTCCTTTGCGGTCTATTGCGATATGTAACAAAAATCCTTCCACGAAAAGCTATACTTGGAGTCAAAACTCGGCTATGATTCTTTGCCGCCTAGACTACTGGCTTATTTCGAATAATTTACATGATTTGGTGACAACAACAAATATCATTCCAGCAATCAAAACTGATCATGCGGCCATTTCTATAGAGTTCAGCATCAGTGAAAAACATATTAAAGGTCCGGGCCATTGGAAAATGAATTGTTCGCTTTTGGATGACGAAGATTATGTTAGAGAGGTAACAGCTAAAATACCTATTTGGCTGATAGAAGGTCAAAATGAATTGACAGACAACAGAAGCATCTGGGATTATATAAAATCAGAGCTCATGCAATCCAGCATTCGAAACGAAAAGCGATGGAAAGAAAAGAAAAAGAAATGAATCTTCAAAATGAATTTGCCAAAGCTAAGCAATTATTTGATTCCGACCCTGACACCAACAATGCCAACACTCTTAATTCGCTGAAAGAAAAATTAGAACTTCTTTATGAAGAAAAACTTCAAGGTATCATTATTCGTTTGCGAGCGCGCTGGTGGGAACATGGCGAGAAGAGTACAAAATATTTTCTTAATTTAGAGAAAAGAAACCATGTTAAAAAACATGTGCGGAAACTGAAAACTAGTGGCTCGATTATCACGGATCCTGTTAGTATTCTTTCGGAACAAAAACGTTTTTATCAAGAATTATATACAAGCCAGATTAAGAAAGCAAACAATACGCGAGCGACAGAACATTTCTTGAATAATTTAAATATCCCTAGCCGTACAGAACAACAAAGACTATCGTGCGAGGGCAAAATAACTTCAATGATAGTATTCCAATTGAATTTTACAAAAAATTTTGGTCGCTCATTAGCGATCCTTTCATTAGGTGTGCGAATGAGTGTTTTGAAAAAGGAGAAATGTCAAGTTCTCAGAAACAGGCAGTAATTACTCTTATTGAAAAGAAAGGAAAAGATCGCTCCTTTTTGGAAAATTGGAGGCCAATCTCTCTTGTAAATGTTGACGCAAAAATTATGTCTAAGGTTCTAGCGACTAGGATAAAAAATGTTCTACCAGATATTATCCATCATAACCAGAGTGGCTTTGTTAAGGATCGCTATATAGGAGAAACTGTACGATCGTTCTTTGACGTAATGGATTTTACTCTTAAAGATAACATCCCAGGTCTAATGATTTTTATTGACTTTCATAAAGCATTCGACAGTGTAGAGTGGAATTATCTTGTTAGCTGCCTTGAGGCATTTTGTTTTGGTCCCGTCTTTATTAGATGGATTAAGACCTGGCACTGTATAAGAATATACAAAGTTGAGTTATTAATAATGGTCTTACAACAGACTATTTTGCTTTGGAACGAGGAGTGAGACAGGGTGATCCCTTGTCTCCCTATTTATTCGTGGTTGTAGTTGAGACTCTTACTATAGCAATCCGACAAAATACAGCGATAAAAGGTATCTCGATTGGTAAAGAGGAAACAAAGCTTCTTCAATATGCTGACGATACGACAGCAGTTCTATCAGACAGAGATTCTGCGCATGCTCTTTTCAATCTTCTAGATGTCCTAAGGCCCGTTTACACAGGCGATTTTTGTCGCGGCAACTCGATGCAATTTTTGTCGCGCCAAAGTTGCAAGTTCAAAATTGCACGTGTTGGTTGGTTCCTTAAGAAGTAACAAGTCAAAACCCTTTGGTATTAAATAGAGTGGCGAACCAATCAAGGCCCTTAGGGTCTATTATTCCTATGATATTAAATTGCTGCACGAAAAAAATTTATCGAGAGGCTGGATAGCATCAAAAAACGTGTAAATCTCTGGTCTTTAAGAGGTCTTACAGTTTATGGAAAGGTGACCGTTATAAAGTCTTCAATTATTCCTAAATTTGTTTATATTTTGTCACTTCTGCCTGCTCCAAAGGAAATCGTCCAAGAGTTGAACCGAATATTATTTAAATTCTTATGGAAAGGAACGGATAAAGTAACAAGACTGTCCACGATAAATGAATACGAGAACGGCGGACTAAAAATGATCGATCTTGAAAGTATCATAAAATCATTACGGCTAGCCTGGCTGAAAAGAATCTTTGGAGAGAATGACGGAGCTTGGAGAAGCTACCTTAGAGTTTTACTGAAGCACTACGGAGGTCTAATTTTATTTTATTGCAACTACGATGTTAAAGACCATCATGTTCCTTCCCTTTTTTATTCTGAGTTACTTCAGTGGTGGTCAGAATTCCGAGACGGTTGTGACACAAAAAAAGAATGGCAACATATAGAGTGGAACAATAAAGAACTTTTTAACGTGGGCAGGACTTCGTCACTCTGTACCATTATACTTAAAAACCAAGGAAAGCACCCCCTCCGAAATGTTCTTATTGGTAACGATAGATAACAAAGACTTTCATGTGTTAAAAAATAAATGTAAGGACTACTACACATTAATAAAAAGATTAAAAGCTAAGCTTCCAAACAATTCTCAGTATCTGAGATTTTGAACCATACATAAAAGCATTTCAATACAAAGTCCTTAATTCAATACTATTTACTAATACAAAATTGTTTAAGATCAGTTACATCTCAGACGATCAATGTTCGTTTTGTAAATCAGAACCAGAAACCCCTCACCATCTCTTTTTTCATTGTAGCCTTGTGCAATCCTTTTGGAAAGATTTCGAATACTTTTTCTACATACTGACAAGGGAATTCGTCCATCTTACTCTGCAAGATGTCATGATTGGTATTATCTATGCAAATTACTCTTTACTGAACTACTTGATACTAGTCGCTAAAGTATATATATGGGATTGCAGAAGAAGTTTGACTCCTCCTATTATAAACGCCTTTAAACTTAAGGCAAAGATTAAGTATGAAACCGAAAAATTTATATGTGTTAATAGTAATAACGTGGATAAATTTAATAAGAAATGGGATTTGTGCTTGCGCTCTGTACCTTAATTAATTTCCAATCTGCTTATACTATGTTTTTTGAACTGTATTGACTGTATTTGGGTAATATGTAGCTATGTAGGCATTGGACAAATATTGTAATGTACTGTAATCTAGTGTAGTACTGTAAGTAGAGTAAGTAGCTTGCTTTAGAATGGTAATTAATGTATGTATATGTATTGTAAATATTATAAGTGTGTGGAAATAAAAGTGTAAGAAAAAAAATAAATTTTTTTATAAAAAAGAAGAAAAAAAAGTTACGGAGTAAAAACTTTTTGTCAAGGAATACTGAAAAGATTTCGAAAATTCAAAGTTAAAGCGTTTGATTTTGTGAATCAAATCACTTATATCTCACCGAAAATTTGCAGTTAAGCCTTTCCCTGGTGTTGACAAACGGTTTGTCGTTGCTTGTACGACTAAACGCTGGACGTGACATGTGCTTCGGAAAATTATGTTGCCCTTTCACGTGAAAATTCACACGACCCATGCCACGGACCTTGAAATCAACACCAGGGCCTTTGCTCCGGCGTTTCCTCACATACCATTCATTCCAGTTGGAAGAACAAAGGAATGCTAAGAATGTGCCCAAATTTTGCTTCAAGTCGGCTCTAGCGCTGTACTCTTTGAAATCGTGCCGCTGACCACCAACGTTAAGATTAGTCTGCGGGCTCGCTTTTGCTCGCCCGCAAAAATAGTATATAATCTGATCATATTTAAAATGTAAGAAATTTGTTGTCTTTTTCCTGTTTGTACAATAGATATGTAAATAATCCAGAGAAGTAAAAAATTGCCAATCCCGTTGCACTTTGGCAAGTATCTAATAAAATGAATGCTATTTATAGAAAAATTGTGTGCATTTTAGAGAAGCAAGATGAGTTTGTTTTACGGTTCTTTGATTGGAGAACTTAGATCCTTGTTTTCAAGAAGCAGTCGAAAACAGTTTTGTGAAACGGCTGGGTGTTTTCATGAACGAAACTCCTGATATTTGTAAACGAGAACCAATTCACCTACATTTGTGAAAAAAGCTTCAAGACTGCATTAAGTGAACTTAGATCCAACAGAATTAAGATGTCTCGCAGTAGCCTGGACCTGCCATCTAAGGCCTTGGAATGTTCAAAACGTCAGAAATGCCTTTTGCGTCGAGAACAAAGTTTATTCGTTGCTGTTGCAGATTGCCAAGGGAGGGAGGTTTAAGTGGGCCACTTCCGAGTTCCCTTGTGCCTCAGTTTCAAAATGAGTCCAAGTGCGAAACCATTTTTATGAAAATAACTGATTTGCGTGATAATGAAACTGCATGCAGAATGACTCATTTTCATACGAAAGGTTTCGCACTTAATCTCGTTTTGAGGCACAAGCGAACTCGGCGATGGCCCATTGGTGTGAGCAAAAGCTCGAATCACCTCTCCCTCAGCAGCGTTCCTCTGTCCTCTCCCCCCTCTTACTGGGGTTTGTATGACTGGCTGACTGACGGACAGGACTCTTTCCTTTCGATTATTTGGAGGTGTCAATCCAAACAATGTATTTTGTTTAATTTCTTCACCAAAGACCTTGGTTATTTCATTATTAAGAATAAGTGCATACCACACAAGTGAATATTATAATGTGTGCGCTGTTTAATTTGGCTGCAAGAACTATTTATCTCCCAACCTCGTTCCCAGGGTGAGGACCCTGGGAACGAGGTTGTTCCTCTCCATGCCTTGAGTGACGTCATGACTCAGACTAGACTCAGACAAACAAACTGGAATGGTGGATGATTTTGAAGATTTCTTTAAGGGCAAAAAACTTTTGAAACGAAAACGTCGCCTACTTGCCCTGTTTTTACCTCAGAACACGCTTATGTTGACCGAGTGTGGCGGGGAATTCAGTGATTTGCATTCTATTTTTAGTCTTCGTGCGCTTCGCTATTATTCATGGAATTTAGATTTTCAATTTAATTAATTATGCAGGCAACTTTTAATCTCGCCATACGTTCAGTCGAAAAACGTGGTTCAAGCTATGGATGAAATCATCCCAAAGCGTCGGGTTTACAAAGATACCTTTGGTTAGGAGCAGTACCTGGAAATTCTACAAGTAGGGTAAGTTTGGTAACTGCGGAAAACGGAGAAATTTTGGCCAAGCTGGTGCGAGGGAGTGGAACGTTCTTTTCTGTTTCGCTGTAAGCTTGAACTTGCTATAGCAGTTAGTTTCAAAAGTCAATATTTGCTTGTTACGTCAGACAATAGTTTCACAAATGAATAATTTTCGGATAGTAAAGTTCAAACGTAAACCGTTTAATTTCGATTCCTCTGTCTTTAAATCCTTACGCTGATGTGGAGTAATTTGGTATACTATGTTCTTTTGAGCGAAGTTTCAATTTTAGTTTAAGAATGTCTAATTGAGTTTGGAGATGAAAATATTCAGATATTATGCCGACAACTTTCAAAGCTGCATAAAGTGGTATTTGCTACAGAATATACCATTTCGGCCTCAGTGACTGGGAAGGCTAATCTCATGGTTTAAATATTTCAGAAATAGCATTAATTACTGTTCAATTAAGACGCGAACATTGATCTGTTGTTTTGTATACATTTATCTTCTCTATAATAGGCTGTGTTCTGCCCATTCTTGTCAAGTTTACTGCAGCCGTGGGGCCGTGAAATTCTTCATTACTTAAGAAGTGGTTTCTTATTCCTCGAACAGTATCATATGAACCATGAGATCCTGTACGCAGATAAGTATTTCCAGTATCTACAAGACATCACCCATTACAACTAAAAAATTTTCGGGATTTCTTATTTTAAAAGTGAAATTTCACTATTGTTTATTTCTGATTTTGTCTATAAACGATATTTGAAGGCTTCCAGCTGAGCAGAAATTACTGACGCATACGTTTCGAATAAAAAAAGAAAACTGGTTGAAGGGTGTTGAAATGTTAAGTTTTGCATAATAAATTGAGTTAGTTTTGACTCGTTGTGCAAGGTTTTAACGTTGCTCTTTCCTTGTTTATCTCTATTATCTTTAATTTTCTTGTTTCTTTTTGTATTGCAGATTATGTTAAGTGATGCCAGACAAAGACTTCAATTCATAGTCAGGATTGACACTTTCAGTATTTTGAGACGATTAACTTCTTGTGGTAATCCTATTTAGAAACAGTGTAAACAATCACCCCTAAGAAAAAAGATGACGGCTGTACATTTTACCACAATATCTTGCAAACCAAACTAAGCCCAGTGGGTATATAGAAAGATATTGTTTAATGGCAGTCATTCGTATACTAACAGCATCGCTCTTGTCGAGTTTGAATGAGTAACGATTTTTCTTTGTGTTTTTATACGCGTTTTTAGAGTTTTCATGCGGAAATCAATATAGGTAAATGTACCAGTCGCAATCTTTTTCCTTACGGTGGATTGTAAAGTTCAAGGATAAATTTCAACTTTGGATCCGTGACTAATAATTGTCGCAAATTGTCGCTGTTTACCGTTTACTCGGAAAAACCGGTTGGTCGGCAGTTGTAGTAAATAGGACGCGTCCAATCCTGCATGGAATTTCCACGGAGATGTGCTTATTCCATCTCCATGACTTTTTCCCGAAGATAGGATCAAAGGCAATCCAAAATAAAAGGCCTGGAACTAATAGAAACTAGCTAATGGAATGCACATTTTCCATTCTGTAATTCCGTTTGTAAATTTTGAGTCTACTTTTCAAGAAATCGCTTTCTCCCGAGAAAAAATTTCCATTCGGGGAGACAAAATTAATCTTTGCATCTTGCATTCCTTCCTAAATTTCCCGATCTTGGAGGTAAGTGGTAAACAACCTGTATTACCTGGCTTTTTTCGGTTCAAATTCTAGTCCTTTTGGAATTCATTCTTTTCTAAGAAATTGAAACTTATATGACATTTAAGGTTCAAGATTCTGTTTTATTTGACTTTTTACATAATGTACTAATTATTTATCCATAGTTCAATGTATGGTGAGGTGACCTAGAAACCACCAGCCATATAGTTGAGGCCACCTCGTACATAACAATACGGTTACATCGATAGTGCTGCAGTGTGCGTATTGCCAATTGAGTAGTTATTTTACCAAAAATTGTAACAGGAAGGAATTCCAGATCTTTGGACTGAGATAAAGAATTGTGTTTTTTTCAGATTAGTTTGGCAATGATGCTCGCTATATTGCCAAGATTCAGATAACAGCAATTTTTCTTAAGTGAGATATGTAGAGAAATGTTTTACCCAAATTTATAGAGATTTGTATGGAGACGCCATGCTGGTGCCCATCTACATGGGCACCAACATGGCGGCCGGAAATCAACAAGGAACTCAAAAACAATAAAATGATACTTTTTCTAATACATGAACCGTTCAGATAGCCAAATTCCCCGAAATAAGTCACTTTTTTAACCAACATGACAGCTCTTGGCCGTCATGTAAATTTGTATGGATATTACTTTTCAGCTGCTCTTATACATCATGAAAGTAAAATCTCAGGAGGATCAATTGTTTTGTAGTTTGAATTTTAGTGACGTTATGTGAAAACCCGTAATTGGCTGTTCTGGTGCTATAGCCATGAATTTGACTGTTTGTAAGAAACTAGTTGAAAAACAGTCGATAACAGGTTGTGATTATAACTACATAAATTTACCTATTTGAAACATGTTAATTTGATAAATGTCCAAAATTCCTAATTTGGAGAATAAATGAGCAGAATTCACTCTATAATCTGATTTGGTAATAATCGCACAATCTGTTTTTGCAAAAGATGAATTCTATTAAGTTAGTTACGTATTAAGTTAAGTTAGTTACGTATGTAGACGACCATGTGTAGTTACAATAGGTGAAATTTTCGAGTAGTACAGGGTGAGCTTGTTTTTGAAGATAGCTGGGTAGAAGCGGGACCTGAATAACATTTCAAAGATTTAGAGATTTGTTTACATAAAACGCTGATATGATCCAAGAAATTTAGTAGCATCGGTTTCCTAAGGTGTGTAAATGAGATAACTCGTTTTCCTTATTTTCAGATTTAATTTGTAGTCAATGTAGCCAAACTTCAATATTTTTAGTTTGTTACTTAGTACAGATTGTAAGGTATTTGGGATGGAAAGCATGTACTAGCTGAAAAAAAAATCCTAAGTGTGTGTCTGTACTAGGTAAAAAAAATCCTAAGTGTGTGTATGTACTAGCTGAAAAAAAAAATCCTAAGTGTGTGTATGTACTAGCTGAAAAAAAAATCCTAAGTGTGTTTCTGTACTAGCTGAAAAAAAAATCCTAAGTGTGTGTATGTAGTAGCTTGAAAAAAAAATCCCAAGTGTGTGTATGTAGTAGCTGAAAAAAAAATCCTAAGTGTGTGTATGTACTAGCTGGAAAAAAAAAATCCTAAGTGTGTGTATGTACTAGCTGGAAAAAGAAAATCCTAAGTGTG
>CM042757.1:8226224-8237037 GCA_022496165.2 Catalaphyllia jardinei | reverse complement strand
AAAAAAAAAATCCTAAGTGTGCATGTACTAGCTGGAAAAAAAAAAACCTAAGTGTGTTTCTGTACTAGCTTAAAAAAAAAATCCTAAGTGTGCATGTACTAGCTGAAAAAATGGTAAGTGTGTATGTACTAGCTGAAAACAAATCCTAAGTGTGTGTATGTACTAGCTGAAAAAAAAAATCCTAGAAGTGTGTGTATGTACTAGCTGAAAAAAAAAATCCTAAGTGTGTGTATGTACTAGCTGAAAAAAAAAATCCTAAGTGTGTGTATGTACTAGCTGGAAAAAAATCCTAAGTGTAAAAAATCCTAAGTGTGCGTATGTACTAGCTGAAAAAATGCTAAGTGAAAAAAATCCTAAGTGTGCGTGTGTACTAGCTGAAAAAAAAATCCTAAGTGGGTGTATGTACTAGCTGAAAACAAAAGTGTGTGTATGTACTAGCTGAAAACAAATCCTAAGTGTGTGTATGTAGTAGCTGGAAAAAAAAGTTCTCAGTGTGTGTATGTACTAGCTGAAAAAAGTCCTCAAATATTTCTAGGTGTATTGGATGGTGGAGACATTTTTTCAGACAAAAAGTAGACAGCGACTTGTGCCCACATTACGCGTAAAGAGAAGCTGCTACAAGGTATCTCCGTCCAGCATAACGTAAGCGAGATCAAATCAACGCATAACACGGTAATTTAGAGCGAACATTGTGTTATACGGAGCCGTGTCGTAGCAGCTTGTCTCTTCACGCGTGTGAGAATAAGCTGCAGAACACCCGACTTGTTTCTAAACTTTTATTTCAAGTTAGTAAATAGTGTTCTTGTTCTCTTTTCTTGCTCTCCTGCAATAAAGCAAAAACGTATCAGCTACAGAACGATAATATAACAGTACAAATGCACAGTGTAAGAAGATGATTCTAGATTACGAAATAAAAGTTGTGGTAAATTTATTCACACGCTTTTTCTGGTCTCTTGTGTATAAGATTGAATTTTGAATACCAATGAGTATTCTGCGCATATTTTCCCTTAACAATAGCTCCAAACCTATTTATATAAAAAATTGGCTAAAATTTATCCAACGTCACTGTGGCCTCGCGGTGTAACGCGCGCCCTCTGGCGTCGACGGCCTCTCTCTCGCCGTCGATTTCTTTAAGTTGTTTCTTAACAACTTCCACAGCAAGGGGCTCGAAGCCCCGCCAGACCAATTTTTTTTTCTTTTTTCCTTTCAAAGCAGCAAAATTCTGTAAAATTTTAGAAGCCCAGAGATGCATTTCTCTTTTTCTAGCGAAAGAAAATACATCTCTGGGCTGCTAAAATTTCACATAATTTACCTTTTTTAAAATTAAAAAAAAAAAAAAAAAAAAACTGATCCGGCAGAGCTCGAGTTTCTTGCTGGAAGTTGCTAACAAAAAGCTTAAAGAAATTTATGTTGAAAGAGTAGCCGTAAACGAGAAGGAGTGCACGTTTCACCGCTTTTAGATTACGAAATAAAAATCATCTGACAATTGTTTGTACACTTTTAGTCTCTTGTGAATAAACAAAGATTGAATTTTGAATACTAATGAGTATTCTACGCATATTTTCCTTAAACAATAGCTCCAAACCTATTTATATTAAAAATTGGCTAAAATTTATCCAACGTCACTGTGGCCTCACGGTGTAACGCGCGCCCTCTGGCGTCGACGGCCTCTCTCTCGCCGTCGATTTCTTTAAGTTGTTTCTTAACAACTTCCACTGCAAGGGGCTCGAAGCCCCGCCAAACCAGTTTTTATTTCTTTTTTCTTTTAAAAGCAGCAAAACTCTTAAATTTTAGAAGCCCAGAGATGCATTTGTCATTTTCTAGCGAAAGAAAAACCTTTCACTAGAAAGAAAATACAACTCTTGGCTCCTAAAATTTCACATAATTTAGCTTTTTCAAAATAAAAAAAAATTGGTTCGGCAGAGGTCGAGCTTCTTGCAGGAAGTTGCTAACAAAAAACTTAAAAAAACTGATGTTGAAAGAGAAGCCGTAAACGACAAAGATTGCAGGTTTCACCGCGAGGTCACAGTCTAACCATCATAAACGTTTTTAGACACAAATATTATACCGAAAATTCGTCCCATATTTTTCACAGTATTATTTATTGATGTTCTGATAATTGTTATTAAAGTGATCTTTTATTTAAAACGTCGCCAAAATATTTTGTCAGCCACAATTTACCTTCTATTCCGAAACAACCTTTGCAATAGACCAATTTCGATATATTAAAATTCAGTCTCAAACAATAGACCTCAGTACGAGGCTCTGGAGAATAAATACAGAGTTTGTGGGGTTTATTCCCCAGGGCCTCGTTTTGAGGTCGTTTGTTTGAGACTGAATTTTAATATATCGAAATTGGTCTATTTACGGATTGTAGCCAGTAACGCCAACACAAACGTGAACTCAATTGTTTCTGCACAAAAAACAGTCAAAATATTTGTATGATAACCTTTCTATTTCACCAGAAACTGACAGTTATTTCTAGGCGTTTTGGATTTTTATTTGCCATCTTTCTTTTGGGACGAATAACGCAATCAATGGATTGTGTGATCACCTATTATATCTCTTAGTTAGTACGCGCGCTGTGATTGGTCAATTTTGCGGCCCCTAATTTACTGTACGGCCCGCTAACTTTGAAAATTTCTTTTTCCGCGTGCCCGATTAACCTCAGAGATACAATAAATATCTTACTAACTGAGTTCGGGGCCGTACAGTAAGTTACGGATCCTCGTTTTTTCCCGTCAATTTATGGCCCAAGCGCTTCGCGCTTGGGCCATAAGCGAGTCATAAGCGAGGGGGAAAAAACTCGGTCCGTAACATACAGTACGGCCCTCGAACTCAGTTAGTAGGAAGTATTTATGAATTGACTTAAGGTTTCATGCAAGTTTTATTGCCATAATCCCTGAACCTTAACATTGTTTGACAGGACAAATCGAGGCCGCGAAATAAGATTTATCTTTTGAAAGGCAATATAATTGGACATAGAATAATATTTCAAATTATAATGGAGCCAAACTTTTGATGTGGCTTGAATGCACAGAAAATAATAATGAGAAATCAAGACTCATCAAATCGTCAAAGACAAAACGCAAGTTCATCAACATCAACATACAAACTCTCCTTTGCAGTATCCATGCATTTCTTCCCCTAAAGGTTGGAGGATTTTGCTTAGTATCAAGTCAATTTATTTCTGTCTGCTGATTAGCTCACTCCATAGCCCTTAAAACGGTTAGTCTTTCTCATTTGCATTACGTGGATGCGAGGCAATTTCGGGCTAAAACTACAAAATAGCCCGAAATTGCCTCACACACATGCTAGATTTTATTATAATGCAAATGAGCAGAGTTGACCGTGAAAAGGGTTATTCTCACAAGCATGTTTAGTACACCGATGTTTAAGCAACAAGTTATATTTTGATCACTGTTGATCACCATTCTGACGGTTGAAACAATGTTGTCATCTTTTCAACAAACAAACTCCAAAGGAATTTCATTTGTAAGTTCTATGCTTACTGCAGAAGGGCATCGTTCAGCATTAGCCTGCGTAGCAGCCGTTTGCAAAAACTTACGCGATGGGGAACGAAACTGGGTGAGAGTGCGAAAAATAAGCAGCACGATCTCCGACTGGAATAGGAAAGGAAACGGCTGCCACGCAGCCAATTCAGCGTCAATATTTCACACTCGCTTCCGACTAAATTTTAGTGCCCTGAAATACCACCGTTTTCAAAACAACTGTTGTCTATCACCAGCCTGTCCTCTTTGTGATGCACCTGTTGAAGATCAAAAACACTATTTTCTGTACTGCCGAAGTTTTTCTGCTCTGCGTGAAAAGTTGTTTGCCTCCGCTGTACAATTACTCGGAAATAGATGGCATTGTGCATCCGATAAGGAAAAAAATTAATTGGTTCTTAAATGGTATTTCTCAAGATGACTTTGACACTAATGCTATGTTTTTTTACGGTATGCCCAATCATTTATTTCCTTGTCAAACCGTTTTGTTTAACTTTTTTTCCTGTGTGTATGTTTTGTTCGATAGTATCGTGTGATATGCATGAGCATAAGCTCTCTGGATGAGCTCTTTTTCCTCTTAGAGCAAATTTTATAATAAATATTGTTTAAATAAAAATTTAACAAGGAAATTCTCGTCGGAGGAAAGCCAGTTTTTATTAGGTAATGGGTTGACCGGAATATTTTGTCCACCAGGACCTTCTTAACAGCAATGGTCAGCTACTGCGTTTCCAAGAATTTAACAACATATATGACTGCAATACCAATTTTCTCCAATTTTATCAAGTCACTGGTGCGATTCCAAAGTATTTGTAATCAAAGCAAGAAATACAGAGCCTCAGGAAAACGAACTATATACAAGAAGTACCTTTTTGTTTTAATGGTTAGACTCCTACACAAATACAACTGAAAGAGCAAAAACTGGACACTTAAACCGCTTATTACACCGGAAAATTCACAGTGTCAGCCAGACTGGCCCAATGAAATGTAAAAGTATAATAAGACTAGATGAGAATGCGTGGAATACAATTTTCACCTCCCTAAAGAACATCTGCGAGGACACAAAATTGAAAGGATTCCAATTCAAATTAATTCATAGGATTGTAGTTACTAAAAAGGAGCTTCATCGATATGGCATAATAGCGGACGATGAATGTCTCAACTATGATGAGAAAGATTCATTAGATCATACTTTTCTCAACTGTCAATTTGTAAAGATTTTCGTACCCAACCTAATTGACTGCTCTAACGCATCCAAGAACTCAAAATTTGCACCCACAATTGCAGAAAAACTATATTGGTATCAAAACTGGCCCTTGCGAAACCAGTAAGATGCAAAACCAAAGCTATTTACCTCTCTGTCTTTGTTAATAAACTTTGATTATTAGCTACGAAAAAGTGCTCCTCGCAAAAGCGGAATCCCATCAAGTATCATATCATACATGAGAGACAGGTCAACGTGAGCAAATATGGAAACCAATGTAAAGTAGGTTAAACGAAATATGTAACGTGATAGTTAATGTAATTACTAGTAGCGCAGGAAACCAATAAAGATTTATCCAAAAAAATTGTTTAAATGAAAGAAAGTTTCAATTGGAGTTGAAAAGTTTGATTATAATTGAAGGAGTTCCTTGCTTATTTGAAAAGTTAATGCCTATTTTATTGAAAAGGTTGCCTAGAAGAAGTAGTCTAATTGGTTAATAGTTGACGGAAACTACCAAATGTGATGAAAAAGTTTCTTCAACGTTGGTTTCTCAGCACCCTAATTTTATACACATTGTAAATCTCACTCGATGGAATACGAATCGATGTTATTCCAAACAAACCACATGCCTCATCTCTGGGGCCTTTCAAATTCTGTTTCCAACAGCTTCATTGATTTTTTACAAATTGAATTGAAATTGAATTGAATTACAGCTGTAAAAGTTGTTTCACGAAGTGATATGAGAAAGAACGAAGCATGAAGCCTAAACCTTCGACCGCTTCACATCCATAATGGGGGTTGTTTTGAAACTTTGAATTTACGTCCTGTAAGTGGTTGAGAAGTGTAAGTGGTTGCGAAGTGTTTACATTTTGTGATGTCTTACTTGAAACAAAACAAAAAAACGCAAACTGCCGAGAGGGCGCAGTACAAATATATCGATATATCAGTATTCTAACATGGTTCCGAGGCTTTCTGGACAAACTTTTATATTTGATGGAGTTTTCTTTAGATCCAAGTCTTTTTTGGGAAGTTAAAAGTTTGACCCGAAAGCCTCGAAGCCATGTATCGAACTACGCCTATCGCAACCAGACCAAGTTTACTACACCTGGTAGATCTCCAGTTTTATATCGCCTATTTAAATGAAAAATGTACCATTTTAGTTTGAACGCCGTCATTTTGACTTGCAGACGTTTTACAAAAGAGTCTGTTTTGGAGTCCATAATTTCACTTTCACATACAACATTTCCACTTTTTAAAACTTAGAACAGCTCCCTATCAGTTGAAAAAAGTTCTACCTATTTACGAGCAAACATTTAACTTAAAACATTTTCTTACAAGTTGAAAGGAGTGCCATGTTTAGATTTAAATCGACTGTGTTTGAGTTTAAAGTTCCACTGTAAATTCAACAAGAATTTCATTGACTATACTATAGCACCAAAAATCACGAGAAAAAAGGCCTCAGTTCATGATTGATCACACAATCGATTGTTACTTAATTCAAACAACAATTTTTGGAACTGATTCAATTTGCTTTTTCAAGTTCTCTTCTTTTACCTCAGCATTTTCAGTCGAAAAATCCATGGTCCGTATGAGAAATAATACAAGAATATAATTCACTAGTTTATTCAAGGCATTAAAAATAATGACAAAGTAAACAAAGAATACCCCGAGAGAGTTTAGGAGAAGGACCCAATAAGACAAACTCCCTAAAAGAGAATCCAAAATTTTCAGCAAAATCCAGTATTTAAAATTATTCTAACAAAACTACAGATCACTCTAGTTATTTATTTAGATAATTGTGTTGAACGTTGATTATAAACCATGATAGAATTCGATAATCATGGCTAATTTTCAGTCTTCCAGTGGACGTTGACAGAAAGTATCAAAACATTTGATACGTGTTCAGAACCGTTGAACGTTTGTTTAGAAACGCCACTATTGTCGCAGGTTGCTTTCAACTACCTTAAACAAATTCTTACAATTTGCAGAGTTCCATTGCTTACTTCACTTGTTTTCCCTTCCAAGCTGTGTACCGGTTCATCCTTGCAATCCTAAAAATTGAAAAATGCTTTGATCAATATACCTTGTTTTCCGTTATCAAAGAAAATAAAGAACGACAATGGAAAACGGGAGCTGACCTTTGAAAGAACGTCATTAAAATTGTTACAATGGAGATAATCAAACAGCTTCTGAAAAGGGGGGAATAGAAAATTCTTAGTAATATTTTTTACGTCTTCAGATTGTCCAAGAGGTTCAGGGTTTTCTCGATATAGTTTCAACTGGCTCGCGTTGTAAGGTTTTTTCTCTTTCTGATTGTTGTGCAAAACCGTTTTGGAAAGTGTGCCTCTTCATATATTGAACAGTTCACGCCAAATTAAAACTACACAACATGGAGTCAGCACAACTTACATCTTGCTGGGATGCTTTGGTTTTCGCTTTGTTTTGCGTCTGTGAGTCTTGCTGCATATTCCAGCAATCCTGTAACATAAAAACATCCATTATTCGGCTTAACTGCAGAATAAGATAATAAAGAGATTCAGAAGCTGACGTTTCGAGCGCTAGCCCTTCGTCGGAGCGAGTCCAATCCGATTCGCTCCGACGAAGGGCTAGCGTTCGAAACTTCAGCTTCTGAATCTCTTTACGGTGGCTAATTCACATTATCAACTCAGTTGATAAAACCAAATTATCTTGTAATACTCCCACCGACGTAGCACCACAGTTTCTTTAGAAACTTACCCCCTTAACTGCAGAATACCCTGCCTTTTATTTGCATCTCATTGAATAAGAATAGCATCTATTGTGTTCTGCTTCGTTCTTTAAAGAACGCCGACCAACGAAAACAATAGTGGTACAGAGTGGCAGGGTATTCAGCAGTTTCTCCCATTATTCCATGAATGAATATTAGTACGACCAAAAAAGTACTGCTTTCGTGCTAATTTCATCGTATGCAAGTACTCTTCTCAAGAAAAAAGCATCTTACTTTGTTCCAATTATTGAAATTAGTACCTTGATTTTTTAGAATTTTAAAATTGCAAACATTTGATATAACAAGAACAAAAAATTCAAAGTCGGTAGCGGTTACATTTAGATTGTTTTTCTTTTCCTGTCCACATGATTTCCCAGGGTTTACCATCCATCTCTTCAATCTTGAAGATTGCAAAAAAAATGCTTCATGATCAAATTTTTCAACAAGAGCAATTTATCAACATAAACAATTTGACAAATTTTAATTCACCCGGAGGGCTATCAGCAAGATCGTGAATTTGTTTACTGCTTGGCTTGCGTTGTAACATATTTTCTCTTTTTTTCTTGTACAGCATGTTCTTGGCAATAGACCATTTTAAAGTCTTCTGCTCAGTAACCTAGCCTTAGGATGTCAGCGAGGTTGGAGGTGACCTTGTTTTGATACAGACCTCGCTGCTTTTGTTGTGTAAACTGACAAGTTTTTTTCTAATGCCAACTATCGCATTTACATGACAAAAACAGAGCGGTCTGTATCAGAGAAATGTCACCTCCAGCCTGAGCAGACAAATGTAAAATGGTCTATTGTCACCTTCCACAAAATTTTAGTGTTTAAAACTAATTAAACCAAACAACTTGAGTCAGCTTACCTTACGCTTTGCTGGGTACATTCTTTTGCTTTCCTCCTTGTGTTTTACCCCTGCGAGTCTTCCTCCACATCCCCTATAATATAAAAACATAATTCCATAGTTGAATATTGAACACGTCCAAAAACGTGCTGTTTCGCCTCTTTACCAGCAAACATTCTTTTCGATTAAAGAAAAACTTCAATATTAAGCTTGAACCTGGATAGTTTTTGTTTTCAATTATCAGAATAAATGGCTAGTTCTTAAGAGTTTGAAACTTGTCAGAGCTTAGATCGCTTTTCGGCCTGTGCATATGCGAACCCGGGTCTAAATGTAAATCTTTAATATTGTACAGATTAAGAAAAAACAAAAATGCCTAAGCACCAAGTTTTTCGACAAAAATAATTTATCATTAAACCTAAGGAGCCCTACTTACACAGAAGGTCTTCGGCAATCTCGTTGACTTCTTTAGCCGCTGCACACTGGTCCAGCACAAGGCATCATATGTAGGAATACTGAGAAACAATAGGAAAAAATATCGCTTTTAATGAACAGAGATGTTGATACACGTTTTCAAACGTACCCAACTAAAATTTTATAGACTAATTTTGGTTTTTAACAAGGCTAAAGTTGTTAAAAGCAAACACATAAACTCTGCAGCAAGCCAACGCAGAACTAGTCAACAATTCAAGTTATTCATTTAAAGCGCACAATTAGCAAAAATATTCCACATTCTTTCTAACCAATTTGGCAAGTTTTTAAATCGAATTTGAAAAGCTTTAAGTCTTAGGCAGAGCGTTGAGCATTGCGTGAAAAGTATCTACTATAAGCACTGTTGAATAAAGCAGAATAAACAGCAAATTTGGTCCATAAAATTCATCTCAAAATTTGTTTCAGCAACGTATTTGGACCTTGAGAAAGAAAGAGGACTGTTGAGCAACGGTTCTTCGCCTTACCTCAAGTGAAGACACGCTCTGTTCTGCTAAATTTTGAAAATTTCGCCATGTACTCTTTCTTCAACTGAAGCCAACTGTTCTTGAGTCTTGAAATTACCTTTCTAGCCATTTGAAAGACATTTATGAGCCAAGAAAAGGCGAAAGGAGTAAAATTTTTGCTAGGAGAAGCGGAGCCGAGCAGATCCGAGGCCACATGTCACACTGAACTGAGGTGAGATGAAAAAATGAATGAATAATTAATTTATGATTTCGTAAGAAGGCAACTAACACTGGCCTGTGGCTTTTTGGAGTTGGTTGACCTGTGCGGCAGGGACGTAAAACCAGAGTGACTAACAATTGTTTCAAATGTTCATCCCACTCGCAAATAAAAAAAGGCGCATCTGAAATTATTGCTGCAAAATAACAAAATAAGCAACTGTCCTCGTTAGATAAGGGAGTTTAAGAAAACTACGATGGCAACGCCGACGGGAACGACGCTGAACAAAAGACTTAATGAGCAGGACAATAGTTGTGCACGTGCGTTTTAATTCTAGGTACATTTCTTTGCCATCGTGTGGAGAACGTGAACCAGGAAGGCTACTTTTTTTAGTTTCATTTAGAATTTGATGCTGTTCTATCCCTAGTTCCTAAGCGGTTTGACAGTGATAAACAAACTAACTGACTTTAGAGTATTGAGAGATTCGTGGCAAAAGTTTAAGTTCATCTCTTCTCTGCGCTTAAAGCAATGTACCGTAAGCAGTGCCAAGTTGGATCGTGAATTGGTCCTTTCTGCTTCTGCTTCTCCAAAGAAAACAAAATCATGTCAACGCAAATTTACGTAAGGGCATTTGACATTACACAAAACCATGAAGGATAGCAAATAACAAATGTCGAGTTTCTCTTTCGTTCCCAGTCTCTTGAGTCAAGGAAACGAATACATGTCACGAAACTACTGCGTGAACATGCTGTAAAGTTCGTCTCCGAATCCACATTTTTTCTTTCAAGGCTGGGATAAAGATAAAAGCATGGTTTATCCCCTAAGGGTTGTCGAGCTCCTGCCCACTTCCAAACATCGCTTAGAGCCCGGTACTCCCTTATATGGGCTATATAGGTATGTGCGGCCGCAAAGGGTGGGATTTTTCAACCCGGAGCCGTTTTAGTCATAAATAGGGAATCGATTTTGGCCATTTTGATCTTGAACTGGGTATGCTTCTTAGAAGAAGCTACTTTTTCATCATTATCAATAAGACCGTCAATGAAAGTCCTTGTAACTTGTACTTATGTTTAGGGCAACTGTGCCAGCCGCAACGATCTTAAATAGGATATCGAAATTTTGGCCAGGTCATATATAGGGTAAGAGTTTTGGCAAGTGGGCCCCACACTTCCACTTAACTTTTATGGGAGCACCCCCTTCGCTTCCCCTGGAGTGGGGCACAGAGATAAGTAAACAACACTCGCGTTTTTAACACACCGTAATTGAGGATATTAAGCGTATCCAGGAGCCCTGGCGTATCGCATTACCCGTTGCTTTTATCACAGGCGTCCCAAACTCACGATTTGAGGAATCGATCAAATATTAAT
>CM042757.1:8207936-8225824 GCA_022496165.2 Catalaphyllia jardinei | reverse complement strand
CCTGTGCTTTTATCCGCCAAACGAGAGGCGCGAAAGCGTCGCCCAGGAAGATATCCACAGTAACTTTGGGTTCGGTGTTAAGCTAACCCGGCGTGGTTGCAGCAGAAAGACTTTCTCTTCAAGTCTAATGGAGATAATGTTCACTTTCTTGTTTTTAAATCCGGAAGTTTGTCAGTGGATCCTATTTTCGTGGGACAGCAGCATTTAACTACAGAGCGGGTATATGTTCCTGAAGGAAATAAATGGAGGCGGGCAAATCACTTACTGCGTCTTTCAATAACAAGCGGACTCTCAAAATTCAAATTTCAACCGACAAATGCGTTTTTGGCTACAGTCAATCAAATGTTAGAAGGCTCTTCACAGCTTCCGACTACTGCCGAGCAAGCGGTAATAGCCATACTCACTGTTTACAAACAAGTCTTTTGATATTTAAATTTTGCCAACCACAGAACAAAAGAAACCTTTGTTTCGACAGCCAATAAACCTCTGGTTGGTACATAATGACAATAGGTGACGTAACGGTGAGTATTGCTTAGGGAGTTTTAGCAAACCACGACGGCGACGGCGACGGCGACGAGAGTGTCACCAAAGAGCAGTACAATAGCTGTGCCCGTGCGTTTTCAATCTTTGTACATTTCTTTGCCGTCCTCTGCAAAACAACAACGTGGAATGACTAGCTTCCATGTATTTTAATTAACGTGAACCGCAATGGCCAATTTTTTTCTATCTTCTTTTCGAATTGAACGCTGTCGGTGCATGTTTAGCCTGAACAAGTTTTTAGACCGATAGGCCTACTGAACAGATTTACCCAGTTACGACATTCGAAGGTAAAATATAAATACATTTTTGGCAAGGGTTTGTCCCCGCCGTCGCCGTTGTCATTGCTAAAACTCCCTAATAAAATCGTTGAGCGCAGTTCAGACAAGGAAACAGTGAATGACAGAAGTCGAAAGATTGGGGCCGCCGCCGAACATTTGATTGAAGATAGCGAGAAATGCATTGGTCGGTGGAGCTTTGATTTTAGAGTACGCATGTCATTACAAGGCGCAGTAAAAATCGTGTGTGATCTTAGTATGAAGCTGTCAAAGTTTTACCTCCAATTCGGGACTGAGAAAGGGATGGGGGCTAGCACATTCCCGCAGAGTGCTTCTTCCTCCTCGCCTTCTCTACATAGCGGAGCTCTCCCATTTGTAGGTTAATTAGCTTCTGCTCTACTTTACTACGGAAAAAACTTTTTTAATAAAATGTGACATTCTGCAACCATAATAAGCACTCATTTTCCATATAAGGTTTAACCCAGCTATAATCGCGGATAACCAATAATCGGTAAACCAATCCGAAGGCTTCAAATTCATCATTCTATGTTTGCGATTGAACTGCTCGACTTCGCTCCTAGTGACTGCAGAGGTTTTCGTTGTAGTAAATGACGTCATGTAAATATCGCCTTCGAAGAAACTTGACATGACGCGCAGGTGAGAATTGTTTGATGACTTAAATGGTAGCGATTACTACTGAGATTAATATTTTAATAGCATACTTTTAGTCTCTACAAAGAGCATTTATTATTTCATATAGTAAAGAAATGTGGGGAGACTGAGTGCAACCTAATGCGTGATGGTTTCTGGGATCGTTTGGGGTAGAGAAGATGGCGTCTATTGAACGCCGAAACGTCTTTCCAAAATTAAAATAATCACTGAATTGTGCTTGCTGAATCAACTAATACAATGCGAAGCTCTCCGTTGCCGCGATTTAAGGCTTTCCTTCTAGCCCAAACGATCTCGAAACCGCTTAAGCGACCATGTCGCAGATTCCATGTTTACTACCTTCATTTGATTCTGATGAACACAGCCTTAAACGACGTACATCTCCTATCGGGACCTCAAATCCCCCCCCCCCCACCTCACACCCGTGCTCCGCCTTGAGAAATCCCACTGTCGACGTTGTACAATACACCGCCTCTGATTGGCCGCTATTTGAGAACTCTGTTTCCCCATGTTATGATCAACAATTAATTAAACGGAACGAATCATTCCGACGAGAAAACAAAAAAAAAATGTCGATCTGGAGCTATACAGAGGATTACACAATACAATACAGGTTTATTGTGAAAATACACTACAACAATAACGTGCCCTCGCAGACGGAACCAAAGTCGGGGTCTGCGAAAGCACGTTAGCTAAACACAATGAAACTTCTCGCATCCTATCTCTGAAATACTGACAATACACTTACAAACTGACTATGAAGTACAATTAGACTGCCGCATGCAGTCCTTCCCATTTCCTTGGGACGTTCACACAAACAAACTTTGAACAAGGATCTTACCACGCTGCCTCGAGACACACCGTCCCACAAACCAGAAAATACCTAAAAGTTTAAGACATTTTTAATCTCTAGGCTAGTATAATTTAAGAAATTGTACTAATTTTACTTGTATTGCGTTCACACCCGCCTGAATACGTTCAGTCTACGTATGAATAAAACCTGCTTTATCATGAATCTTTAATAGTGCATTGCATTAAAAAAATTATCGAAACATACTTAGTCAAAACATGATTGAACTACATACAAAACTACATACAAAAAGCGAAAAGGAAGTGAGTTGCCAAAGGCTGGGCTTGAGAGAGAATGAGACCATGGACTCTAGGATTAGACAAAAACTGAAATACTACCCTTTTCCACGCGTTCAGTTGGTTAAAACGCGACGTGGAAAAACAGCGGGGATAAAGTGAACGCTTGAAAGAGGTTAATAACATGAAGTTCCAGCACCAATGCTCGCTTTTATGTAAAGCTACAAAAATAAATAACAAAACTTAGTATGAAATATTGACATCTGATGTGAACAACGCAATTAAAAACAAGTTTGCGGAAAATAAACATGTCTTTTGGAGCTAGTGTGAACGCAATATCATTTACGGAATAAATCGGCTAATTAAATAGCTACTTAGCTACCTCATTTTACCCCACGACCCAAAACAACGCTCTCGTGCCTAACAAAGATTTCTTCGTTTAATGTAACGTTAAGCGACCAAAGAGAACGGCTGCGTGACGAGTAAAACGTTAGTTACGTGACCAAAATCAACCCGATGTCACGCCCTGTGACGACCCAAGCGATTCTTTTCTCACCATTACGTTACGGGACCCAAAATAACGACTAGACTAGCCTTCCAGCTACTGTTAAGTTGAATTGTCTCCTACTAATTTCTCCATATCGTACAATACATCCAACAAACAGCTTACAGACCATGCCTGTGCAGGACAGCCATCATGACATGGCGCCCCCCTGGCATTAGTAAGTTCAGGTAAGCTGCGCCAGGGGGAGTTCGTTATTTCTACTTTGTGTCTTGCCAGGATGCTCTTCACGCGAACGATTGTCCGTTCCAGACCCTCTTTACCATGGAGTTTCTTGGCGAAGTACAGTCGAGCTCTAAGATAGGGGCCTAAGCACCAAAGCCACTCCTGAAAGATAACACAAGGATTGAGCTAGATTTCTGGTACAACAAACATTTCTTAACTCCATGACAACTGTTTGCTTCCTAATTACTCGATTTTAATGAAATTACTTGCAAGCAATCAGTTCAAAGATGTATTGTTCTTTAACCAGTGCATAGTATTGTCTTTCTAGTTCCAAACACAAGACACAAATACTTAGATTCATCACTCAAGGTGTACCCTTCGACAAAAAACTTAACTCCACAACCATTTCTTGGTTAGTTCTGTGGACTCTGGTTCGAAAGGTCCGTGTTCTTAGGCGAGCAAGTTTACTCACGCACTGCCTCTCTCCAGCCAGGTAACAACATATTCAATATGGCAAATAACTGTGACGAACTAGCATCCCATCCAGCGGTATGAGAAAGACTCCTTGTCTTTCCCCGGACAATCACTGGTTGAACCGTTGTTCAAAACAATTTTATGATCTACGAAGGACTCACCGGTCCCTGATGGTACGAGAATCCCTTTGCACTCTTGTATGAGGTTGAATCTTGTGAGTTGTCATAAACTCCTTCATAAGCCCAGTCACTGGAACAGAAAGACAACAAATAAACTATTCAGTCACTGGCAACAACGTTCAAGGGATCAAAACCAATAAAATAAACACAAAAATCCCAAAACTAATCACGTCAGGATAACAATGTATGTACGAGAAAATTATCCACGTTAAGCACGTTTTGTAGAGTTTCTCCTGCCATCATGTGCAGACATTCAGTTTGCTCGTTACGCAATACCCGTGGCCATTCTTTTTGCTCGTCGCGCAATCTTTCCGCGCCAAAGAATTTGCGACGTGAGTGACGCGCGAACAGAATGCAGTAAAGAGCAGCTTTCCCTTAGTCTTGTTGACATTGGGGCCAGACGGAAACTGATGACTATAGCGCAGTATATAAAAATTCGTAGAATTAAGATTTCAGACTATACATTTCAATTTCAAGTCTCCTGTAATTTAACGGTGAAGCATCCGACCCGTGCATGGAAGGTCAGAAGGTTGCCTTCCATTCGGGAACTCGGAGCTTGTCATGAACTAATAAAAACCTATCTCTTCGTATCTCCATTTTTGAATTGTAGACAAGGATTACCTGTGATCCAATGTGGCCATGCCTAACGGGCCTAGGAGAACTTCCTCCGCCAAATCGAGACACTTCCACGCATGCTCAGGATTGAACATCTCTGGGGCCTGGAATATAAAGGTATCGCGTGACATTCAAACCAACCTGCAAGATGTCTCTAAAATTGTCTATACAATGTCAACTTCCCTCCACCCTTGGGGGTACCCTTCCATCAAAGCCGGATGACTACCAGGGGTTATGAACCCCTATAAAAAGTTCGCTGCCAATTTTAAAGAAATGAATAAAAAGGTCTCTGGCTTGCCATGCTAGGCATCTATCAGGGACAACTATTCTAAATATACACAAGCCCTAGAGATCTCTTACCACAGTCACGGCAACAGACAAGTTAGGCCTGAACTGATAGGACAATGTCTATATCAGTGTCTATACAGTAACTCTTGGAACTAGAGTAACAATAACCAGGGAGAGAGATGACTCACTCCCCAGGGAGTTTAGTCTTCCGTCAAAGCCTAATGAACACCCGGGCTTACGACCGCTGTAAGCAATTCGCTGCTTATTTTAAAGAAACAATCATGGACAAAAGCAGTTGACACTCTCCGAAAAAGACCTGTTTCGCTGAACAAGTGAGTTTTTTACATTTCGACCCCATGTCCCTTTTCAATGTTGTAACCACGTGATAGTGTCCTCAGAACATATTTAAACATTGAAAAGAGGCAGGGGGGATTGGCTATCGACACAAAAAGATTTTTTTTAAATTACTCAAGGACGCCGATAGAAAGCGTTTGATTTGCTCAAATGTGTCGACACTTTTGTCCATGATTGAAGGTATAGAAAGGTGTCTGGCCCAGAGTGGCCGGCTGTGGAAGGCCAGTATCTGTCAGGGGAAAGGTTTCTGAATGTAAGCACACCCTAGAGATCCCTTACCACTGTCATGGCTACACACAAATTAGGCCTGAACTGATAATCAGCGAATCTGTGAGTTGCACCAACAGTGTCTTTGTAAATGCCTCTTCTGTGGATGAGCTTTGCCTCCTCAGTGTGCTGCTGTTTGGGTTTAGGATCGTTGGGTATCCAAAAGTTATCCTCAAACGCATTTTCAATCTTCATCCCCCACTCTTTGTACGATAACTCCACTGGGAAACCTTCTGAGACAAATTGAATCTTATTTGAATTGTGTTATGATGATATGGCCGTGCCAGTCATAACTATAGTAATGGAATCAAATGGATACCAGGAAAAGAAAGCGTGATGGAATTAGTAAGATAACGAATTGTGTGAACAGTGATGTCTAATAAATAATTAGATTATGAGGGCACAGCTCGAGTCAACTATCACGCATACAAATCGAGAGTTAGTAATCTAGTTGTTTTAGTATAAATCTACTAGCCCTTCACTGAAAACGTTATCTAAATCCTCTTCACAAAGATCTCGAAACGCAAAGAAGCGGCCCTTATTTTGTTTACAAGGGCGCAATGCTACGCTACTCAATGTCTATAACATAATAAGATAATGAGTAGCGCAGCCAATCAGTAATCGGCATTCGGGATTAAATGTTAGTAGATTTATACTTCTTAAATGTTTGGATACCAAGCTTTGGCATCCAGTAAACAATCCTAAAATCTCAGTTTAATATCAATGGTCTTAGCCTTTAGGTTGTTACAAATTCACTAGAACCTTTCCACCTGCTCACATGTCTCGTTCATAGAACAGTACTCGTGACTAACAGAATTGGGAAGGACGTTCACATTACATGTACATCGCGGTCTTACAAGAAAACCAAATGCAATCAGAGTTCTTTAAAGCTGAACTTCTGTTATATACTTCTGACAATATGTATGAAAAACCTACCATCTTGTAGCTTGGATACACCAGCATATGGAAACTTCTTTTGGTCACAAAGCTTGGCCAACCAGCGCACAGTCGATTTGCAAAGACCTACAATCTCCACAGCGCTACCGTCTCTGAGATATAGAACATTAAACGATATCACTAATTACTAATGCAGTTATCAAATTTGTCAACACAACAGAGCAAAAAGTGTATCACTCTTACAAGTATCTACTCGTTACAAGAAAAGGAGCAAAAACACATCTCATTCGTGAAATCAATAAAAACTATTAAAAATAATAAAAAGATGGGGTAGAGAAACACACCGCTATCTGTGTAGTGAGGAAAGAGCACTTTACATTCCTTGACACAATACTAGAAACGCTCGAGAAAATATTTAATATGGGGAACAAGTAAATTCATGGAGAAAGGAAAAGACCTGGGGAGGCTTCCACCCTTTACAAGGCTGTTTACAATTGGCTACACGAAACAATAGGTAAACAACATGAAAAATGTCCCTAAGAACAAAAGAGCTGCAGATTAACAAGAACCAATCAAAATAGAGGTTTTAAAGAGGTGCGGATTAACAAGAACGAATTAAACTAGGTTATAAAGAGATACAGGCCAATAGAAAGACCTAATCGATCAAATACCAACTTTGATAGCTATGTCGGATAAACTCGCGTTTTTGTTTATCAGTAAGCGAGTCGAACCGCCATAAATCACAGCACAAATGTTTCAGATATTAAATAACTAGAAAAACAGACAAGTACAAGTATGAATTATATTTGCCTTGGTGTAGCAGGAACACCAAAGTTTCCCGCCGTATGTGATTCACCAACTTTGTCCATCCATGTCCCAGCATTCCACTGATTCCCACCAAACACGAACCCAGTACTCTCCCGGACACCAACAGTCACGTTAAATCCAGCCCCGTGCATGTGGTTGTCCAGATTGGGACCAGCTCCCCGCTCACGGAAACTGATGCCAATGAAATGACGTTGCATCACTTCCTGTATGACGTCATACAGCGGTTGATCCTGGGACAAAGAAGACAAGTAAGATACCTGCCTCAGGCTTCTACAAAGTCTGTGGGTCACATTGTTTTAAGTCATTTTTTCAATGTACAAATTGCCATCAAATGGAAATTTTGCTAACGTTTTACAGCGTGTTTAGTGTTGACAGCTCCTGATGGAAGAGTTCTTTTAAGAGAAAATCACTGTTCAGAATCACTTGAGATGACTTTTAGACAAGATTTGATCCAACTCTGAGGCGAAAACACAGATCAGTGAAAGTTTTACAAAGACTCACAAAATGTAAAATACAAATAAAATGAATTCGTGTATATTGTAAACTTCTTACACCCGAGATTCAAATAGGACAAAACACAAACGGCCATCTCTCGACATCATATCAGCGCACAGTTTATTACACCCGCGTTTCGTTGTGAAACATGAAGCAATGATGACCGCAAAAAGGGGGGGATTTGGTGTATCGGCATACTGCGTGCTTCCGGCACCCAAACATATATTAAAAATTATAATTTTCTTTACTTTACTTACTGTTTTGCCTGGTGGCTGTGGCTCAGAACAATCCGAGGGGAAAATTCTAGAGACTGGATCCGACAGAATGTTAAGTCCATCCGGGACAATAGTACAATAATCTTGAATACACTGCAGCCACCACCAGGATGCGTCCCTGCAGTTATACCGAGGCTTCCTTCCACCGTCCAAAAGGTTCGGTACCAAACCGTGTCGCACACACGCAGCGTATGCCAGGATATGATGTCTACAAAATAATGAACAGGGAAGAAAAGTCGTATTCATTAGAAAGGAAATGAGAGATACTGGTAGTATGTTAACTCTTAAGGCTGTCACTGCAATAAAAGTTGCACTAAATGGATAGCATGTATTCATTAGGGGCCAAGACCCTTAAACAACGTGTTTGGAATAGCTATTTCAGGATAAAAAGAAGCGATACTAAAACATGACGTTCGACGACGACATTTTAGCGAAACTGTTCATTTAATTTATGTACATTCTTTTGTCTTTGCTTATTATGTTCATTCTTTTGTTTACCTGCACGTTCTACAAGTTTTACGAGTTCAAATTCTAGTAAGGTTTTGTAAGACTAAGGGCGCGTTCGTTTGGGATCAATCTAGAATAAGAATAATTGGAATAATGCGAGTAAGCGTTTGTTTGGGAGCTATTCTCATTCCGGAATACCTGGATTTCCATTCCGGCTATTCTACTCACAGGAGCAGAATAACCGGAATATATTCAGGAATATATTCTTATTCCGGAATATCCCAAACGAACGCGCCCTAAAGTAGTGCCTCACATTACTCTTCCTCACTCTCGTCGACTGGGCGAACTCACACGCATGTGTGCTAAAGTCACCTCGCGCAAGGAGACGCAAAGCGCGGGGACTGATACAAAGAGAAAGAATACACGTAACGAGTTGTAAAATAGTGAAACTCACCTGGCATCCTGGTATCTGCCAGTCACAAGTAATAAACCTCTGAGCGCGATAAAGGTGTCTCTTCCCCAACAGCGCATGAAGCCCGTGGAGAAATGGGGCAAGCCTGCTGCCAGTGACGTAAGAGTAGGCATAGCTGCCCCGGATGATGGCCCATGATGCAGTTTGGGCGACAGACTTGGAAGCGAGGCCGACCGGGACAAGCCAACAAACTGGAGCGAACCAAGTGAAAGAGCCTTGAGAAACGATGAGCCATTCTTTACAAAACTGAACAAAAAAATTAAAGCGAAAAACAAAGTAATTCAACAACAACTGAAATGAATACGCATCCAAGAACATCATCTTCAGAGCCTTTATTTGGATTGTCAGGAAACGCTCTTCTTTCAACCAATAAAAATTCCACTCACATGCTAAACGTCAAAACCGCATCACACAGCACAGTAAACAACACCGCCTAAAAGTACTGCTCAATAACTTTCATTTCAACAACTAGGGTTTGATCCAAAGAGTTTAATATTACAACCATCTTTTACAGCATAATGAACAGCACAAAATGAAAATGAATGGTCACCCACTAGGGTTTTATCTACAGACGTAAAACTCAGAACAACTTTGTACAGCACAAGAAACGTCAGTACCACATGAGAGTACTGCTCAAAAGCTTTCATTTGAATGGTCACACACTAGGGTTTCATCCACAGACTTAAAAGTTAGAACCAACCTACCCAACGCAAAATAACAAACTCGCATGTATGTACTGCTTAATAGCTTTCATTTGAGTGATCATACACTAACTCAAGGTTTTATTTTGACAGTTTAAGGGTAAGCCTTAGTTTCTAATCTTCTGCAATTGACTCCAAAGTCTAAGATAACAGAGAAACCCACAACCTTGCATGGAGAAACTAACTTAATAGGACTCGTTTAGAAGTAGTTCTTAAAAAAACACAACAACAATATTTGCAAACCTGGACATCTGACTCCAAGCACGATCTAACAACCTAAGATAAAGAGGGGTGATAATAGCGTCAAAATAACAAGGCACCAGATATCTTGGACATTCCTTGATCAGACTAAACGTCTTGTCGAGCCATACACCAAGCTGTAGATAGAAACATAAAGGACGCCATTAAGCTACAGCAGGGTTTGCACGTCTTAAAAAGTTTAGCCTAAATTTCTTACTTTCGTCTTTTGCAATCCGTGTTAATCTTCTCCATCCTTAGCCATCCTTGTTCCTTTATGGTTTATTATTGTCTCTTTGGTGTTTTTTTTTATCTTAGTAAACTATTATCTTCAGGTTTTCTTCGATTCAAAGGTTATTTTGTACGCAGTCAAAATAGCTCAAAATGTGGGAAACGCAATGGCCTTATTGTAGGGTACTAGACTCTTGATCGAGTGGCCCTTAGTTGATTAGTTGAGTCCTGGTCGGAGTCAAGGTGCACTCGATTAAGACACGTTACTCTTACAGTGTCTCTCTCCATCCAGGTTGATAATTGGGCACTGGTGAATTAAATGCTGGGGGTAACCATTTGCTGGACTAGTAACCCTTCCAGGGGGGAACAGAAATACTTCTAATCAGTTAGCACTATGGAAAACAAAGGTAAGCGCCAATCTTATGGGCCACTGCCAAATTAGACTCAAAGGTAGACTTTGCCTTTTCTTAAACCAATCGAAAAAGACTGACCTGTCTTGTGCCAACAAAAGGTAGAAGTCTTGCTACGACATAGTCCATCATCCAATCTCCATCTCTCAGATTTCTACACAAGGGGTGCGCCAGATCATTGAACTGACGAACATTGGCCAATACAGATATTACACCTGTTAAAAAGGAATAGAAAATCTATCATTACATTAAGTTAGTGCTAAATTTAATCTCTCGAAAAAAATGAATCTTACACGTAACAGATAGGTTTGCATGATATTTATTTGTTTGGCAGCGAGAGTAACACCTTCAGTTGTGAAGTCAAACTGCATTTAAAGTACAGAAAAAGGCGCTGGTTTGTATTCAGAGCTACTTTAACTGAGCTGAGAAAGAAAGAAAGCCGACTCAATCACAAAGACAACTAAAAATTATTAAAGTACAACTAAAAATGTTCAAAGTACAGCAGAAAATCATTGCCCCTGGAAAAGGGGCACGTTTTTGCCCTCCACTCCCTCCCATCCCACCAGCTAAATAGGGTCAGTCAAGAGACATCTAGAGAATTGTTCTCTACAGAGTGAAACCAAACTTAAAGGACCGACGTCACGGTTTGCGCATCTAGAAACGCTTAGCCTAAATTTTTCAATGTTTGTATCCGTGTTAATCTTCTCCATTCTTAACCATCCTTGTTTATTTATGGTTTATTATTATCTCTTTGGTGTTTTCCTATCTTAGTAAACGACTATTTTCAGGCTTACTTCAATTTAAAGGAGATTGTGTACGAGGCCAAAATAACTCAAAATACCGTGACTGACCTGTGGCCCTCTCTGTCACGCAACGCTTGGGCCTACCGTTGCATGACAGAGAGATGGCCAGAACTGTACTAGAACTGACCTTGTAAACCACAATACACCAGTGCCCCTGTATCAGGCAGAACGTATACTCCTCCACCATTGCCATCATCTTGTTCTTCTGGATCTGCTCTGTACAGCACTCGGTTGAGATCAAACAGTGAGAGATTGGCAATTATTGCATCTAAATCGTCAATCTGGCTATAACTCTCCTGATTCCCTGATCTTTTCGCGTACAAATCCACACCAAGCTGTCTGGAGTTAGAAAACAATGAACTCTGTTTAACTTGCATAGTAGCTCTTAATCAACACGTAAGAAGTACTAATTAACAATTGGACCACGAGCCCAAACGTTCTCTACGAGCAGACGACAATGAGGCCCAGCCCAGTTGACTATCGCCATTGGGTGAGTAGTCCCATGTGAATATTAAAATATATAAAATGTAAATAAGTAACTTGTTTACCGACGGGGCACTAACGAGGTCGCAAGAACTCGTTCAGAAATGTCCGTGCATTCCAGGATCGAATTGGAATTTGGAAATTTTGGTTTTTGAGGAGAGAGAAAAAACGGAGTACCCGGAGAAAAACCTCTCGGAGGAAGGAAGAGAACCAACAACAAACTCAACCCACAGATATGATGCTGGGTCCGGGAATCGAACCCAGGCCACACTGGTGGCAGGCGAGCGCTGTCACCACTGCGCATGCCCTGCTGCCTTAAACTATTTTTTTATCAAATTATTCTCACATTTTGATTGGCCCTTACCTATGTTTTATAGGTGGAAACACGCACAGATGACGTCATTAGCATTTAAAAAGAGTAAATTTACCGTGATCTTATTCCTTAAAAATGCTAAGTAACACAAAAAAACTACTGTCTTATTGAATTGCATCAGGAAATTGAAAGGGTTTCAAACATTGCGTGCGACTTGCACCGATGCGTGTAGGAAAAAAATCACGTGTAAAACTATTTTCTGTCAGCAGTTATATTATAAATAATCCAAATTATTATAATTATCTCTAAGTTAGTACGCGCGCTGTGATTGGTCAATTTAGCGGGCCGTACTCTCCCGCACGGCCCGCTAAAATTTAAATTTGTTTCTGTTGCCAAACTGTTGCGTGATTCACCGCCAAAATTTCTTAACTTATTTAGCAAGTAAAGGTTTAAAACTTTCTCTTACTCTAAATTGTGTGCTAAAGCGTAGTAACGACGTAAAAACGATTTCAAATTGACTCGTTTTGGTTTCGACCTGCTTCAGAAATTTGAAGCCGTTCCTCGTCGATAAAAGGCGTTCCCAAACGCGTCAGACACACAATAGAGATATAATAAATATCTTACTAACCTCGTCTTCTCGGTCTGTACTGTAAGTTACGGATCCTCGTTTTTTTCCCCTACGGTTTATGGCCAGCGCGCTTCGCGCTTGGGCCATAAATCGAAGGGGAAAAAACTCGGTCCGTAACTCACGGTACGGACCTCGAACTCGGTTAGTAAGAGGTATTTATTCTCACATTTTGATTGGCCCTTACCTATGTTTTATAGGACGAAACACACACAGATGACGTCATTAGCATTTGAAAAGATTAAATTTACCGTAATCTTATTCCTTAAAAATGCTAAGCAACACTAAAAAATTACTGTCTTATTGAACACGCAAAAGGTTGGGAATTTTCAAGCAGAAAACAAATGTACTGTTACGCTTTACAAATCTTGGTGCAACAGGAGTCCGGAACTCAGGAGTCAAGTCAACTTGAAGTGATCTGTGTGTATGTCGCGAAAGAAAATTTACTTGCATAATGAGAAAATACAAACGAAATAAAAAGACGTATATCCCAAGATTCATCAGCTTGCCAGTAGTAAGAGAATGAAGTCTGACAAAGGGGTCATAGATAGCTGTTCAACTGGAACTCAGAAGCTAAGACTCTAAATGCAAATTTATTCACTATTTACTGTCTATTTACTTACTATTTACTTTCTAAAATAACTAAGATATTACGTGCGCTCTGATTGGTCAAAAGAGTTGCAAAGCCTTTGGTCTATTGTAAAGGTAAACTGACAGGTCTGCGTGAGAAATAAAGAAACCAAAACACTAACGATAACGAATGTAAATTTCGGCTTTCACTGGCTGAGATATCAATGACACGAACATCTTTTCAATCAACACACATGAATATTTGCAAGGATAATTGGTCGGCATATAGTACTTTATCTTTTTTCGCGAACTTCATTTACGCTGGAATTCCGCTCGCTGATAGTGTTTTTTTTCGCCTCACGGCTCTCGAAGGGTTTGGGAGTTGAGGAGAATAGAGACACAACAGAGAGAAGATTCAGACTTCGTTTAGGATATGATTGTATGGAATAATAGGCTGGTGACGAGATACGTTCAAGCAAACCGTGCGTGAAAGTTTATTAAGGTATTCTAAGAGTCTTCGTTGGTATTTACGTAATCTTTTCAATACAGCATGATCTCGAAGCTTCGGTGGAGCTTCTTGTATGATGTCTTCGACATATTCACACCATATTTTTGAGATATTTGTTTGGTTTCTGTTATAAGGGCGGTGGACAGGATTAGCAGCAGTAACTGGAGCAAACATGAGTGCTTGGCCGGGAAATTTCACTTCAACCTGAGTTACAGTTTGGATATTAATGCAATGCCAGTTGTGGCGCTCATATTGCGTCGGATAGGGCAGAAGATGTTCAACAGCCTTATAATGAAAAGCATTGAAGATTGCATCAAAGAACACAGTAGGAAGAACAAGAGATTCCTTCTTTATACCACACATTCTTCTCCTTCGATTGAGCACAACACTTGCTCCATTGTGAACCGTATAATCCAACACTCCCACAGCTGGCTCGTAATCTAACAGCCACTTTTCCACAACTCGAAACGGTGATATCTCTCGCAAGTTGACAGGGGTAAACTGGTTGTACTTAAGAACCGTGTCGTCGTTTAGGAATATGTAATAATGGTAGCGTGGTCTTGTTTTCATTGCGGTAAAAAAGAGCACATTTCTTGCCGATGCCCAACCGGTGTTCGGATCAAACAAATAACTTACGTGTGATTGCTTGCCTTGAGGAGTCTCACATTTGGTTCGGAAACTTAGCACCATCACATCGCAAGCGCAGGTCTTGGGATCACCAATTTGATTAGAACCTGCCAAGTTAGCAGGAAGGCACTGCTCCGTACCTGTGAGATAAATGAAGGGCTTCGTTTCTGTGCTTTGCGCTGTATCATTAACTTCCAGGTTGGTGTCGATAGAAAATTCAACCACTGCTTGCTGACTAAGCTTGTTCCAGTTATAAACGATTTCCGACGCATAAAAAGCCATGCCAAAGATCATAACCGAACTAAGGGCTATGACGAATGAAAAACGAAGCCTTAAAAACCTTAACTGCATTTCGTGACACAGTGGGAGCCTTTCTCTGTGCCGTGGAAGAGTTTGAAGACCTCAACATATATGGCAAATCTAAAAAAAATTAATGACCGCTGGATATTGTTCGTTTGCACGTGACGTCATCATGTTCTAAATATAAAACCAAAGAGCCACCAAAGTTTTTATCCTTGTTGGGTATAAGAGGCTATGAATTTATATCTGTCAACAACGTTTCAGCTGAATGGCGGGCTTCGTCTGGAAACAAGCGCATTTTGAATTTCAGAGTTTTGGCGGTGCACGACTTAGAGCTACGATCGCGTCTATCGAAAAATATACACTTATCTAGTGATTCTTTTGCCTTTTTAGAAGTTAAAGTATTATGAAAATTGCTTATTAAAATGTTTGCTTGTTCAGTTTAGAAAACCAGTCGTCAAGATAGCCAAAGTAAGTTCCAGATGTTTAAACTATTTTCCACCCGCCATGTCGACATACAACAGAGGCACACCAGCATGGCGGCTCCATAACGGGCTCTGTAAATTTGTGCATAGCCTGCGAACAGGCTCCCGTTGGGATAAAAAATTTGGCGAGCGAAGCGACGAAGCATACCATTCAATAGATTGAGTCAGAAAATTGAAATATCTTAGAAGAGTAATAAATAAACAGCGTGCCAAAGTTTCGGGGATGTACGATATTCCGAACTCGAGTTATTCGACAAGAAGGAGAACGCTGACTATAATTGGCCCTGTTTACAAGCAGGCAGGCTTAAGTAATCCTTCATCTTCGTAAATGGGCCCAATCTCGTTCCCAGGGTCTCTAATCTCTCCTCGGCGGGAAGATGAGAGAGACCCTGGGAACAAGGTTGAACAGCACCTAATCCAAAGCATCTGAAACAAACATCAGTTTCATCTATAAATTCTAGTTTGATAGGTACACAGTACCTCTAAAGATGGTGTCCCTAAAGTACTAGTTCCCCTTACTGCAATCAGTAGAATTGTTAGTATACTGACAAATATGCCGCAATCTGATTGGCTGAGCTATCGTCTACGAAATCGGGACGTTTCTCGTCTTTCCGAAGTTTTAGAGGAATTAGAAACAAATGGATAATTTCATTCTTGAAAAGCCTAAAAGAAAGACATCCACTTTTTCATTGTTGAAAAACTGATGCGCACGCGTATACAACTGCAAATTTTAAAGAACAATTCAGCGCAAGCGACTCTTTGAAGGCATGAAGTTTGATATGTCGAAGTACATTTCAGAGAGAATTCTATTTTTTTTTCGCTCTCGATTTCTGCGAGGTGATAGTTGATTTCGCCCATTTTTTTTCTCGCGGGTTTCTTTCGCGTCACACGCAACGGACTAAGCGAAAGCGGGACTACTCGTAGTCTATAACACCAATACATCACCAAAGCCAAGGTACCACATAACAATTATTCCATGAGCCCGCGTTGGATATGAAGTGATAAAATAACCACCAAGCGCGTAGCGCGAGTTGGTTATAATCACTTCATATCCAACAAGGGCGAATGGAATAATTGTTTTAGTAAATTCTCAAACCGGGTTTTGCCGCCGATTTATATTTCCACAATTTTACAAAGCCAAAAATTTTAAACTTGGCGCACTATTTTCCATATGACGTAAAACTCCGATTATTGACTAATAGTCGGAGTCTTTTAGCCAATCAAAAAGCTAGAAATGCAATAGTCGGAGCTGAGAATTTACTAAATAAGCAGAGGTGAAGCATACCTTAATTTCCCTAAAGCGTTCTTCACTTTAGTTTCCATGGTGATGTCGAAAGCAACCACACTACCAGGGGCAAAGTTATCAAAATACACTTCAAAAGTGTTATTCCCTTTCTGTTCTGCACGGCAGGTCTGAAAGTAGAGTAAATAAGGTTTTAAGGAAGTCTTAAAAATATGGAGTTACAAAACTACATGAAAGGTTTTACTGAAGGTTGGCATTTACACAATTGATGACCTTATTCGTTTTAAAAAAACTTTTGTTTGTTGATTTTACTGAAGGCATCAAACTACATGTATTCAAGCGTGGTTAGATCTGAAATCAAAAGGACTGGTTCGTGGTATTTTAGGAAATTCTGATATTGTTACTATAATTCTGACCTTAGACCTCAAATTCAACATCATAGCCATACGACGAACAAGGATGATTTCTGAGTATTATATCAAATGACTCTTTCATTCAAAAAGAGATAAATAAATGCAATCCGTTTTAATCTTCTCCAATTTTGATAATCCATGGCTCTTTTTGTGTTTCGTTTGAGTTCTTACATTTCTAAGCCACTATTATAGTATAAATCTACTAACGTTCTATCACGAATGTTGTTCTCTGGTCGGCTATGCTGCTCACTAACTATTCTGCAATAGATATTGATTAGCGTAGCAGTGTGCACTTGTTAACACAATGACAGCCGTTTCCTGGCGTTTATGAAGTGTCTGTGACGAGGATTTAGACAAAGTCTTGAACGACTATTAAATGTATACTAAAACAATTAGATTATTCGCTCTCGATTTCTATGCGTGATAGTTGAGTCAGGCTATGCCCTGGTCAACTATCACGCGATAGAAATCTCGAGCTCATAATCTAATTTAATCCTACGACCAATTGGTCAGTGTTGAAATTGCTTAAAGATGCTTGAACTTAACCAGCTCCGGTCATTTACTTCAAGAGTAGTTCGTTAAAGTGTTCGGTCAATGTATTTTGAGTTATTTTGACAATAATAATATAGAAAGAGATAATAGTAAACGATAACGGAACGAGGATGATTAAGGATGGACAAGATTAACACGGATGACAAACAAAGCAGTGGGAAAATTTAGCCTAAACCTTTTAAAGGATTCTTACCCTTACATACCTCCTACAAGAAGTAAAGATTAATTGAACATCTAACACAACATACCAACAACGTGATTTCTTATCATAGTTACTTAGTTGTATAGTAGCATCTTTTAGGCACAAGTTAGATTCAAAATAGGAATGCAAAGTAAAATGAAACATTTCAGTACATGCAGGGTTTTACCTTGGCCTCATTGAGTGGAACATGCCGTTGAACTAGTGCCTCATGTGACTGAAGACCATTTATGAATTCGCCATCCTTACTAAAAGCATTTAAGCCTGCTTTCTTCACCAACATAGCTTCAAAAATGATTT
>CM042757.1:8155874-8188627 GCA_022496165.2 Catalaphyllia jardinei | reverse complement strand
TACCATACTCTGTAACCTAACTGATATAAGAATGTACATAAGAATATTTTCAGCCTAATATCGGCAGAAAAATAAAAATATCTAGTCTAGGCATAAAAAATATAGAGATTCGGAAGCTGAGGTTTCGAGCGTTAGCCCTTCGTCGGAGCGAATCGTTCGCTCCGACGAAGGGACAACGCTCCAAACGCCGTCAGCTTCCGAATCTCCTTACGGTGGCCAATTCACATGATCAACTCAGTTGATAAACCAATGATTATTTTGCAATACTCCCCACTACCGACGCAGCGCCACAGTTTTTTTTAGAAACTTACCCCCTTTATGAAAAAAAATATACATTTTTTTTTAGAAAAAAAACTGAAGTGTAGTCAGATATGTGACGGACCCGTGATGTTGTAGCTTGACCGTCACGGGTTTTACTAACGTGTGCAATCCAAAACAAGACTGAACACGTTTCTTCTCTCGCACGATTTGACCGCTGGGACAGATTTCCTTCTAAGGGAGCTTAGACACGGAAGTTTCATTTATTTTGGCCACGTACAAAGTTACAACATAAAAATAGTTGCATTGAAAGGGACAAGCAGGGTATCTCTCTTAAATGAACTTTCTTGGGTCAATCGTAGTGTTAGAAGAAAACTTCATAAACTTAGTTTGATGTATAAAATGGTTTTTAAGCTAGCTCCGTCGTATTTGCATGTGCGATCTATGTTTCGTTTCTGACAGATCTTGTTATAGTCTCCGTTATGCTAGGAATCATTGCTTACTTTACGTTCGTACTGATGAGCATAAAAAATCGTTTCTCTTTTCATCAATTGAATGGTGGAGCAGTGTTACGTTAGAGATACATACATCGTCTTCTCTAGGGATTTTTAAGCACAGTCTCTTTAAGTACTTGCAGTTTCCAAACCGTAACTACCTCTTTTATATTGGGGATCGTTTACCGTCAATATCTTACACTCGCTTGCGAGTTGATTTTAGTGCCCTGAAACGCCACCTTTTTCAGAAAAATTGTTGTCTATCACCAGCCAGTCCTCTTTGCGATGCACCTGTTGAAGATCCAAAACACTTTTTCTGTACTGCCTAAGTTTTTCTGCTCTGCGTGAAAAGTTGTTTGACTCCGCTGAACAATTATTCGGAAATAGATGGCAGACTCCTTCCGATAGGAAACAAAAATGATTGGTTCTTAAATGGTACTTCTCACGATAATTTTGACACTAATGGTATGTTTTTTCGGTACGTTCAATCATTTATTTCCTTGTCCAACGGTTTCTGTAAACTTCTATGTCTTTGCGCGTGTTTTGTTCGATCGTCACGTGTAATGTGCATTGTAAACAGTATAAGCTCTCTAAAAGAGCTTTTTTTGCTGTAATAAATAGAAAAAAGTAGTTTACTAAGATAGCAAAGCACCCAAGAGACAATAATAAACCATAAGGGAACAAGGCTGGTTTAGGATGGAGAAGATTGTCACGGATTATCAACGAAGAACTTCAAAAATTTCGGCTATACTTTTCATGATGCGTAATCCATAGAATGAAGAAGGAAACCTCTGGAGCCAAGGTAAAATGTTTACAAAGAAACACATTTCTGGAGACCACATTGAAAAGTAATGAAAAGGGAATTTGAATGGCATAGACCATAGCAGTGCAAATGGAAAATTTGTAGCATGTTTTGGCTGTAAGCTTCAAAATATAATGACTAAACTGGATCTTCTACACCGGGAAAAATAAAAGCAATAATTAGTTCAGTTTGTTCTATCCGATCGACGGTGCATCCACAGTCGACACTAACTAATATAAATTTATAACAAATACAACTGACTAAAGAAGATACAAGTATAGCAACAGTTTATATGAATCTGTTTGGAAAGTTTTAAACTCACAATGAAAGCCCTTAAGCTTCTATGAACACTGTTTTTTTTATTAAGAACCCTTTCGTAAATGACAAGCGTTGTTTTCACCGCCGAGTTTGTCTTGAGAGGTTAAACCAGCCCTCCTGTGAATCTGCAGAGCATTTTATCTTTAAAAACGTACCTTAAACACCTGGCTAAATAAAAAAAAACGGAAGCTACCTCGGTACCTATCTAGAGATACACTCTAATGCAATTTGCACTGAAGCAATTTGTCAAAACTAACGTTTTCAGCCATATAAACGAACGAGTGCTTTCTCTTCTCAGCATGTGAATCAGGCCGTCTGATGTTGGTCAACTTCTTACCTAATGCATTATTTTTATGAATTATTTTAATCATCTTTTTAAATTTGGATAGTGTTTTCTGAGGTAAGCACTGCGTAAATTACCATATACAACGCCTCGCCCAAAATAAATTATCTTGTACAACTTAAACAGAACTAAATAAAGGAAACTTACTGCCTGTTTTAACCAGGAACTAAATTCTTCACTATGGAAATAAAATATGCCACAATTGTTCCAAGTTACATACCTTACGTTTTAATACTTGTTGACTGTAATATAATATGATACACGTTGAAACCTTTTACACTTGGTTGCATGTCGTCCTCAATTTGTTTAACTGTGCAGTGATAAAGATGAGTCTTCTAAAGCCTAGAGGACCAGTACTCCCTCTATTACTACGTCCGTCTTACGTGAACACTAAAGAAAACCACGAGGAAAAAATGGAAGCGTGAAATTCTGGGTGCGGGAAGCAGGATTTCACGCGACCATTGTTTCCTCGTAGTTTATTTACGGTCTCACGAAACATTGCCTATCATTGCTTGCAACAAACGCTGAAATACTATGCGAAATTTCGCTGGCGCTGCAAAGAAGTTTCTGGGGAAATTTTAAGTTGATCTTGAAAAGAAACGTCTACGAAACAAACGGATCCTCGCGATTGGATTATGTTGGATAACCAAAAAAAAAAATATGAATGATGGTACGTTGTACCACACAATTTCACGCAATGCTGCTGCAGATACAAGAGGACACACGTTGAAATTGGTGCACGTAAATTTAGGAAAATAGGATTTGACTTTCCCTGGGCAACATAAAGAGCAACGCAACAATTTCATTGGTGGTCAACTGGTGTGCGATATCAGTCACTGCGCGCGGAGTTGCAGACAGTGGACATATGAGGTAGAAAGTAATTCTACTTAAGGTAGGCTCGATTGCCGCTGCTTTTAAGAGTAGTGTGGGCTCCTTTCCTGAACAGCACCTGGTAATCGATATATAGGGGGTAAAGCAGCACTTTCAGGAGTGGACCCGTGATATATAATTTCAGTCGTTGCTCACAACATCATGGGCAATGTTCCAACGTTTTCTGGCCTTAGCTCTATACTCTATAAGTCATTCTTCGTATATGTCCATTGGTCCATCTCTTTGGCAGCTGACCGTTTTCAGACATAGTTGTTCTTTATGGTTGCTCTGGTCCTCCAGGCCATGTAGCTCTTTATAAGCTCATAACAGAAGTTGTACTGATCCTTCACAAAGATAAAATATTTGGTGTTGTTATGTGTTTCAGATGCAGAATATCGTCCTTACAAGTAAGACCGAAGCCCTGATTCTATAGTGCCGTGGTAGTGAGGGGTTTATATGCTCATTTTGTTACCAGCTTTTAACTACCCAACCGGATATAGAAATCACTAATGATGTCTGTGGCTTTTACGGGAAGGTTCTTCGTTGACTATTGGTCAATCACAACGCCTGCTTTATCTAGCCTATTTGAGATAGATAGGGAGGAGAAAAAAGTGCTTGTATAGTATTTATAGCGCTTTTCTGTTGGTTGTAATGTGACCCAATTACATATTTGGACTCAGTCTACTAACCGCGTTAGATACCAGTCCTGCTCTCTGTGATCTAAGCCACCTGACCGTTTGGAAGATATCCACGGTATCCTCAGCATCCAGTCTCTCGATACTCAAACATAAGCTCAGAAACACTCCCGTGCGGCCATCACCATTGCTACAATGACAGGAAACAGCGAAATCATTAATCTGAACATTATAAAAGATGCTGAAGTTGTCGTCATCCTCCTCCTCCTCCTTATCATCCTCACCGTCATCATCATAACCACCATCACCATCATCATCACTAACAACAACACCAACACCATCACCATCATCATCATCATCATCATCATCACCATCATCATCATCAATATCACCACCACCATCATCACCAGCATCATCAATTTCACCATCACCATCACTACCATCATCATCATCATCATCATCATCATCATCATCATCACCCACATTATCCCTTTTTATTAACTCGAAAAAGGCCACTCCCTAGTCACGCTTCTGGATCGTTAGCACAGACCCTAGCATCGAGCCGGCATTTAGTTTTTCTGCCGTTATCTAAATCTTGTGAATGGGAAATTTAAAAAGCTTGACCATTAAAACAAATTGTTTTAAAAAAAGGCCTCTGTAATATGTTTATCTATTTCTTAGAGAGCAAACGTTGGCTACAAAGAACCAGCAAAGAATCCTTTGCGATTTTAATTTCCAAGTTACCATTAAGCAATGAATCCTCAACATATAGTCTCTATTCAATTGACTTAAAGTCAAGTCAAAAGTAAGTAAGTTTTGAGTGAAAAGTAGAGTGATTTTAGGTTATCAGACAGATTGGTCGGTTTGTAGCTAGGCGCTAGTTATGTACGTTTCTCAATCTTTCCTCCTTCGTGGGAAGTAACGATTGCGTGACAAGCCCAAGACATGAGAAGGGTAGTTTTAAGTTGTGCAGTCCACCTTACAGATCGTGGACTTACTGACTGATGAGAACTAGAAGACTGGGTTAAATACTACTGCGATACCTGCAGTGCACGATGGTTGGTCCCCTGTGCTCCCCAGGCTCCACCTTGTGAACCTGCTGTTGAAGGTACACAAGGCTCTCGGTCTGCGTCAGCCCATCTTCTTTCCAGCCGTGGTATTGAAAGTGATACAACACAATACTGTCATCACTCTGTAAATGGAAGAAAACATAAAACATTGATACAATAGCCAAAGAAACATATACATGTACTTGATATGTCTACGAAAAAATATGAAGGAAGCGCAAAGGACAGTGATCAAGCAAGGAAAATGGCACAAAAAATTCATCTAGAAACCAAATGTCCTCTATAAAAAATACAGAAGAGCAAATCGAAATTCATTGGATTTTGATAACGATGATGCTTTAAGGCATTATTCAACTCATTATATCTTCAAATAATTATAGTGACCGACCAACATGTGTAGATGCGTGGTTGCTGCACACAACATTTGAAACCTGCGCAGAAATATGGTGCCATATGATTGCGCATATCACTTAGAAATAGGAGGTTAAAGTAGGTTGCATCTTCAATCACGGTCTAATTCTGTCGCAGCAAATCATCTTTTTAAAAGATCCTCAGACCTCCCATACAGTACTGTAGATACCCCTACTAGGAACTGTAAAATGATCTATCGTTTTCCAACAAAATATAGAGTAATTGCATCAACTAACTCACCCCATGACGCCTTAGTTTAAAGACTCTTTGGGTGTGGTCTTCGAGAATCTCCTCGTCAATCTTCGTCACCTGAAGTTTTCCGTATTTGGCACAACCTTCTTCCGGCCAGTACCGAACACTTTGTTCCTACAGCAGATAGAAAAGAAAAAATTATTTATGAAAATAAGGCCTGGAGAAGCTCTCAGAAATGTAATTATTTTACTAGGAAATTGCCAGACTCACTTATTTTCTCTTCATAAAGCTCACGGTAAGCTATCTCAAGCTCTATTTTGGTTGGGTAAACAATAACAACAACAACAAGAACAAGATTAAGGAAAATTACTAATTTCTACTCGGCAAAAAGGTCATCAGTATGTTACACTGGCATTACCACTCCATTGTCTTGGAGATCGGTGAGCATGACCACTATGGTCGACCGCTGTTCCCACACCATGTGCCAAAAGTCGTTCACAGTGCTTGCCATTGGCCCTTGAGTGGCGATGTAGGAACTGCCTTCGTTGTAACTCTAAAAATGAAATAAAAACAAGGCCAAGTCAATCACTGTCACACCTCAAAGTACAAACGCGACTTAAGAACTTGCTCGAGAATTGATTCTGCAAGATGTTAAATCAAAAGAAAGCGAAAATGTCTAATTTCCTTAGGGACGGGAAGGGACGGGAAGGGACGGGGCTCTCCGCTCCCCTTTCCTCCCCTCTCCCTTCGCCAGGCGCTTCCCCCATTTTCCCTAAAAATTCACAAGCACCCATCTTTACAGCCAGGGGGAAAAAGGTTCCTGTCTGCCTCAAGTGGACATCAACGTCCGTCTGCAGAGGGGGGAGGGGGTAGTCTTACTTCGCTCCGAGGTCATGCCCCTTGTATACCATTTTGATAGAAAAGATGCCCTTTTCGGGAGGAGCATATCCTTATAGGCCATCATAGTGAGTGCTTTCCCCCCGGTCAGGGTCCCATAGTCATGAATTAAAAGGTGTAAACCAGACCTTCCAGATAAAATTCCTCCGTCAAAAATGACCCATCAGAAACTCAATACAGGTGTCGTATATAAACTGTCAAAAACTTACATCAATAAAGCTGGCGTTGATGTAATCTGAACAAGGTTCGTCTCCAATCATCTTCAGACAAACTCTGTTGTGATTAACTTGGAGAAAAGTAGCAAATCTCGTGAGATAAAGAACTGACAGTCAGGAAACTTAGATCATTTTTGTTCTTTTACGGAAAATTACTTGAAACTGTGTCCTCTACCTTTCTTTATACAAAACTGAGACTCTTTTCATCAAAGAAAGAGCGTAATATCTTTATATATTTATTGCGTTACAGTGAAAAATGCCGCTCTATTACATGTATACACAGAACCGTATAAAATTCTTCCTAACCAGTCAAGAATCAGCAAAAACAGGACTACTCGTATGTTCGATAACAATTCTGCAAGAAGTTTTTTTCATTGCCAGTCAGTCTCAAATGTCTGCAGGGTGGCTACGAATTACTCCAATACCATCCAAACGCTAGCCTGAATTTCAGCCGCCGAGCCGAGAGGAGGAGGCGACTGAAATTCAGGCCATCCATACGCCAAATTCATTCGAAAACAGAAATATCATATGCTATAATCGAAGAATATTCACAAGAATATTCTCAGTCTAAAATCAGCAGAAAAAAAAGAATATTCACCCTCGGCCAGCCGGAAAAACAAAATTCTTATGAAAGAATAAAGAGTTTATCGGGGTTGACAATAAACACATTGAATATTTGTTGCTTACATGGCAGTATCTCTGGGCATCGGTTTTTCACAACATTTTCTCGAACTAATGCTTCTCTGAAGAGGGCTGGGTTGGTAGAATAGTCTTGAAGATTCTGTGGAACGAAAGAGAAGTAAATGATGAACTAGTCACATACGTTTGAAAACTAGACATTATACAAGCCGTAATCTTGTATCATCAGGCTCATTACACCTCGGGGATCATGGGCAAAAGTGAAATGAATCATATATCAATCGAAGCTGACTCCTTGAAATGTCGGCTTAAAGGAGCCTCATCATGGTTTGGCGTTTTGAAAAGAACAGCGGATATTTTTGCGCCAAACGAGAAATAATCGATTGTACCTGAGGTTGAATATCATAGCTTAGATAAAGCAGTATTTCTTACAAAGAGGGAAGAACAGGAGAAACCATTGTCACGGATTTCGTAACGTTAATTACTGATTAAGCTCTAAAACTCTGAGTTGGTCGTTTGCAATCCGTTTGAATCTTCTCCATCTTTCACCATTCTTGTTTCTATATGGTTTATTGTTATCTCTTTAGTGTTTTTCTATTTTAGTAAACTACTATTTCGAGATTTCCTTCAATTTAAAGGTAATTCTGTAGGAGGCTAAAATGACTCAAAATGCCATAACAGAGCTCCTTGAAGACATCTAACTGTCACCTCAAACTCATTTTCTCTTTGAGCAACGACTTCCGGCTCATCTCCAGCAACGCCCAGCAAGACGCTGACCAGTTCACTTGATGGGATCATGGTCACACCACAGACACATGCGTCTCTAAGAACATCATAGATAAATCGATATTGATCCTAAAAAGAAAACATGTCAAGTGACGTCATGTTAGAGAAGTATAAAATATATAACTGTTAACCCCAACCGTACGGTCAGCCTTTCTGAGTTCAGTTTCTCTATTAGAGCATGTTTTAAAATCAAGCAGATTATTTTTGCTATTGCGCGATTGATCACAACATGTCATGTGACGTGATATTCCGCGAAACGAGATCCAAACGTATTTCATTTCATTTCTTCAAAGATTGTGAACGGTTCAACAGTGAAGGGGTCTTATAGTTGCCACCTTAGTCGTATGATTCTAGAGCCCGACCGCCCACACAGTGAGTCTTATGACTTCAAGTTGTTTGTCTTAGTTAAGTTCAGAACAATAGCCCATCGATAGTCATGTTTGGGCTTGTCTACTGGCCTTGGTCTGAAACTCCTACAAAGATCCTGTTTAGGTTTATTGTTCTCTAAACTTTAATTTCTATTGCTTGTTTCAGTTCGCTTCTGAAAGTCGTGTGATAGTGTTTAGGTTAGTATTCTAAAAAAGATGTTTAATCCTCTTAGTCAGTTCGTCCCGTGTGGCATTTGTTAGTAAAGTAGTAGTACTGTGGCATTTATAAGTCAAGTAGTAGTGCCGTGGCATTTGTTAGTCAAGTAGTACTAGTAGCAGCAGCAGCAGTAGCAGAAGCAGAAGCAGTCATAGCATGAAATTTTAAATTTACGCATCCGAAATGATTCCCTGAATATTGCGTAAAGAATCACTTTACGGAGCTATAGGTACCTCTTTACAACAACTAAAGAACTCCTTCACGCACCGAAAACATAGTGCGTAAAGAATGAGTAGAGAGACTAAAATCGTTAGCAAGGGCAGCAGCAACAGTAGCAGCGGTAGTAGTAGTAGCAGTAGCAGTAGTAGCAGCAGCAGCATTAGTAGTAGTAGTAGTAGTAGTAGTAGTAGTAGTAGTAGAAGTAGTAGTAGCTGTAGCAGTAGCAGTAGTAGCAGCAGCAGCATTAGTAGTAGTAGCAGCAGCATTAGTAGTAGTAGTAGCAGTAGTAGTAGTAGTAGTAGTAGTAGCAGTAGTAGTAGTAGTAGTAGCAGTAGTAGTAGTAGTAGCAGTAGCAGTAGTAGTAGCAGCAGTAGTAGTAGTAGTAGAAGTAGCAGCAGTAGCAGTAGCAGTAGTAGTAGTAATAGTAGTAGTAACAGTAGTAGTAGTAGTAGCAGTATAGTAGTAGTAGCCATAAAGACCAGAGTTTCGCTACCACCTCGTTTAAAAGACTGACAGATATCCAATTCAAGCAATAGAGCACTTTTCCGTGTCTACATAGCCTCGTCTAAACACGAAGAGGGTTGGGAGAATTCCAGACAGCTATGCGGACCCGAGACGAAGCATAACTTTCGAGAATTCTCCCGACCCTCCGCCGGAGTGTTAAGGTGAGGCTCTGTAAACACGGAAAACGTGCTCTATTGCTTTTATAAAATAAGTCTTAAAAATACGCGTAAATCTGAAACGTCACAACCGTGTTTACATACTCTCATCTAAACACACCTATCGACCAATGAGAGCGCGAGTAGTGGCTCAGTTATTTTATAAACGTACATACATAACTCACCCCGGGAACTCACCTCGGTTTGAACCATGTAGTTTCTTTGTTTCCTCATTTGTGCCACAAATCCATACACGTCTACTACCCTCTCAGTTTCCATTTGCTCCATGAGTGAGTCAATTGCAATAAAGCAGCCCGTTCGTCCAACCCCGGCACTAAAAAAAATTCAAAACAGCGGCTTCTCTTATCGAAAGAATACAGAAAAATTAAGTTCGCACACCCGAACTTCATTCGTCCGGACACTGACCTAAGAGGCCAAAGAAAGTGTCTGTATTGACAAGGTGTCCGTATGAAGGCGTAATTTGAGAAAAAGCCGATGAGCTAGGGATCCAAGCTTTGACAACAACAAGCGCCTATCTTGTTTTGCCAGAAAAAAAAAACAGCATAAGAACAATTCACTTAATTAGGCCAAAAAGCTACTTTAAATAGTAAGAAGTAACCAAAGAAGCTGAGGTTAGGTTAGGTGTCCGATTTAGCGTTAAAGGCGACATTTTATTGCAGCTTGTCATGCTGCAATGTTGCGTTGCAAGTTGAAATGTGTTACGAGGCGTATTACCGTGCAAGTTGCAACATGTAGCTTCGTGTGCGACATGTTGCCACAACTTGCAACACAGGTAGTACTTTGCGTAGTATTACCTTTAAACTTTATTTTGAGAAATAACACATCACTTTTTAAATGTAAAAACATGTTTCGATAGAAACTTCTGTCATCTTCAGTTTAAAGTACAAAGTACAGAGTTGAATATGTAGTGTGAACCAAAATGCTAATTAACTATAAGAACAAAAGGAAACATGATAATGTAAAATATAACAAAGAAAGTTTTACATTAACGTGATAAAGTTGATGATTAAGAGTAGGTTTCTCCCATGAATGGCTTCTTTTATTTTGAGCATTGCTTGCATTGCTTGCATTGCTACCTTGTTGCTTAACATGCTGAGCGAGAATGTTTCGTTCCCCGCTTTACGTGGTCCCAAAGTGAGGTTGGAATGTATTAATTGCAAAAAACGCAATAGCTTGAAAGATGCTCTTTTTTCTTTAAAGAAAAAAATTGCAACAGAAAATATTGCAAACGCCAAATACGTGAGTCAGAGAAGGAGACTTAACATGAATTTAAGTGATGTACCGTCCAGTTGTTGGGATGACCACTGACCTACAATGGACGACTACGGGACCAGGATCAATAACCAGAGTTGACTTCAACTTGTGATGAAACATTAAGAACGCTGCCGTGTCCCTCGGGACACAGTGATCAGGCCATGAGTTGAAGTGATACTGAGTAATCTCTCGCTTATCCATGTTACTGGGATCTGTTGACTTCAATACAAACGTAATTTAATTAACCCCGATGGAAGCGCTGTTATGAACTCTTAATAAGTGTTTGATAATCGGGAAAAAATGAAATATGCCTACAGGGAGTCATGGTAGCTGTATTCATCATCTTGGACTGGATATTTGTTTTGACGAATACAAATACCATGATTCCCTGCAGGCGTGTCTTATAGTGAGGTGTGCCTGCAGTGAATCATGGTAGTTGTACTCATCATCTTGGACTGGATATTTGTTTTGACGAATACAAATACCATGATTCAATGCAGGCGTGTCCTAAAGTACGATGTGCCTGCAGGGAATCATCGATGATTCCCTGCAGGCGCGTTTCGTAGAGGGAATTGGCCATTAGAATTTGCAGTCTTGGTTTGTGGATAGAGGAAAACCGGAGAAAAGTCAAGTCAAGTCAAGTCGGGACACCTTGAGTAAGCACGAGACCCCCAAAAACCTCGACCTTAATATGAAGTCGCGTCCACATTTCGAACCCGGCCACATTGAAGGGAAATAAAAGCTTTCTTGTTCGGGCCAAAAAGTTTCCGTACCAAAGTAGTGGTCTGAATCTTCACATAACCTAGCTGTGTTGTGTGACTCACCCAAATAATAAAATCCCTGGTAGTCCAGTCAGTCATAGCCACGCTACTAAGCAGTGATACAACCACGTGACCATACTCTGTTGGTTCTGACTCATGCCAGTACTTCTCGCTTGCTGCTTCCTGATTTTGAACAAATTGTTATTCTAGTCTTCACCAAACAGTTCACTAATTCAATGTGATAACAAAGATACCTTAGTTTAGTTTCTTAAATTACCATTACTCTATTTAGACCGTTTTTTTCTGAACTTGTGTCTCCAAAGTATTCAGTCATTAGTCTAGAAGTCCAATCCCATATTGCAAACTTGGTTGGGAAAATACGTTTTGTGACGTCAGTACAAGTGAACTCTTTTCTTTCCGAAATAAAAGATGGAAATTCGTGACAAAACATCTGTTCGAGAACAAGATAAAATTCGTCATTCCAATTCCATGTTACTACCAATGCACTGGCGCACTCTTCCTTTGGCCAGATATGCATCAATGGCTGGAGCAAAACTTTGGCTAAGCCATCAGACTCTAGCTGCATCCTGTACGCAGTCATTTGAGCTTTGTATCTTCACCACTATTGCGTGATGCGAGTAATCGTTGGAAAGGTGGGGGGTCGCTACTTTCACGAATTACTAACGACCACACTTTTATGACGTTACTCTTTTTGGGGGGGGTGGTCGCTACATTCGGGGGGTTGTTACTTTCGGAATTTTACGGTAATGAAGATAAAGAACTGGAGTCTGAAAACTTTGAGTTGTTACAATGTCCTATACCTTGTGGTATTATAAAATAAGCTGGAAATAACTACATGATTACAATGGACTATTTTCGATATATTGAAATGCAGGTTGGCAGCGAGGCTTAGAGAACACAAACTAAAGAAATTGAACGGCCATGTTTATTCATTTCTTTTGTTTGTGCCCTCAAGGGCTCACTATGAAGCTGAATTCTAATATGTCGTTAATTCTCATTACGTACGTCTTTTCCCTGCATTTCAATCATAACTATCGTTTTAACATTCTTCTCCCAAATCATCCGCCAGAAATCGTTGACTGTTTCTTTTAAGGGACCTAGAACAATTAAAAAAATAAAACATGTTAGTGGAACGACACAACCCGAAGAAATTAAAAGGTTCTTTCTATTTCACTTGAATAGTTACATTATAGAACTGCATCGAAGACATAAAATTGTGAACGACTAATTATAATTGACTCGGAGAGTTTTGGAGTTGATGGACCGAGTTAAAGATACCAACGCCTATAAAGACTCTCTCGACTGGCATCAAGAGCAAAGAAAAAGTATTTTCTATATACCTTGGGTTGCGATGTACTTAGCTGGAAAGCTGTATCCCTAAAAGCAATTAAATAACAATTACTAAAATTACTTCATACTTCAACAAATTAAAATTTTAATACCGCCCACGTTAGTAAATTTCATGCTTTCTTGAACTTTGATTAGTCAGTCGGGCCGTCACTCAGCCAATCTGTGTCAGTCAGACAGCCAATCATTTCATTTCATGCTTTCTTGAATTTCGATTTGTCGCTCAGTCATTCAGCCAATCCGTTCGTCCGTCTATCAGTCCATCAGTCAGTCAGGTAGTCAGTCAGTCAGTCAGTCAGCCTGTCAGCCTGTCTGTCAGTCTATCAGTCAGTCAGTCAGTTTGTCTGTCAGTCAGGCGGTCAGTCAGTCAGTCAGTCAGTCAGTCAATCGATTAATTAGATAATTAATTTAACCCGTTATTTTTTGCATTGATATCTTAAATACATTACGGGACAGAGATACTCCACATAATACTCAACATTCTGGATTTTTCGACAAGGACACCTTTACAATTATCTAAATATATGCAATAATAAAATTCTCGCGCGCTAGTCATTAGCTATTTTTTATCATCAATAAGCGGACAGACACATGAATTTATATTTTATGCAATTGGTTATTGTAAAAAAAATTTGAGTTCAGTATTTCATGCGTCTGTCCAGTTATTGACACTAAATAACGTCCTAACATTGTCAAAGTGGTCTGAAGATCCATAGCTTCATTGACAATGTTATGACGAAATTCATGATCAATAACAGGACAGACGCATGAAAAAGTGACGTCAATTTGTTAATCCGAGATTAGAAAGTTCTTATCAATACCATAAAAAAAATCTTACATCTACATAATTGGCGTTGATGTAGTCTGAGCCGGGAGTCTCTCTTTTGCCTGTGAGCACAACACGACTATGATCATCTGAAAAAAAAAACAAAGAAAACTGAAAAGAAACATACCGACTTCTCAAACTCATCATTAACTCAAAGGAAATAATAGCCATGATGTAGAGTTAAATATCAAATCTCATAACACTTTTCCTTTTCTCCTTAGTTCAAGTATCGAATGAGAAAATATATAATAACACTCGAAACCGTGTTTCATCACATTCCCAAATGACGTCGAGTTTCGTCCAAAAATAAAGTCGAAAACATTCGCCGCCCTTTATAAACTATCTTATTAAACCATCTTAATCATCAGTGATTGGAAGTGTGGTGAAACACTGTCTATCCTGTTCAATGTATACTATATCTCTTTTGAATATATTTCAGGACGCAGTATGTTCCTCGAAGCAGCTAAACTTCAAAATAACTACTGTAATATTAATTTTAAAACTGATACAAGCCTTTACATAGAAAAACGTAAGAAAGTTTGAAATATTATTCCACGTTTTACAGCTACTGGAGTGGTATATCCGTACAAGGACAACATTTTCCACTTACATGCCACTATGTTACAATAGCGATTCTTGCTTCTGTTATGCGCGTCCTGACTGGCTTCCCAAGTTGATTTCCAAGAGAGAAGATCTAGGCACTGAAAGGCAAAATAAAATAGCGTAAAATAAGTTTAGGCAACATGAAAAAACATCTTGTAATTGTATTCCTTTTACGGGAGCAGCTGCCTTCTCCGCCAGCTTTACTTGGCGAAATTAGCCGGTCGCGCGCAAAGCGTTAGAGAGCTGGAAGCGAGGGTTGATCTCCGTCGCGCTGTTCATTTTCGTTTATGGGCGACTGAAAATGAGGCAGCGGGAACCTGTGAACACTAAACTGACTTTCGGACCATGTGTAGCTCTATTTGTCGGCTGGTACTGGCCAGCTGCTATAGTGAAAAGGTCATGAGTTCCTTCTAAAGGTCTAAACGATCTTTTCTGGCTTGACGTCAATTGCTTAAATTGTAAACACAATTGCGATGGTCAGCTTCTCCCTTTGAACATCTTGACTATCTCTTGAGAATTATAGCCCGTGTACATCCGCCTCTTCCGCCCTTCCCCGATCTTTTTTCTTACGGAAGGAGGCGGCTGTACGCAGGCTAGAGAATTACTGCAGCCAATCCAAGCGTGTTACACAAAGTGAAATTATGCAGCTATTACCAGATCACAAAAGGACATTTCCGAGTTTTCCTGTGCCTCTGTTTCAAAACGAGTCTAAGTGCAAAGCCTTTCATATGAAAATGAGTTCTGAATGGAGGTTCATTTTCATTTTTGCATGCGTTTCGCGCTGTTTTCAATCAAACAAGTTAAAACTGAAAACGCCCTATTTTAAGTTCCTTTTCCACCCACGCCATCATATGCCCTCCTCACTTCGAAATCAGTTCATTGGCCAAATAATATTGTTTAAATTCAATCCTTTGTTTTTGTCTCGTTTGATCTTTAATGTATATTTACTTCTCGAAATCTTCTAACCCTAAACTCGTCGTCAAATAAGGCGTTGTTGTTGTCATGGAAACGGGCACAGTGTTCTACAAGCTCCTTGACAGGAACTGGTCGTCTGGGACGCGCGCTCTGTGATATGATGGACACTACAAAACAATAACATGAATCTACAGGTAAGTACTTATTTTATGTACAAAAAGCATCTAAAATGTCTTTAAAAGGTTGCTTACAGAGTGATTACTAAACGAAGAGTATTATGATTCGTTCTGGATGGGGTGCTAGCCTTGGTCTGTATCTCCCACAAAGATCTTGTTTAGGTTTCTTGTTCCCGAAACTTTAACTTCTATTGGTAGTTCGCTTTTGAAAGTCGTGTGATAGCGTTTGGGTTAGTATTCAAAAGAAGATGTTTAATCCTCCAAGGTCAGCTTGTCCCGCGGGGCCTACACATGGCTACCGATAGGCTACTTAAGTACAAGTACATGTGTTAGTCAAATAGAAGCACCATTAGTATTAGAAGCAGCAGAAGACATAAGATGAAGAAAGTACAAGAGAGAAGTCTGTACAATAAAAGCTCCAAAGACCAGAGTCTCGGTACCACACACAACAAAATTCAAAAATGATTACAAAAGAGGCCACAAAGTCTTATCATAAAGTGGCGGGGAGACCGAAAATAAACTGAAAAGCTTTTGTGTGATTCGGCCTCCCCACTAAAACTAAGTTAATTACATGTCATAATTTATATGGCCGGAAAAATGGCTAAAAATATGTTATTCATAGTTTTTAATTACTTTGTATTTAAGGGTTTTCTTAAAAGTATAAATCGAGTTAGTGGATACCGCCTCGCGTAGAAGATATTCAATAACAATGGCGTAGGTGGGATTTTTTAAGGAGGGCGGGGAGTCACACTCTGTCAAAGTGAGGGTACTCACTAGATTGTCATGTCGTATCCACCACCTGTTGTAGGTTGTTTGCTTAAAAAAGGCTTACAAAAGAAGGGGGTACGGACACCCTAGATCCCCCTAGCTACACCTCTGAATAAAAAGGTCAAAACCAAGCAACTTACATGTTCGTTTATGAATTTCGGCATGATTTTTCGAGCGTCGTGATTCTCGTCTGCAAAAAACGTGTAACAAGTTAAGAATGCTTTACAGTCTGTTTATATATTTTCATCCATTATTTGATTCTATACACTTCAAAAAAAATAAGTGACTTTCTAGACAACCAGTTTACTAAACTATATTCAATGAAACTTATGAAAGACTGAGGAAGATACAGTCAAGAGAGCCATTCAAAGTTTATTCACGACGTAGCAAACCTCTGAAAAAAAGCCCACACTATCAGAGCATGAGCCGACCCCTTCAGCGAGTAACCCCTTTCCTAAAAGTTAAACGAAGCAATAGGCGGTAAGGTACATGACAATAAATTTCTGAAATAGAACCTTAGGAACCACACAAAGAAAAACCCTTGAACATAATTTGGATCTATAAGAACGGCCATAGTTAAGTAAGCACAATAGTTAGGCTCGTTACAGCGGGGTTGTTCGGTGTTTCTTCGCGAGCAGTTTTTGAAAAGTTTATAAATAGAATAAGGATACAAAAATGGGAAGGAATAATCTAACATACAAACCTGACAAGGACAAATATAGCGACTAACACTAGGAGTAAAACAACAGCAGCCAGTCCAGCTACAAGCCAAATAAACTTGAACTTCACATTGTTAGGTTTACGACCTGGAAAATTAAATACGCTTGTTATTTAGACCTAACCGTACCCTTTTTTCTACTCTTCTGCGGCAAGTTTGGCTAAGCCAGTGAAGCCAACCAATCCTGATATGCTGACAAAGCGTACCAGAAGGCTACACTGAAATAGATGTAACCGTTTATTATATAAACACCAGTGATATACCAGGATTTTTCTGGCCTTTTCCTAAAAAATCTTATCTTCATCTGAGATATTGAAGATAATAATGCTGCTTGTAGATATGGAATTTGTCTTCGAGTATTAAACTTGATATCTCACTCGTTCGCTGCGCTCACTCGTGAGATATCAAGTTAAATTCCAGATTTGGCCGGAAATTCAGCGATATCAGGTCATTGAATTGATATTGCAGGATATCAGCATAGTAGGCAAGGTCTCTCATCGACTTGATGAGAACTGTGACGCCGTAATCCCGCGAAAATGCAACGCCACTTCCGGTTCTGGTGTCCTCAAAGTTTCTGAGAGATTGAAGAGAAATCTTACGAAGGTATATCAATTACGAGTCGATAAACTAAGCAGCCATCAATTATTAACTTATGCATAACGGGGTGCAAGGCTTCAATTTCTCAGTCAGTAAATCCGAGCGTTAAAATTTAAACTGGACGATTTCGGAAATTTGAGAAGGTGGGAACAACGGTGGAAACTGCCGGTGACCATTTGGAGGGTAATGTAACTTTATTTACCTACTGTAAAGTAGTTTCTTAACAACTTACTTCAGATATTAAAATATAGCATTGCATTTGTTACTCAGTCATGGAAGTTTGTGTTTTTGTTCTCTCATTCTAAGCACACACTGGAACAATGGAAGAAGAAATATTTACCTTCCGATGTCTGAATGTTGGGCGAGTGTTGAACAGTAATCTCATCACTCATCTGCCCTGGTAGTGAGTTGAATGCTTGTACCTAGGGTGGAGAGGGTAAAGTTGCACCAATACTTACTAGCGTTAAGATGGGTAGCCTCGCAGCTCCTACAAGCTCTAAATTTCATTGGCGAGGATAGAGTGGCAGCCCTTTTGTTTTAGGGCTCGGGTCCATTGTTTCTGTTGTTTGATCTTTTGTTAAACCTCAAGGGTGGTCTCCAATCAGGTGACACCTTGTGTAAGAGCTGCGAGGTGACCCATTGTATTAGTCAAACAGGTAAAAACTGGTAAGCATGGGGGAAGGGGAGGTGTCATTCCTATCCATTTGATAATCTCTGGGATACGAGGCCATCTTTATCATATTACATTTTTTAACATAGTAATTTCGAAACGTACTTAAGCTCTGGTTAAACGGACTCGCAAGTAGACGCAAGTTGAACACTTCGGTCTATTTGAACGGCCTTTGCTTGCACTAGCGTTGACTTTCGATGACTTGCGCTCAATTTGGGTGAGATCAAATTCAGTGCACGCAAGTCGACGTTTGGCCATCCAACCCTAGTCAAGTTGCGTGAAGTCCATTCGTTGCCATAGCAACCTATTAGCCAATGAAATGCAGTATGTTGGCAGCGAGGACTACGCCCGTAGCCTTGAAATGTTATTTTTTACAACTTGCGTGTAGTTGGCCTGGGATTCTGACACGTTTTCAGAATAACGTCCGTTTCGAACGGAAACGTACCAAACAAAACTCATACGCATGCACGGGGCGTCTGAAAGTAAGAAAGTGTCTAACAGATTCTTTTGTTGTTGTTGTTGTTGTTTTTTGTTTTCACTTACTTTAATCTTGTACTCAGTCTCGGTATCAGGAAGAGTCACCTCATACGTCACATACTCTTTGTCGACGTCAGAGTGTAAGGTATAAGTTTTGGTATCTCCATCACTATTGCTAAAGTGAAGTACGTATTTTTTTATGATGCCGTTTGTTTCTTCCGGTTTCCTCCATTGAAGAACTAGGCGGGATTTCTCCTTCTTCTTCACTGAAATCCTGCGTGGAGAAGAAGGGACTGGAACGGATAGAGGTAGCGGCCAATTAGATCAAGCCTGACTAATTTATTAAATAGAGAGTGCATAAAAGGCATTTACTATATCTCTAAGTTAGTACGCGCGCTGTGATTGGTCAATTTAGCGGGCCGTACTCTCCTGCACGGCCCGCTAAAATTTAAAGATTTTTTTCTAGCCAAACTGCTGTGTGATTTATCAGCAAATTTCCTTAACTTATATAGCAAGTAAAAGTTTAAAACTTTCTTTTACTCTAAATTGTGTACTAATGCGTGCTAACGACGATTTCAAATTGACTCTTTTCGCTTTCGACCTGCTGTTCCTCATGAAAAGAAATAGTTCCCGAACCCGTCAGACACACAACAGAGATATAATAAATACCTTACTAACCTCGTCTGCTCGGTCCGTACTTTAAGTTACGGATCCTCGTTTTTTTCCCTACGATTTATGGCCCAAGCGCGATAAATCGAAGGGGAAAAAACTCGGTTCGTAACTTACTGTACGGACCTCGAACTCAGTAAGAGATATATAGTTAGTAAGAGATATGTACAGCAAACGGCAAAACCAACACAACAATAGAAAAAAAAAACCCCTATTAAAATAGAAAATAGAAATAGTTTCACTTTTGTGGGAATATAGCTAAAAATAGACGGAATTCTTAACTTCTCTAATACTTCTCCTATCACTAACCAGATTAAGAACTAACCATAATAAAACTGAAGTGTGGTAGAGCCTGGCTTATGCACTATCAACGGCAATAGCCAGAGCACGACAAAATATTTTTCCAGTTTCCCAGCCTGGCCAAAAGTGTCATTCAGCCTTTGGCATACCTCCATTCACTTACGACGTATTAAACTGAATTACATACATACATAACTCGCTTGTTGGACTAAACTAACGGATAAAGTATATTCTAGATGAGATAAAGCGCGTCCTTGGCCGTACCATCTTCTGGCATAATAACATCCACAGGAGTAGAAAATTTGCCCCAGTTGTCCTGCCCAACCTCCTCTCGCACCATGAACGAGTACATGTTATAAGGCTTCAATCCACCAACTTGAGTTTCTCTGCGGTACGGGTTGCCAGCATTCACGATCTTATGACCATCCACGTTAGAGTCAGCGGGGTTACCCACATGAAGCCACTTAACCATATAACGCGTCACGAGACCCTTGAGGCCTGGGTGTGATCGCCAAGTTACACGCACACTCTGTGGGCTTTCTATAACTACGTGGACTCCTTCAGGGCTGTTTGGAACTGTAAAAAAGGTTAGGTTTGAGCCAAGTGTCTCATGTTGAGCTTATACCAGTTTCTGTACCCACTTATACACCAGGGTGGGGAGGGACACTGTGATAGTAAAGTGTTCTATTATATACGTACTGAGATTTACTCACTGAAAGGCGTGAGATAAATTCTCTTTCACAAGCCAGTATAAGTAGCGGAAAGCCAATCAAATCGCATATCGATATTTTCACGCGTGGAGAAAACGTTACGTCCAATCAGGTGCCGCGTATCATGGCTCTTCACGTGCGTGAGCCCTATCTCGGCGATTGTCATTCGTGCCCGACTGGCAACGTTTCACTTTTCAAGCCGTTCGCAAAATTATACAAATTTGCTTTACGGAATGTTTTCAAAGACGAATTTCTTTGAAAAAATGCGCGTATGCAAAACTTCAGTAGAGAAATATATTGAAAGCATAAAGAGCAGAAACACGAGAGCAAAAACTAAGCGAGATGCGGTGCAACTGTTCAAAGAATTTTGAGAATGGAAAAGAACGAAGAGAGAAAAGTACACACGAGTGCCCCAGCAGAACTGAACAAGTACCTTGCAGAGTCTACTCTCTCTGCTAGACGTAAAGATGAAGATTATAAACCCTCAAGTTTATGAAGTCTCGTCTCCAGCATTGAAAGACATTTGAAGAAAAATGACTATCCCATGAGTATCATCAACGACAAACAATTCGAATTGACGAAGAAAAATCTATGACATACAGAATAGAGAGCAATACAATACAGCGTGCAATACAGCATGGAGAATGTGTCTGTACGGTATTTGCGTACTCTTTGGTTTGTATCAGAAATCTCACTCGTTCGCTGCGCTCGCTCTTTCGATTTTTGATGCTTACCAACTAGTGCGTAAATACCGTACGGACACATTTTCCAAGACGTATTCTACATATCCCAAAAACACAATACAATGACCCCCACCGGGGCTTCAACCCCGTAAGTCAAATGCGGAGTCCAGCGCATTAATCATAATGTCATCATACTTTTAGAAACTGCTATGATTTTACATAGCAATATCAACATAAATAATTGTCAGCTGCATGATAAAATGTTCACTCCTCAGCTGTCAACTATACTTTCCTGTTGTAGCAAAGACTATTAACCATATACCTAACGTTTAAAAAAACCCCTTTTTCTAACCTTTTTGAAAAAATAAACAAGAAATCTAGTATTGACAAAAATACCTGGTTGGGGAGTGGAAACAAACTCCTTTTCGCTATTGGGGCCATCGCCCTTTGTTGTGAAGCCCGTGATCCAAACGCGATACCTCGTCAGCGGTTTCATGCTGTGCAAAGTAACATGCGTCACAGATCCATTTACAGTCATCACGTTCTTGATGACTGGATAGCTCGTGTCTTCCTGGTTGTAGTGCACGTGATATCCCTGTAGTATTCCCTTCACGTGGTGTTTTGGAATGGGTTCCCACTGCACAAACACTGAGTTGGAAGTTTTGGCGGACACTTGAAGAAGTCGAGGACTACGTGATGGCACTAGTTCGAGGACGAATGGCAGAAGAGCAGAATGAAGATTGCTAGAGAACACTTATAGTTTTTTTTTGAGGAAATGTTGTTATCAACGTTTGCCAATTAGGAGTGTTAGCAGGATTCGGTTCATATTGCTCGCTTGCGAGGCTAGGCTCACGAGGCTACCTATATTATAATTAACACTTAATGACTGTTCCCCAAGGGACCAGTCATAAGTGATTTGCTATATAGCAAAACAAAACAAAAGCAAATTTTGAAAAACTCGCCGAGTTTCCAGCGAAAACATCAGGCCACCTCTGATCACGTGTAACAGCGGTCAACATTTCGCGGATAACAGAGCACTGTTTCCCGTTTTACGTCATAGTTTTCGCAATGTTGCCCGCTCATGGCATTTGGCGGGAAACAGTTTCATTGTTAGACGTCATGTGACCATGAACTAACCAATGCATGGGCGCGCTGTAGCGGGAAAAACGCCAGCTATATAACAAGTTAAGTTATTGACAATCATATGCAGACGATGGGGCGCGTTCGATGCGAGTTCTTTCCACTAATGGTAACCTAAAACCCCTATCAGCCGCAGCCGCAGCCATCGCCATGTCCGTAATTAGAAAGTGTTAGTGTTACATATAACTGCTAAGAAGGACCAACATAGATGATGAGTGTTATATAAGTGAAAAGAGGTTCATCATGTGAAGTATTGCTGGATTTACTCACCATCTTCATCAGTTGTGACTGTTACTGGTCTACTGGAAGGACCGCTGCCAATAACAGTGAACGCAGACACCCAAACATCATAAGACGTAAATGGTTCTAAAGCTTTGATTTCTAGACTCTGACCCGACGTATTGACCGACAGGGCTCCTACATGGTTGGTTGAGCGTTTGACCTTTGACCTCCCAGTCCTGTAATACACGTGATAGCCTCGTAGAATACCGTGGACGTACTTCTCAGGGACTGGACTCCATTCGATCAAGATACTACGAGTCCCAGTGCTCCTGGCCTGCAGCGAGTCTGGAGCGCGACTGGGAACTGGGTAAAAAAAAATGTTAGAGAGGTAAAATTTTATACGGACGATAGAATTGATTAATGTACCATATTTTCTTAACTCATTCTAAAGGAAGTAGCTACCCACACTAAATAACCATGTCATCATTGTTTTCCAAGGAGCTATTGCTAACACAAAATCATTGAAAGACTCTCAAACACGCCCGCCATGGCACAAAGTTTGTGCCCAGTGCTTATGTAACGAGACAAGTTCAGTCAGAGTCGACCTGCAAAATGGATTTTTCTTCGTCAGACGTGTAGAACCTATTAATTTCTGTTCTTGGCAAAGGGTTTACTTACAAAAGCAAAAAAAAAAGAACGCAAAGAATAACAAGAACTCACCATCTTCCATTGTTGTGACTATAACTGCTGAACTGGTTTCTCCCAGTCCCTCATCTGTCATAGCTGTTACTGTCACCGTGTAAGTTGAGAATTTCTCGAGACTTTTTAACTGCGCGATGGACTTTCTGGACCCTATCTTCTTCATGTAAGCCTTCTCTGCAGCGTCTTTGTAGACCACGTGATAAGCTGTTAAAGTATCTGTTAGAGAGGTGTGAACTGGATCCCAGGTCACCGTCAAACAGGTTGAACAAGGACTGAACACATAAACGTTTTGGGGAGCCTCTGGAACTGCGAGGAAAATGTAAAGGTGGTTATTTTTTTAAATAAATTTTCTTAATAGTCTAAATTTACCCACATTACACTCACGAGTTCGAGACTCGTTTTGAGTGAATCTGAATGTTGTTCTTAGGCGGAATAGAAATTGTGACACGCATCTTACTTGTTTAGCATAATCCAACGTTTGATCTAATAAACGTGGAACTAAAAGGTGACGGTTTACTTTAAGGAATATTATTTTACGTACTTAGGTTTTACTTTTGAAGGGCTATAAAAATCAGGAGTAAAACTAGCACTAGTCGGCTTCCCCTTTGCGAACGCAGGATCTCCTGTGTCAGACACCCTTTTGTGTTTTACTTTGAACTGCTTTGAAAAGCTTTCTATGATTGGTCATTTAGTTGTTTGATCGTCCACTCGAGCAAGTTCATGTATTAGTTTCATGCGAACTTCCCTCCAAGGAAGCCAGCTGGAGATTACCCCAGGCATTTTCACTTTAGATCGCTTATACATTCCTCAGCCCTAGAACGACAATAAAAGTAACCGGAAAAAATTGGGCAAAATTATCTTCTCACCATGTTTTGTAGTGATATTGTGCACGCGGCCAAGAACACCGTTCCTTATCCAGCCCCTGATGCGAGTGAACCCTGTCAGCCGCACTCCATACGTAGTGTTCTGTTTGAGTCCTACAATGACTACACTGAGAGTTGATTGGTTCACCTGAATGATGCTGTTATCATGGGACATCCGAGGCATCTTCCAGTAGATGACGTAATAACCCCGAAGGATTCCGTTGACGCGTTTTTGAGGTATTGGTGCCCAGGCTACCCTGATAGCTGTGTTATTGGCCGTCAGAGATGTAATACGAGGAGCAACTGAAGGAACTGTAAGTCACACAAAGAGATAATAATAATTTTTACAATAACTGTCTAATTTCTCCCTCGCTGATTGGCTCATTTTTATCACCAATGAGAGTACAGACGGACAAAATTTTAATTTATGCAAGCTTTCAAGTTCAACCTTCAGGTGTCAAATTTACTTTTCCTTGTTTACGACGCCTTTTCCCCTCATTTATTCCCAGCATTTCACCATTTTGAGGTCTTGGTATTGTAAAAAACAAATTGACAACGACAACAAAATAAAATACACTATTTATAAACAATAAAAATTAACAAAAATATAGGACAGCACTAGCTGCCCGAAATAACCATAGGGGCTAGAAAAAAAGGGCAGCTATACTTAGATGATTTATCTAATGAAATAATTTGGGTCAGATATAACACACCCACACGCACACCCACACACACATACACACGTCTGTCCTCTTAGTGATAATAAATTTCGCCATGACATTGTCAAGTTCACTACGGAACCACTCGTCTGCGGCTCGTGGTTCCACAGCTACTTTGACAGTGTTATGACGCAATTCATCATCAATAAGAGGACAAACGTATAAAAAAAAACTGACGTCAATTTATTAAAGTGCCTATGAAGTAAAATTAATTGCTGCTTATTTGAAAGGCCTTTAAAAGTATAGAAGAATGGCGTTTTTCTTTTTAGAATATCTTTAATCGTTTTAGAGATATTTATGTTTTTGTGAGCAAAGTGATGACGTCATAGGTGGTTTCACTAGAACAGTACAACACTCAATCAAGAATATCTCTAGAGATATTAAAGGGGTTTTCTTCAAACTTGGCACCAGGACTGTACATGAAAAAAGAAGCAAAATGTCACTGGTCCTGTTTTAATTGGGACTAAAATTCCCAGGTTTTATCCTAAACAAGAATAATCCATGATATTATGTAATTCTAGGAGAAACGTAGACTCGGAAAAAAATCCGAGTCCCAGATGGGATTTGAACCCACGACCCTCCGTGATCTAGTCGGATGCTCTAGCACTGAGCTACTGGAGACTCTGTGGTGAGCAAGGGTTAAATTGTGGGAATTGTGGGTATTTTCCGAGTCTACGTAGAAAAATGATATTCCCAAAAGGATAACGCCATTCTTCTTTACTTTGAAAAGCCTTTTAAATAAGCAGCAATTATTTTTTACTTCATAGCCTCTTTAAATTACATTGCTAGGGCGTTTGCATCGTCACTCCGTCATAACTAGATATATGATCCTTAAGGTTACATAATCCCACGAGAGGGCTACCTTTAAAAACTCATTCCTGTTTTGATTACCAAGAGAGATTGTTAAATCGCCGAGTGTACTATTGAGGTACATACCGAAGTAAGCGCGAACGTTTAAGAACGCCTCAAGCTTCTCGCACGTTTCAATTGTTGTTAAAAGTTGGCAAGTGCGTGTAAAACCCAATGTACTGACTCACACACAAGGCCGCGTGTAACTCGATGAAACACCCGCGCGATGTAGAGATTTCTTGAACTCAAACCGACCAATCGCAACGCACACAATTCCTTGAAACTTTTATAACTTCCGTTTAAACCTCCTACATCCAATATACACTCTTTTGATATCCCTAAACGAATCTATGATATTCTTTGACCGTTTTTAACTATCACTGACTAACTTACCAAACTCATCGGTCCACACTAACAGTGGCAGACTGCTAGGTCCATCGCCCTTGTTAGTGAAACCCAGCACTGTGATCCAATAGGGTGTGTAAGAACGTAAACCGCCCAGCTCTATCCCCAGGGCAAACACCGCTATACAGTACAGAACACTGTCGTTCTTATCAGCTCGTTTGTAGCAGACTTTGAAGCCGATTACGTTGCCATGTCGGTGGGGCCTGGGAATCTGCTCCCAGAATACCATAATACCCACAGAGCTTGTGTTGTAAGCTGTCACGTTAGCTGGAGAAGCCGTGGGTACTTGAAAATAAGAGAAATTAAATAAAACGCTAGGCATTTGCTGGATAAGCTACGTTAGTGCACAAGCGACTATTTAACCATCACTTAGGCGATTGTGTGACATGTAAAAACGGGGTTAATGTCACGCTTACTTACGCTCTTTTGTGACATACAAATTGTCTTCACACTGCTCACTTGGCATTTCCGGGAAAACGCAAGCCTTTCAAACGCCGTACGTTTATCCTTAAAAGGATCTACACAGTCTAGTCCATTCTATTCTGTTCTCTTTTGTTCCACTTGTATTGTATTGTAATGTACTACTCTATTGTATTGTATTCTGTTCTATTCTGTTCTAGTCTAGTCTACTCTACTTCAGTCTATCCTAGTCAAGTCTATTCTATTTTTTCTATTCTATTTTCTTAGTCTAGTCTACTCTATTCTACTTCATTCTACTCTAATCTAGTTTATTCTATTCTATTCTGTTCTATTCTACTCTATTATATTCTTTTCTAAACCACTCTATGCTATTCTATTCTAGTCTAGCCTACTCCAGTCTACAAGTGAATATATGAAAGGTCATATATTTGTTCTATATTTGGCCCTTGTGTACCTTTACTCTAAAGCCTGATAAAGCGTATATTACCTCCCTCAGGAGTCCAGATATGTCTGTACTTTGTGAATCCACCCCAAGTTCCATCTATGAAACCTTTCCGTACGCGAAAAAAGTATTTCGTGTAAACTCTGAGATTACGAATAGTGACAGTACCAGTGGTACCAGAAACCACCATGGATGATTCATTATGGCTATTCTTCCATCTTATCTCGAAAATAGTCTTGTTTGATGGAGAAGTGACTTCCCAGGCCAATTTCACACTTGTGTCACCAGTTACGTAACCAATAAGGTAACCAGGTGGCTTAAGACCTGACAAGAAAGGTATGCAATAGAACGTAAGTTAAAACTGAGAAAAACTGTCAAATTTCGTTTTGAAAATTGTGGATTTACAGATCGTGCTACCTGAAAGTACCGCTTAACAGCTTTCCAATATGAATGGCCACAAACTAGAGTTATCTCCCCGGCATTAGAAGTTAGCATTATTTTGTTTTTACAGCATAACAAATAGCCTGAACGTAAGAAAAGATTTCTTCAAAGCTTAATCAGCTTAATCTTTGACCTACGACAGTAAGGGGCTGAAGTAAAATTGCTGATATATAATACTTTTAAAAGCATCTGTTCAGCATTCCAAGCAGGGATGAAATAAAGCACGCAGGGATTACAAACGTGAGAAAGGGATAAACTCAAGTCAACACAGTTCATAGTGAAAAGCTAAATATGTGATTAGGCTTTCTAAAATCGACGGAATAGGAGAAAGCGAGGAAGGCGTGAGAAAAATTCCCGGGAAAAATTACGTCTCTCTTTTGGATAGGGGATACAATAATTTTTAGGGTGGTGGTGTTGGTGATGGTGATGGTGAGGGGAGGGAGGAGGGGAATAGGTATATGAAACCCGCAACTTATTTCAGATTCACAACAACAACAACAATCTTATTTTTATGAAGATTTTATGACACGAAGATTAAGCAGCGTTACTCTGTGTTTCACTGAATGAACCCAGCTAGGAAATGGTGAGACCAATCTAGATCATCGGAAAACGTTTGTAGCTTAAAGCAACGTAATGAAAACTCTACAGCAATAATCATGAATTGAGGTGAAGGAAAAACCCCTGCTTACAAAATATGTAAATTTAATTAACACCGTTCAGTTTCATTTTTCAATTTCAGCCTAAACTGTTTGACCTTACGTGTTGAGAAAATTATCTGCCCAACTCACAATGAACAAATTTAGATGAACTATGAAGAAAGCCTCGCTTGAACATCATTCCCTCTTTAACTGATCAAGCAAACATAGTTGTGTAGTGATCCTTCAGTGACTGCAGTCCTTTTTTCTGAATTGGAGAGAGCTTTTGAGTGTGCGTGCGCAGGACAAAAATAGTCTGTTTAGTATCACTCGGATGTTTTAGAAACCTGCAGTGCTCTTTCCACTTTACCGGAAGTTGATAACGGACTCGGGCGCGGCAGGTCGTCGGCCAAATTAACAATCATAATAAGCTGTGATAAAGTGTTTCAGATGAGGAATTTCCCCAAGCCACAACGTACTGTTGTTGTTCAGCACAAATGTATTTCTCTCCAAAGGATCTGGTTCACTTCGGAGCCTCGAGTCAAATTTTGATATGAAGTCAAATAAGGTCTTTAGGTCCTAGGTGAAACCCCCAGTGAGTGACCGTTCAAATGAAAGCTACTGTGCAGTGATGTCATGAGCTGCTGTATCAAGCTCTACAAGCAGTGGCGGATCCAGACTTTGAGCTACGGAGGGGGGGGGGGGGGGAACGGGATTGACTTACTTGCCCTGCTGGCCTTTTTTCTTCCGGTCATTTCTTCTTTTTTCACCCAAATTAGGGGGGGGGGAGCCTAGATCCGCCACTGACAAGGAGAGTCTAACTAAATTTTCAGTAACTGAAACCCTTGTGTGAAGCCACACGAGAGCTATATAGAGCAGTGCTTTCGTGTACTGTATTTACTTTTCAATATTTTGCTCAAGGAGGGCGATGTAGCTGGAATTTGATTAGTAGTTCACAAACGTGCTTCCCAAGTGGTAACACAATTACGCCGGCCTAAAACAAACGATCCAAACGCCTAATAGGTGGCACGATAGAGTGATCTGATCATCATAATTAGTTGCTTTACGTTTTGACAATCTATGCGCCACTGGGAAAAATGGTTTTACAGGCACAGCATCTGTTTGCTTTGAAAGCAAGACTGTGGACAATTGAAATGATTGAAACAGAATGACAAACAAAGCTGAAGGGCCAGGTCCCCTCGGTAAATCTAGATAATGGAAAGTTTTTGTTGAAATCTAAAAACAACAAGTGGAAGTAAAAGCTGGTCAATTTACAAATTGACACCCGAAATGCCTGAGTAGTCGAGCTAAGAATAGGCCATAGGAAGCTTATGGCCAAGAAACGTGATGCAGACGAGTATTATTCTAAAGGATCAAAAGAGCCAAATTCCCTCCGCAAGTAGGAGATTTTGCATTTAATTAGGGCTTTTTTTTTAAAATCCGGCTCGCATATTGCTTTAGATATCGGCGAATCATTGACCGATTGTGAGCTAAAAACTTGTTGCCTGGTTGTTGCTAGCCACTATTTATCAAAGATAAGAAAACGGTGCGGAGAATAAACTGCTGCCATGATTAGGAGAAGGTTAGACGTTAATTAAATCTTTTGGAGAGACGTTTGATACCTCATAAGTATCGTAAAATCATCACATCAGTACTTTTGTCCGACAAGTTCAATTATACTCGTTTTTTTTGTTAGAATTCACCGCTAGGAAATGGTAGTGTTTTCAGGTCTCAGAGTTTTGCTTAAAAAGAAGCAATGCACAGAAAACATGGCCAACAAATGGTATTTTGACTTACCTTGCGAGGCTTGTGCTACCCACAGCATTCCAAGAAAAAAGAAAGCAAAGAAAAACATCTCCAAATCCTGGCTGGAACGTTTCGCTTTGTTGTCTACCCTGCGTGATCCTGTGTTACGTGAGTGTCCAAAAAATCACATACTACTACAGGAACGCGTCTCGGCTGCGAGATTCCGAGCGTTTGAAGCAAAAGAAGACCATTACTCTAGGTCAGCTGAATAGTTGGACAAGGTCAACAGTAATTCCCGGATTAAATTTTCTCGTAGTGAGTTTGAATACGCCTCGTGCCAACTACCTTCTGTCTTGAGTTGGCAATTATTACTTGGTATCCGATACCACAAGCAAAATAAAATATCAATTTACAGTTTGATAGTCAAGAGGGCATTTTAACATGGTAACTAACGACGTGATTGTTTACACACGTACAATTCAGATGTTGCAAATTCTTCCTTCTACTAAACCAACCCAGACCTAAAAAAAAAAACAAAAAAGCCAAAGGGAAAAGAAACTTTATGTAGCATTATATCAGCTTGACAAAACACATCATTTCAATATCATTTATTTCTTTTGGATGGTTCATTGCCAATAGCAATTTAGTTTTGTTTTTATTTTTAGAGATTTTACAATCCGATTTTTGTTATGATTCCTTTTTTTCTGTTTAACTTATCAATACCGAATTCCACTAGAAAGTAACGACAATAACATAACACATTTTACGAAAGGCACATACATCAATCGATATTAAATATATATATTTTTCTATTCTGTTTGTTAAATGAATTTTTTTTCATGGTTGCAGTTGAATGTTTTTTTAAAGTGATGATTGTTGTTAAAAAGAAAGGAAAATTCTTTAATAAACGCCTTAAATTACATCTGAAGTAAACCCATTCCTCAATAAAAGGTCACAACAAGGGATATCGTTCTTTTTCTATTTTAGTTCTGAAGTTTCTCACTATTTCCTGGTTATGCAGACTGCAGTTTGACTTTCAATCTATTGCGCTGTTTATTATACGAATCATTTCCCACACGGATACGGCCAAAACTGTCAATGACATGTGTTTAATTCATGAAATAGATTATACAAGGGTTATTTCCTGATGCATTGGGGTATACATAACCGATATTTACCTGCAGTGAGTTGAACTTGATCCTTCAATAACAGATCGGGAAATACTCAAAAAACCGCAGATCATTGCATTCGTGTTTGCGCAGTTTGTGTCAACCTTTGTAATATCTTTGTTACAAACATAATTACAACTGTAAGAAGACCTGTTCTTTCGTAGAGTAAGTAGACTAAAGAGGCTTTTGAAGGTGGGTGTTCTAGTCGCTTTTAATCTTGTATACGTTTAAGCAGACAAAATAATCTCACTCTTTGCCTAGAAATTAATTACTGTCGGCTGGTCATTGAGGAAAAACAACTCGTATCAATTAGAAGGCGTCTTATCAGTAGAAAGCGGGCGCAGGAATCTGACAACAGTTTTAAAGTGTAGCATCTAATTATCTCTCTCATCTTTGTAAATCAATTACTGTCCACCCCGGCGGCAAATCAAGAGGAGTACAAACATAAGAAGAAAGACTCTCAGTGTTATCAGCAGAAAGACTGACACAAGAATCTCTCAAAATAACAAACGTCATGATCCTGCTCATCAGAGGGAATTAATTAGTGTCCTCTGATCGTTCAAGCTCGCAGATAAGAACCCAGGTGTGGTCACGATAGCCTACCGCTATCAATATACATCTTGACAAAACAGCACGTCGATAAACGCAAATTGAATTCCGTTGACAAAAATTACCTTTAGGTCGGAAATCAAAACAGGGTTTGCTTATTTTCATTGGCACCGACGAATTGCAAATGATCCCATGTTACTGTTTCGTGAGAGCCATCTTGAGAGCATTCTGTTTTCACGTCAGAGCACGAAGTTCTCTGCTTGACAATCCTAACCTTGGGAAGGCTTGAATTTCGTTGTTAAATTGTCTTACGTCACGGTAGAATAACGAAAACATAAAAACGATCGTCAAGTATTGTAAAGTTTCTAGAGTTACTGGTTGGAATGAGTTGCCTAACGTTTATGATGTAATTTGCCGTAATCCTGGTAAAGTAACGAACAGAATTAATTTTTAAGAACGAGAGGTTGTCATATGTCTCTCATGATCAGTTTACAGATAACCTCTTACCACTAGGCAGACCATAAGGGACCATAACAAAAAAACGCGTGCAGAGCAATCACGAGCTATCACAACAAAAATAATTGAGTCAATTAATCAATTAATTAATTGTTTAATTAACAGAAAAGATGGTTTTTTACACCCTGGTGGATACTAAACGCTTGATAAATGATGTCCGTTTTCTTGGACCTCCAGCTTCCCGCCTTTTCCTCTCCTGTCCCCCTATTCTCCCGGGCTCCGGTCTCCCTCCCCCCTACCTAACATCCTGCTTCTGGATATGACTCATTCTACTCACTGAAATATATTGCGCTTATTTTCCAATGGACAAAGAGTTAAATTCATTTATGTACTTCAAAAGATCACTCGCTGCACAGTCTGTGCTCGTTCGAAAAATATTAGTTCTACCACTCGAAAATAAAATTTCGCTCAAAGTTACTCTAAAAAAATTATACTAAAGAAACGTATCTGTAAATTACGGTTAACAAGGCAGCAACATTAATCCCTCTTTAATGCATTCAAATTTTATAGCGGCAGTCTTAAGGCGGGAGCGCACGTGAAGGCTGTTTTGACGTCGCTTAACGCGGCCGTTCTGCCAATATCTCGGTCACGTCTCAAGCGACGCTAAATCTCTCTGCTTATTTCATTAACCACTGTTTGGCGGTTTTGTGTAAATTTTTGGGTGATTCTTGGGCATTTTGGGAAAGAGATATTTTTCCTCACAGGATAGGTTAAATTGAGGAAAGTATGGAATGTTGAAGATTTGATGGATGTTGAAAACTGAAATTTGAAGTGAAGAATTAGTAGACGGACATCAAACAGTCCCCTACCAACCTGGGGCTCTCTTTTTTTCGGGGGGGGGGGGGGGGGGGGGTGTCAATTGTCTGGTAGTGTTTCCAACTAATTTTAATCCTACAATTCCCTATTAATATTAGTGACAAATTTTACTCCTGTTCATGTGTACCCCCGCCTTAAGGTGGTTACCTTACTTTGTCATCCTATTTATAATTTCTATATTACAGTGTCTCCATCATATCAACAATTCTCGTT
>CM042757.1:8105757-8107566 GCA_022496165.2 Catalaphyllia jardinei | reverse complement strand
CTCCTCCTCAATTGTATTGTTTTCCCTCCTCCTCCTCCTCCTCCGCCTCCTCCTCCTCCTCAATTGTATTGTTTTCCCTCCTCCTCCTCCTCCTCCTCCTCCTCCGCCTCCTCCTCCTCCGAACTATTACACAGCATGGCGGCTTCCAAAGATATCTTGTTTTGGACACCTCGCGGACAGTTACTCCGAAACCAGCGAATAATACCTGTGACGAACATTTCAGAGCTGGTCGAGTATGTGTTACTTCCCCAAAACGACGATGTTGTTAAACCCCACGCCCTCAAAACATTTATAGATGGGTTGGCAGAGTTAGGAATCGATAAGCGTTTGATACAGAATAAGAGAATTTTGGCAGAGCTCTTGGAAAAACAACAAGCCTATCGCGATAAAGACAGTGAGGCTGGTGATACAGAAATAGTCTCCGAAAGCAGTGATAATGAAGATGACACAGAGACAGACTCTGAATATAGTGAACATCAAGAATCAGAAAACCTGGAACCTTAAGGGAATTCAGAGATTTTTCTCAAAGGAAAAGGTCCTTGCTACTATTGCAACGGAGGGAACGTTTACGAAACAGCAATAGTCAAATGCCCTAGATGTTTCTGGCATGATGGTTATAGGATTTGACCGATATGTGCACATCAAATTCCTGTTGATCGTTAACACTTGACAGATGGATTTATTTGGTGCGCTGACTGCCACGCGGTAAAACACATTGATTCAAAAACTTTACAAAAGACTTATTATCCTCCAAGCGAAGATGAAGACGATTGATTTCCTGATACTTTACTCATAAACAGTTTTGTTGAGTTGTAATTTTAGTGTGTTCATTTCTGTGTATTATTATTTTGTATTCGCTAATAAAAGTAATATTCAAGAACCGTGTTGTTCAAAAATATTTATTGTCGCGTGTTGACAATTAATTAGCGCTCCGAACTTCTATTGTTGTAATTTCAATCGTAGAGCTGTCCCATGGGCTCAGTTTTCCGTTGGAGTTTGTATGCAAATCTAGGGTTGAAAGTGGAGTTCAGTGCGTGACTAACGGAGCGGAAAACAAGAGCAGCTAAGAATTAATTCTCTCTCTTCTTAGCAAAGCTGAGAGTACAGATAAAAACATAATAGATATTTTCATGAGCCAAACAGGATTAAAAGAGCCTGGCTTCGAAAATCAAAGAAAGCTAGAGAACCTTTGAAATTATTACGCGTTCAAAAATTTGCGCTTGTCAATGTTTCCCAATCACGGACAGTTAACCGAGCGTTCAAAGCAGCTTGCAGATCAATAACGTTGGTGAAAAAAGCCATCTTCACGATAAACGTTTCGAAAATCCAACAAAGTTTTCAAATTTCCAGCGAGTTCAAGTTGAATAAAGGAATGAGGCTTTCGTTAAAATTTGCGCTTTTATTTTGAACAGATAATAGAGTTAGCAGAGTTCACTATTAGCGGGCAAGACCGGGCAAGTTTATTGTTTTCATTGTTTTAGAGCGACACTTCATTAATATGGAGGAAGACACTTCATTAGTATGGAGGAAGACACTCTGTTAGTATGCAGGAAGGCACCTTGTTAGTATGGAGGAAGACACTTTATTAGTATGCAGAAGACAGGGAAGACAGGGGAAGACAGTAATCAGGCTAATTCTGACCTTCTATGACTACTAACGCAAAATGTAATACAAGTCGGTATGTGAAGTCAGTCCTGAATCATCTAAAGCAAAATGCGCGTGGCACGTGTATTCAAGCAGATTATTGGTGCGGTTGGGCTGAGGCTGCAGGGATCGTCACCAAAATATGTCATTTTCGGACCTTTTCTT
>CM042757.1:8098257-8100757 GCA_022496165.2 Catalaphyllia jardinei | reverse complement strand
AGTAGTTGCTAGTTTGTCTAAGTATTGTTTACAAATTGGACATGTCCACAGGTAGCTGATGCTAATCTATAGGTTGGTTAGGCCTTAACTCGAGTTTAGATATTGAACTGATGGTTCGGCTAATTTTAATTGTTATATGACCATGGGATAACGTAACAACACAGTTTGCCTATAGAAAAATATACCACGATGTTGTAATGTATTATACAAAATATTGATAAAACTCACGTTTCTGATATTCTGACACAGTGATATTGTAAGCTGTAGAACCAAAGCTGTTTGTAGCATGGCACACATACACCCCATAATCCTCTGCATCACGAGGCGTGAGAACAATGTTGTTGTTCATGATTTTGATGTCATCACTAACTGGGACCTGACCATTCTTTGTCCAAGAGTAATTAAAAGGAATGTCGCTGGTTGCATGGCAAAATAAAGTACAGAGGGTTTGCATTTCACATATCACTGATGGAGGGGAATTGTCCTCAATTATATTTGGCGGCGCTGTAGGTGGAGAGATCAAATATGACTGTTTACTGTCCTCAAAAAAGGTTGTCGATCTGTTTCTACGGTATCAAGCATAATGATTTTACCGTGTTTTGGTTTACATATAAACAAACCAAAAGAAAAATTTTGTAGAGCGCGAAAAGGCCTAGGTATTAGTTTAGCCCTACAGTGTGCAGGACTTGTAAGTAGCAGTTTTCTCTGGGCTGAGGTCGCATAAGATATGACAACAGGAGAAAAAGGTAAACTATTCATTCCTTATTAACTCTCTTCCTGCTCAGCAAGATTGTGTGCTCCCTCTGGTTTAGTCTCGCTTGACTTCGGATACATTTTCTAAAAAGTCACGTAAAATATTATCTAAATTCTCAAAAATGTCCGCCGTTTTAAAACACAGAGGGAAAAACTTTGAAATGATGACGTCAATCGTTCGTCTGTCCTCTAGTAGATCATAGGTGAGAACCAATGAAAATGCGAGAATTTAGGTTATTACATAAAACGTAATAACAATGTTGTTTACGCCACTAAGAGATTAGCCACAGTGCTGAACTGAAAAAGTAAACTATTTCAGTAACTTAGCTCATGTTGTCTTTATTGTTTTTCAACATTCACTTACTCTTCAGTGAAGCATACTGAGTTGAGATGCTATAGCCAGTGCAACTTACCAGCGACTACCACTAATGTAGACGAATGACTTTCTCCTAATTTGTTGGATGCTTTGCATTCATACACACCGCTATCAATGGGTAAGACATCTTTGATAGCAAGAATACGTCCATCGTTCTTAAACTGAGCTCGCGGTATGTTTTTGTCTCCATCTTTACTCCATGTAACAGACGGTTCTGGATCTCCACTGACCTCACATGTTAATATTGCCAGATCGCCAACTGCTAAAATGGTTCTCTCTGGCAGGTCTTTGATGAAAGGCTTACCTAAGAGAGTTAAACGTTTGAATCAGTTCATTTCGCACAAAAACATCTGAAATAGAGTCTAAATTTCAAAAAACTTGTAAATGAGTTAGTTACTTAATTTGATTTTTTTTAGCCTCACTGAAACCCGCCATGGAGAGTGGGGTTCCCTCGTTAAACATTATTTTTGTTATTGCTATGTTATAACCACAATCATATTGTTTTATCTTCCCAGCTCATGATACCAGGTTAAGAAAACATGAATTATAACAGAGCTGTAAACATATAGGCATAACGAGGACAAACGGCTTGCCTTCTTCAGTGACAGAAACTAGGGCTACCTTGCTGACACCTCCTTTTAACATCATCTGTTGAAAAGAAAAAAACGGAGTACCATACCTTTTTCTCTATAAGCGAGTTCGGAGTTCCAGCGGTCAATCTCACAATTGCATGTGACTGGGAACGAGTCGGGATAAAAATTCACACTTGCATGATTTGCTGATAGGAAATAGTAAGCAAGTTCGGAGATCTAGCGTTGATCATTTCTTGTATACTGTATTTTTATCGAGATGTTTGCCCTCTCTCGAGAGAAGACATTAGATGACTTTAGGAGATGGAAAGTCCCGGAACTAAAGGAATTTTTACGAAATCGTGGTCTGAAAACAACGGGGACCAAGGACGAACTTACTGCATTGGCTTTCGGAGCGGAGCAGCTATCTGTACCTGTGAAACTAACCGCGAAAGAGAAAATAATACAGAAAAAAAGCAATACCAAAGTCTTCTTAAGGTAAATGGTGAGCAGTTACCAGATCCGTTTTCGGAACTCAAAGATAATCGGATCGGTGAAGAAAAGGGAGCGAGTGGGGAGAATAACAGCTTCTAATATGTCACAGAGTAATGGCTATGGTTAAATCACTTCAAGATGAAAATGACTCTCCCTCTGCCACTTTACTAACAAAGCTACTTACAGGACAATCTTCAACTCCAGAAAATATTCCTGCATTACAATATGGGCATGGAATGGAAGAGGAAGCAAGGCAACACTACTTAGAAGAAATGAAACGCCTTTGCCATAAAGATGATGTAACAGT
>CM042757.1:8088257-8095757 GCA_022496165.2 Catalaphyllia jardinei | reverse complement strand
TAATCTTCTCCACTCTCCAGTCCTTTATTAACATAAGCTCCATACGTTTTCCCATCACCGATAGTAATTTCCCAAGATTCCTCGTACACTGGATCATTTGGTATCTCAGCAGCAATGTAAAAGTTCAAGTTATCTTTGTTGGTGTTATTTGAATTGTTCAGTTCTGAATCATAATCATCTGGAAGTTCCTTCATTCCGTTAACAACTTTTAAAACTATAACTTGATAAGCACTGAAATGTAGGAAAACCCAATAATAATTTTCTTTCAAGCAAAAGGTGTTTCCGTGCACGATTCTCTCCACCAGGAGGGCTGGGCGCACGGATTGTATTGAGGTAGTGATAATAATATCGTTTGGTTTCACTGTATAGAAGGGAAGAGTCAAAAACGAAAAGTTTTAGAGGGTAACCGGTCGTTTTGCCTTCACGATCGAAGTCGTTCCGCCAGCGTGATCTGAGTCGATACGCCTACATTACAATACTAAAAAGTACTAAAACGCTAAGAAGCTTTCATATCTAGAAATCGACAAATAGGTTTAAAATAATGATACTTGTACTTTTCGGAAGAGTATTCCACTGCGACAGCGCAGCTATGCTAGTGAACGCTCTGTCTCAAATCTCTCAACAAACGGGCTAACGAACTTAAAGATCACCAGCAGGACGTTTTCATGTACCAAAAATCTTTAACTTGAAATGATTGATAAGTGTATGGGTACATATTTTTTCGTCGAAACGAGAAGTTATCTTAACTAGTTTATAATGTTGAACTGGTCCGCGTAAAGGTGAGTGTGATTTTTTTCTGCTTTGTTGTCAACTTTTCCATTGTTCGGACCTGTGACTCTGGAGGTAATTAGTGCTTCGAGCAAGACAAGTATTATTTTTTTTCTTTTTGTTTTTCACAGCAATAAGTTAATAAAAAAACGAGTTAACTCTGGGGAGACTTTCCTTGGCTCGACTGACGGTACTGTGAATTACTTTGGTTTCAGAAAAAAACTGAAAAGGATTCAAAGAGCAGGATACCACTACCTGAAGGTCGATGCAAGCTAAAATATTCGAACGTTGGGATGACCTTTCCAGTCAGAAAAAAACTGCTACTACTGCTGAACAACCCCATTGTGTAGCAAGAGAGTACCGTGTGACACTACATTTTTGAGGGTTCTAATTTTTGCGATTTTTCCAAAAACATTACTGCATTGAAAAGTTCCTCCATAATAAGACTTCAATGTTGGCCAAAAACTTTCGGCCATGTAGGCGAAACGACTTCGATGTGGGCGAAACGAGAGACATTCCTTGAGCGCCATTATCACTCCGGCATACTTCAGGTATTGATGAGTAACTCGTATCGTTAAATTTGCCATACGCCTTGCTGCAGAGACCTAGGCAAGTTTTTATAAAGTAAGCTTAATCTTTTATTTTGTAACACTTCGAAAGAGAGAAGTACAACGGATAAAACGCTGTCTACCTTTTGAGGTGTAACTTTGTTAGCCGCCTGAATTGCAGAAGCAGTCTCAACATCAAGTTTTTTAAAAAAGACGAGAACCACTACGGGTAAAGAAGACTGCACGCGCACCGAAACACCCGTACCTGAAAACTGAGTGTACAAAACAGAACTAGTTTTATCAAAATAAAGAAAAAACTAATTAAAAAAAAATTGATCTGATACCTATAGATAAGATCGACTCACAGACCATGGCTAAAGCAGCGTCCACCGCTACCCTGGAGAAATTTGAAAACGCAGGTTTATCTCTACGGTTAGGCCTACCGTCCACACCAATCCATCACAAAAACGGAGCTTTTCGAAAACACTCTCCGAACCGGACGAATTTGAAAACGTCGGCTTCTCGTTTTCATGTAGACGGAAAATATTTTAAAAACGAAGCTTGCGATTTCCCTGACCGAGTTTTCCTCAAACACAAAAAATGACCGGTGAGCGTTGAGTTTTTAAATTCCTCTGGTGTACTGTGGACGGAAAACATTTCATTCGTGTGGACGGGGTCTTAGCACCCGGCAAATCTGGTCAAAAAATAACTTTCCATGAATTATCTTTAGAATCAATAATTCTACGTAAAAATAAAAGATTGAACTTCAAATAGGTAACTTCAAGAACTCAGCACACGGAGGGTTTATAACACGATACTAGAAGTCTCGCAGTTTGGAGATGGTACATGAAATTAGAACGTCTAAATTACATTTTGTTCCATCCAAAGGAAACCACCTTGCCGATCTCTAAAACATAATGCTAATAATCACCTTATTGGACCATTCCTTTGTTCCACAGGCCACAGAGAAATTTCAGCGACTGACTCAGTGACGGTCACATCGGTCAAGGTAAACACAACTGGTGTAACTGGAGCTACCAAAGAAAGAAAAATGTTATTACACCATTTGTTTGCTACTGTATCTACTGGAGTTACCACAAAAACTTTACTTTTACATGAGAATAGGCTATTTTTAACAACAATTCTCCGTAGTCGGTACTGAATTTACAAGAATAAACATTATAAACAAATTAAGAATAAACAGAAGCTGGCACCCAAATTACTAGTTGGGTGACCACCATTTAGTAATTGAAAATATATCTACACAAGCAGAAGATAATCTAAACTAAATTATCTACATTAGTCTAGTCTACCAACTTTATTGGTCTCACAGGTAAAATATACGTTATGAATTATATCTTAAGACCAAAAGGGATTGCCTTAACAGGAAAGTATCCGATGCAAGGCGCAACCCTAAATCTAAAAAGTACTGAAAAAGATAAAAAAGATCTAAAATTTAAAAAAATTACACTGAACAAGTCTAATTAATAACTAATAACCATTAGAAAACAGTCCCAAGGAAGCACGCGCGCTGATTGGTTAAAAAGCCTGTTTGTATAACTCGATGGAGACACAGAACTAAGCGCGCGCTGTTGACGTAGTGATGGCGCGAGCAAAGAGAATTTACATTTTGATAATCAAAGTTTACAAGTTGTTTTCCTTTTTCTCTTCGTGGTGTTTTCTAAAAGAAATAGAAAACATGTACTCCGCGTTTGTATCGAGTTATACAAACACGGTACATGTTTTCTATTTCTTAAATAGTGCACAGTAGGGAGCAAACATCTTTATTTAGGTTAGACAATACAGAACAAATACTAAAAATATAATTCACACACATATATTAAGTAAAAGAGAGCACGGAAATAGCAAAATATAGTAACCATGTAAAATACATTACAGTGGGAATCCATCAGAAGTTGGAGTAAACAAAGACTTTGTACCGAGATTATTGACGTCGTATTTTAAACTTTCGTGCGACTGTTAAAAAATCTTCTCCCCAAAAAACATATCTATCAACAAAAACATACCGAAAACAAATGTTGAAGTTTACATGAAACACTTGAAAGTACTAGAGAAATGAAACTGATAACGAAATTTTACCTGTTTTTGCACAACTTCTTTGAACTTTAAAATTTATTTCCTCGACTTCCCAAGGGAAATTGCTTTTCATGTTATTTCAGAAAAATATTTATATCTTTAGGTTTTAGAAAATGCAGGTTTGTTTTGTCTCTTTCAGAAAATACATCCATTTCAAAAATGAATAAAAAAGCATACATCAACATTTCATGCATTATTCCTACGTTCGTACCAGGCAACAGTTGAAATGTTACATCATACCACATTCTCTGGCTAAGTTTTGGCGGAAATTTCCACTGGCCTTGCACTTTTCGACAGTACGTTGCTTCAATCTTCAGTGGAACTTCCGGTTGCGACCAGCTCTCCTCAGCGAAATACCAAAAGTTCCCACTGTTTTGGTAACACAACGTATATTTATTTACGGCTTCACAGCTTTACACTACACTTCGTTTTCACGGCTTTCGACATGCATCGTTTTACTACTCTTGCAAAGAAACACAAAGGAACAACGCGAGAGTCACGTGACGCTACAAATACTAACGTGGGGTACCCACGGGGTACCATTACAAGTCAAGTATGTTCGACTTCTTTCTTAGTCTACCCGAGCGAGTGTAACGGGCTGTAACACCCACGTCAAATCATTAAATATTGAACCTCTTGTAAGGGAGCTCCTCTCGTAAGCGACCGCGACTCCTTTAGATTTGAAAGTTTAAAATTTCTTTTATTTTTGACTTCCCGTAAGCGACCACTGGACAAATTATAGGGCGGAAATTAGATAAAAAGGTGTTGTGACATTATCGCATTTCTGGGTAGTAAAAGAGATCGAAATTTTCTTAACGGAGAAAGTCACTCCAAAAAGCGTATTTTTTGTCATCGCCAATAAAAAGTTTACATTGAGTTAAGTTACTCACCGAAGTTTCAGCTTCTAAAGTGCATGCTATCCCGAGAAATTAGTCTCCAAAGAAGCCCAAAATTCAGCACGCATCGGCAGCGGCCATTTTGAAACAAGTGCTCAGCGGCCAGGCCACTAAGGGTGACGTCATGCCGCCCGACTTGAATTTGGCAGGAAGCTTGACTGAAGTGCAACTGGCTCAGTAGTACGCTTTCAGGCTTTTCTTGCTTGGTTTATTGTGTGAAAATGCCGTCGTGTTCTGCCCCTGGTTGTTCAAATCGATAGAATAAAGATCCAGAAATTTGCCGTTTAGAAACAAAAAGTTGGCAAAAAGTGGGTGGACCAGCTTCGTCGGGATACACGTTTTATAACAAAAAAACTTGACAATATATACGTTCGTAATGAACACTTCACAAAGGATTGATACCTCGTCAGTTACAGTTACCAAATGCTGGGTGCGAAGACAAGAAAGGGGAGACTATAACAAGATGCTGTTCCAAAACATGTTCCAACACAAAGTGCCTTTAAACAAACCATCGAAAGTTCTTCGTTTGCAGTGATACAAGAAATCCCTTCGCCAAGAAGTAAAATGAAAATACAAATTAAAAAATAACCCGCGCAGCTTCATTAAACCGCCTTTTAATATCTAAAGCAATTTACAAAGAAAACTGTTTTCCATTTACTGCGACCAATGCAGTATAAAATTCTTCCTTGCAACAAACAAGTCAATAAACACATTCTCTTTGTGTTGGCATGATTTGACATCGCTCACAAGTACAGCAAAATGTACCTTCTAACCGATGGTTTGCTTCTTCGTTTTCGCTTTCGCTATCCTCAGGATTAGGAACACGTTCTGGCTCGAAACGGTAAGGTTGAATATCAGCCATGACCTCGAGTACAAACACGCTTGCCAGGACAAAATCTCTTGAACGAAATGACGTCACGCTTAGCGGCCTAGCCCGGCCTGGCCGCTGAGCATTTGTTTTAAGATGGCGGCTGCAGATGCCAAATTTTGGGCTTTTTTGGAGACTAATTTGTTGTGATAGAATGCACTTTAGAAGTTGAAACGTTTTGGAGTGACCTTCTCCTTTAATAGGAAGTACCATATTTTTCTAGAAATTGTCTTTTCACATGAATAAGAAGTCATAAGACATTTAAAACATAGGGTAAGTCTCTGCAGCTATCATATGCTAATGAGGCAAAATTGTGACCCAATATGGTATAAGCTCTTTAAGCGACTACCTCTCGTAAGCGCTCACGGGAAGTTTGACTGTAGTTTCAATTAACTTCTGTTCAGTTATCAAAACTTTCAATTGATTTTAAATTTTATCTTGTGTTTTGTGTTTGTTTCAGTGACATCCAAGCACTGTGTGTTCATCAGGAATATGTACACATCGCCAAAAACGACCTGAACTCTGATTATATGGTATGACAACTCTGTAAATACTTCATCCCTGAAACCAAACAATACTGCTTTCAATGTTTCTGGGAAAAAGAAACAAAACTCCAAGAAGGGAATTGAAATAGTATATTTTTTACGACATAAAAAAAGCAAAGAAAATTCTACATAATTTAGTAAGTCTCCAATTGCCAAAGTTATATCAAAGTCATCAGGAAATGCTCACCTTTCACTGTTGTTTCTACTTCCACATATACAGACGAACTCTTGCCGCAATAAGAGGTCGCATAAACCTCAAAATGATATTGAGAGCCTGGCACTAGATTCTTCACGGAATATGTTGTTGACATTATTGCTTCTTTCAGGCCGTCATCTTTAAAACTTTTATTGTACGACTTTGTTCCTCTGTACTTTACCTTAACAGATAAAACAAAAGTGTTAAAATTTAAAAATTTTAACACTGAGAGACCAGACTGCTTCTAAATTAAATTGACAAACTGACAGCAATTCTATCAGCAGTTTTAACTTATCAGGAAAATGATTCTCAGATGTTTGTTCAGACAGACTGTCCAACGAAAAGAACAATGTTTTGAGACCAAACTGCTTACAGAAAACTGTGAGGTTCTGTCAAGGACCAAGTGATGTCTAACTGATATCTATACAGCTTTTTAACGTCAATATGTTCATTTTGAGGTGAAAAATCTTACACTTAACTGGACGAGATAAACTAGACTCAGCAAAAATTGAAGCGACGCCAGATTTTGGCCACGTCTACTTCGTCCTGTCCCAACTAACTGCCCTTGGGTGTCCGAGGATGTGAACACGTATACCTTTATTTAACTTACTGTGTAACTGGTGGCTTCCCATACGGTAATATTTGGTTCTTTCCATTCCAGTGTGACTTCTGTTGCTCCAAAATTTTTTTCCTTCAGATCCCAGGGAGATTCTGGCCCTTGATGATGATGACAAACTGAATCGTAAAATGATGCAGTCACAAACGCTTAGAACATACACAGGTACATGTATGTTTGCTTTCAGAATGTGAGGTCCGGTTTAACTACATTACTAAAACCTACATCACTGGAAAATGCAATTCAAGACTTTTCACTGCCTCAATCATCATAATATATTTAACACTTAATGACTGGTCCCGAGGGCAACAGTGAATTAATTTCAAAGTTTCCCGAGACGAAGTCGAGCGAAACATTGAGATTCGAGGGAAACAAAATTCACTGTTCCCCAAGGGACCAGTCATTAAGTGATTTGTTATATAGCAAACCAAAACAAATGCAAATTTTGAAAGAATGCGCTGAGATTCCAGCGATAACATCAGGCCACCTCTGATCACGTGCAACAGCGGTCAACATTTCGCGGGTAATAGTGAACTGTTTCCCGTTTGACGTCATAGTTTTCGCAATGTTGCCCATTCATGGCATTTGGCGGGAAACAGTTTCATTGTTAGATGTCATGTGACCATGAACTAGCCAATGAATGGGCGCGCTGTAGCGGGAAAAACGACAGCTATATAAAAAGAGAATTTATAGAATGCTCTCCAAATATGCCAAGCGTACGCGTGATCTTTTGGGCGTTTTTATTTATTACTTTATTAAAAATTCTATATTATGGGGACGTACACACTTCATTGGCTATCTATCATGTCATCAGTGTCCAACATGTGGTTTTGAAGTAATTATTAATTATCTTATTCTTTGCCATGCCTACTGTATACACTGGTTTAAATAACATGCGATGTTAAACTCGATCTTTCATGTTTCAATAAGTCATGTTGGTATTCTCGGCATTGGACTGGAACTAGC
>CM042757.1:8020872-8029304 GCA_022496165.2 Catalaphyllia jardinei | reverse complement strand
GCTGAGTAGAGTCTTTGATCAGTACTAAAAGTAAATTGTATTGTTAAAATGACGCTTAATGACGGTATAAATCAACCGATATTTCGGCATTACTGCCTTCTTCAGGGTGTTGGCGACAGCTAAAACAACCAGAAAAGGGCAGTAATGCCGAAAGGTCGGTTGATTTATACCGCTTTAAGCTTCATTTTAACAATAGCACTTACCTGGCGTAAACAAAGCCAGCTGTAAGCCAATTTACAGTAGGAAAGAAAATAAACACGTTATTTATCGACTTAGGGTCGGTCCTTATAGCGAAAAACTGTGACCCCGCACTGAATAATGCGGACAAGACAGCATTTTCAAGACCTCGGTCACAGTTTTCACTATAGGGACCTCCCAGTCAGCAAAAAACATCTAATTTATGTTCTAAATTCGCTGCGCTCAAACGAACATTAATTATTTTACCCTTAAATTCCATTAATACAAATAAATCATACAAGAAATCTGAGAGGATGCGCAAGCGGATCCAAAACCATGTGAGTTCACAAAGTAGAATACAGGCACTTTTCCTTACTATGAAAAAGCTAATTATCAGCAACCATAGAAACGCTTTCTTTCTTTCAGCGCTCGCTTGCGAGTTGGTCCTTCTGTCATCTCATTCGACTAGCCGCTTCTCTGGCCCTTTTAAAGCGTTTTTTATCCTCAGAGCCGGACGCCAAATCATCAGTTTCATACTCTGCTATCACTTACCAGTCGTTTTTGCTGTTGCTGGTACTTTTTATCAGTTTTTGCCATTTTTTAATGAGGCTTCTTCATATTCTTTTCCTCGTGTATTGTGTTGTGTCTTCTACACCAAGTAAGAGCCTAATTTGGCTCGGTTTCTATGGATTCAATAATGGAATCTAATTATGTATTCATTGCACAAACTCTTTCTGCTTGAGCAAGCCTGTAGCTTTCCAGACGCGGTCTGTGATTGGAGAACGAAACAATAGATGATACACAGAAACAATTCCCCTGGGCCTGATAACAAAGGAAGCTACAGGTCATACGAACGAATGAAAATAGAGGTCTGGAAGAGCTACAGGATTACTGTTCTGCTTCCCTTCATGCATAGTTAATAGAGGGGACTGGTTATGAAACCCGGCAAACATCAAAGGAACAAACAAAGATGCCAAGATTTATGTTGGAAGGTCCATGACCCTGCACAATCTTTTGTTTTGCCCTCATACACCATGCATGAGTTACATAACCGACGCGTTTCTATTGGTTAGTTCCTCAGTTCGGAGTAAACAACTATAGTGTTTTGTGCAGGGTCAAGGCGAAAAAAACAGAACAATAACATACAACAAAGAACTTTGACGAGTTTCATAACCATTCATTTCTATTAACTATGCTTCATGATTCTACAGTTTTTTTTTCTCCAGGTAATATTTAAACATTGAAAAGACCTGGTCTGGTTGAAGGTTCCATGAGAGGTTAACTCTCCAGTAGAGGCGGCAATTTATAAACTACTCAAGTTGCCGCTTTTAGTCGGGAAATTTGGTGAGTAGAATATTGCTTGTGTTGCTTGCTTGCTGATGCCTGAGAGGTTTGTTTCAGTGGTAAATTTCATACTGAATTATGCCTGTGATGCTCGCTGGTGTCCAATGCACACAAACAGCCTGAGAGTCCAATGGACCGAGTGTACAGCCAGTTGGATTTCCTTTGGTAAAATGTATCTCATAAAAACTACTTTGTATTTCACGCTTTTGGTCTCGCACGCCTTAAGAACGGAAGAAATACGTTGTGGTTAGCGTGTTTGGGCTCTCATCTTTTACATTAACAAATAGTTTACATCGTATTTTCGATTTAGCACTATATAATTGGACTCGCAAAGAACATAGATTGTGTTTGGGGGTTTTGCGCTTCAAAACGAAGAAAGTACATTGCATTTAGACCTTTTAGGTGTTTTCAGCAAGTTTCTTTAAGAAAGAAAAATATACATTGCCTTCAGCTTTGGGGTCTCACGCTTCAGGTAGTTTACCAATGGTATACCGATGGGATGCCTACTTTTCCATTTGTAACAATGGTACCAATCGACAATTAGGTTTCGCACGGCTTTTGAGTGTTATATTCCGTTTATAAATGGTATACCGATCGGTTGACTGCTCACTTTCCTTTTTCATCAATGGTACCAATGGTCGCAATCGACGAATAGTTTTCGCATGACTTTCGAGGTTTTTTTTTTTGCAATTTACAAATGCTATGCCAATCGACTTACAACTTTTCCATTTCTATAAATCGACAAATCGCTTTCCCACGCATCTCAAGCGATTATGAAATGTCGGATGCAGTTTACAAATGCTATACCAACCGACTTACAACTTTTCCATTTGTACCAATCGACAAATCGATCGCTTTCGCACGTATCTCGAGTGGTTAAAATGTCGGATACTTTTTATAAATGCTACACAGGCCTGGCAATCGGCTGACTACAATGTAGTTTTGTAGTTTTGAACGTTTAGGATTTTGTTGATATTTTTTATTAAGTAAAGCGCTTTTGGTCCATTGGGAATTTTTATAGAATGACAATGTAGTTTTGTAGGTTTAGGATTTTGTTATTATTTTATTTTATTTTGTTTTTTTATTATTATGTAAAGCGCTTTTGGACCATTGGGAATTAGCGCTCTATAAATACTATATATTATTATATTATTAGTGAGAGTGTTTTGATGAATAGTATCTGTTTGTTTACTTGTATCATGCTGACGTAGTAATTTTCAACACACGCCTTATTCCAAAATGGCCGCCATTTTAGCGTTCTTTTGTTTTCTTGCAAATTAGCCCTTGTTGCCTCGTTCTTAAACTCTAAATTCAAAAGAATATTTTCCCTTAAACGAGGCAACAAGGGCTAATTTGCAAGTAAACAAAAGAGTACTTAAATGCCGGCCATTTTGGAATAAGGTGTATAGTGCCTGTGAAGGTTTTGAATTGATAATTCATTTGTGGTTCATGCATACCGTTCCAATCAAAACAAAGAAAATGATGCTCAGGAAATCCGCTTTTGTTGGGCCTGGACATGGCCCCTCGTTTACTTTGGCACAGACCTAATTCTGACTTTTAATAAGAAAGCTTCTTTGATCATCATTAAAAAGGATGACTTTATTTATTTCAGGGTAAAATAACTTACACGTGTTGCACACCATCACTCTACTTGAGGCCACGAAAACGAAGAGGTTGGTAGCCTGTTAGTTTGGCATCACGGCATAGAAGTAATTCAGTCGTAGGGTTAGGCCTTGTCTACCTCGCTACGCATAAAGATTTTCATAGAATGAAAGAACACAAATTCAAAACACATTTTATAACTGCCCTTAGGCTAAGATGCAATATTACAGCGTACAGGCAATAAATGGATGACTGCTCTGCTTTGAGAAACCTAGACCATTTTATTCAGTTCAGTAAGATTTGATTTCAAGACATGTTCGATAAAGCATCCGTTATTTTCATGAGGCAGGCAAAAGAAAACGTAAATCATTCAGTTTCTAATGTCCCGCGGAATGGCAGATTTGTTCCAGGTGACTACACTTTTGACCAAACATTAGACCCGATCAAACGCTCGCAACATTTCAAAGCAACCTATTTCACCATTGTTGCTTACAACAACGTTTTGCTCTGTATATTCATTTTTCTTACAATCCCTTATATACACGATCCAGCAATGCTGCAGAATGTTGCGTGAATTTTGCCGTACTTACATTTTCAAAAGAACACTTAGTCAAGTGTTGACGCTCAAGCTATGTTAAATTTGCATAGCCATGGGTCGAGTTTTATGTTTTTAACATAGTTGTCGGCAGAAATATAATAGCAAAAATTTGGAGTTAGATACCTTTCCTTCCACTGATAAGTTTAAGAACAGTTTTGTAAAGTACACATACTATTAAATAATCCAACGTTTCACACTAATTTCGCCTAATCCGGCATACATACTCTTGCTAACAAAATCAGCGAGAAAAATATTCAGAACATCAAGATGGGATCATGGTGACAAAAATATCGACACCGTGGAACTGAACTGATGACAAGGTGTCCAACACATTAATGCTACGTGCGGTTGAAAATGGTAACTTACATAAGTCTTAGCGGACAATACGACAAATTAAGAAAACAATCACACTACGTTTATTCTAAAAACACATTTCTATGAAATAAGTTCTTTTTTTTTCAGAAGGCTTAAACGTCACGGCTTAGCTCTGACCCTCACTGAATATTTTTACTGGTTTCCAAGCCAAGTTAAGTTTCAGCAAACCTGCAGCAAACGAACCAAGCTGCGATTCTGTCTAAACACAAGAGAGATTATGCTTCAATGTTTTCATGACTATCGACAAATCCGAAATCTACTTGAAGTTGATAAAGGACCTTCGCAGCGAATTTTGAAAGCTTTTCTAAATTCGCGACGGAGGTGGACTGAACCTTTTTGAACGTCAAGATGAAATGAACAAAATGTTTCACTCGCAGGCCCACACACCACAACAGTGCTCTTCGCACCGTGCTCTCCAGAAAATAATTAATCACTTTGAGTTTCCACGACAATGGGACATTAAGCCTGTGTTGGTAGCAAAGCAAATCATTCTAGACTCTACGCCAGATCAATGCTAGACCTGCCAAAACCGACCTCGGTGCATGAAAACCGTAGAGTATGCTTAAAACCTAAAAGCTCGACCAATTTAAGAACAATGAAGCACGACACCTGCACAAATTACTTACTTAGTTCTTCGGCGCTTTCGCGCTCGATGCACAACTTGAAAGGGGAATAGTTTGCGAATCGTTTCAATTCTCATCATGCAATATATGAACTTCACACTGGTGTGTGTAAAAAACGCAAAAGATCGTCACAGTTAAAACGGGATGACAAATACAAAACTAGGTTACGCACCTAACGAGATAGGGCCTCTCAGATATAATATTTAGGCCTTGGCATTGCAAGACACGCAAAATGGCCGTATTAACTGTCTTTAGAAAAACTCTAACTATATTTCGAAGGAGCACTCTTGAATATACGCTCACCTTAAGCCAGACGAATTGATGCCGGGGAAGCCAGACAGCCATACGTCTTGGAAATAAGCCCCGACATATTGTAATTTACTGGGCAACTATGTGATCGTGATGTTCTGCTTGGCTTGGCCTTAAGTCTTTAATTTTCATTAGAAATTCCTTTGTTAGAACTAAAATGAAGTGGGTGGCTTCTTTTTGTGTGGTATCTGCCCTTGGAAACATTGTTGTCATTTCGAATCTGCGTTAGGGAGTTGTTGTGTTCATCCTTTTAATATTCATGAAGCTGATATTCAAATTCAAAGTCTAAATATTCAAGCTGAAAAATTTGGCAAGTATGCAGCGTTGGATTCTTGATATCATAATAAGAACTGTTCCCGATCTCATCAGTGGAAACAAAGGTATAAAACTATTTCTTTATGTTGATTATTAACGCTGCTAAGTATAAAGAAGATTGCATGACATTAGATTACCGCAAGCAATAGCGTATACGAAGTATTAAAAAAATCACCGAAACAGAGGTAGCATATGTCGGCGAGACAAATAATTTACCATTAACGCGAAGCCTTGCCTCAAAACATAAGACCTATAAACAATATATAGGAAAACGCTTCTATCATAATTATAGTTTTCTATGCAAGTCACGGAGATGGCTGCTTTTGGTCGACTCCGAAAGCGTGCCAACATGGCGGATCGAAGGATTGCTGGGTGTAAACGTTTTAAAAGAGCTATTGGTACATAACTATGGGGTTATTCATTTATAACACCGGTAACGATGCGACTGTCATAAAAATAGGCTTAGGAGAGAAACAACAGGACTGATATATCAGAGAGAGCTATGCTGATTACGTGTATTTTGTTCATAAGGAGCCCAATACCGAAATTCAAAAGGGAATAAAATTATCAACACAATTCGCCCGACATTTTATAATCTTAGAAAGGGGTTTAGCTGCAATTGAAAGGCGATGTTTTAAAGTTTCGTGATATTTGTATTAGGGAAAAATAACTGAAATAGTTGGCTTCGAACGTGCCAACATGGCTTATAACTTCCTGTCCTAGGGTTCTTATCATCCTGGATACAAATCGACCCTAACATTTAGTAAGAATATATTGCTACAGATCTAAGGGCTATCCGTTATGTAGCACTTCATATCAAGCAACGAAACCATTTAAAGAACAGTTTTGAGTAAGAAACTAGTCAAAATATTTGGGTACTCTAGGCCTATCTCAGTCAAAAGACTAAAGAGAATAGAGGAGGCCTTCAAATTCATTTAAGTCGAACGACGCATATCTTCAATGGTAGTGCTATTGAACTGACGTAAAGTCTCAGAAGGAGAATGATAATATCACATTTCACCCTAACAACCACGCAGTAAAATGCATCATTCTAAAATGATCCCGATACTGGCAGAATATTTTCGCAACGTCCATTAATTTCATTCAAACGCGACAAAAACATAGGTAACTTTTTAGTCAGAAGTGCATTCCAAACGAGCGAACAACCCGGAACTTTTAAATTGCAACGTTGAGAAGTTGTGGGGACCCAAGCGATCCATTAAGATCACTGATTATTTTACTTGTACCCCAGCCAATGTCATCTATTGTATAACTTGCACTCTTTGCAAAGAGTTATATCGGCGAAACAGGTAGACGACTAGGCGACCGATTCCGAGAACACCTTCGCGACCTAGAGAAATGAAGACGACAAAAACGCATCTAAACCGGTTGCAAGACACTTTAATCTGCCGAATCATTCTAAGCAACATACAGCAGTCTGCGGCCTTTCCCTACATCAAGGAAGCACAGAAAGCCGCAAAACTCTAGAACAAAAATTTATTTTTCAAATCGGCACTCTTAATCCTCACGGTGTCAACGAACGCTTTTCATTCAACTAATTCGTTCTGTTGTTTTTCACTTTGCCAGGCACCAACCAATAGCGTAGCTCCATATTTCTGTATACAAACCACACACAACCCACAATTCCTTGATTCGCTCCGACGAAAGGCTAGCGCTCGAAACGTCAGCTTCCGAATCTCCGTTTACGATGGCCAATTCACATTGTCAACCCAGTTGATAAAACCAAATTATGACGTAAATACCGTTTATACGATTTACAATTGGTTGGTGAATCTTCATGTTCTCATATTTTGAGTATAAGACCACCTTAAACAATTACATACTGAGTCAAGAATATCTCCAGAAATATTGGAGCACTGTTCTTCAAACTTGGCACCAGAAATTTACATTACAAAAGAAACAGAATGGCACCTTCTATGTTGTTGCCAATGGTAACACTCTTCGCTCCAGTCTCTTTCTGTGAAAAACCAAATAGCGCCATTTCCAACCCTTTAAAGTGGGACAGATGGTCCTTCTCGGAACACACATGGTTTCCATATTGGGTTCTTTGTGTCGTTACCTTTTCTAACATACCTTTGTTACAAAGACTAAAACCATCAACACACTGCTTTCAATTACGAAGAAAAATAGCAACGATAGAGCGGGCATTGAGCAAATAAAATGATCGCTGTATCAACGGCATGTTTGTTTCTGCAATCTTTGTGCACGCGCAGAATTGCATCAGTAAGAGCGCGCGCGAAAACTGTGTTCGGCCACCTTAATTGTTTAAGTGGAACAATTTATGACGTCATCACTTTCCTCATTTGCATAACGAAAAAAATACTTTAAACGAAAAAAGATATTCCTAAAAGGAAAACGCTACTCTTATTTACTTTGAAAAGCCTTTCAAATAAGCAGTAATTATTTTTTTACTTCATAGGCACTGATTTATGTTCTGAAACTTATAACCAGCTTTAAATTGTGGTTATTGCATAACAATCTTCCACGTCTGCGTTTTTCTGTATTACTGCAGTTCATATTTGATTTTTCTGCAGAAATGTTTGTAATTAGTGCAGAGTGCACTATTGGGATGGTTTAGGGGGCTGCTGTTCGCTATGTACTAAGGCACTAAGGCATTAGTGCACTTTTGTTTGTTTAATTAATTAATTCCAATTAATTAATTAGCCTTGTTTTCAGGGGGTGGGGTAGGTACCTTTGTTTGCTACGTAAAACGTATTACACTATCATTACTTCTTGGATAACATATCTGTTCTGTTGCTAAGCTTTAAAGAGGAAAACGGATTGATCTTCTCAGCCGCTTGTTTATTTTCTCCCCTATGAAAGAGAACAAAAAGTTCGCAAAAGCATTCACCGAAACATTTCCGAGTTAGCGACACTAAAATTAGTAATGTCGTGACAAAAGAAACTTCACTTCTCATCCATTCCTACAGTACGTTTTGAGTCATCTGCTGCCTGTATGTAACTTGTTACAGTTCAAGGATAAAAAATATCTTACAATTACTGTTCGTCAAGACGGTTTTAAATTTTACCGTGGTGTTACGTTGAATTTCGTTCATTTTAAATTCATT
>CM042757.1:8013372-8015872 GCA_022496165.2 Catalaphyllia jardinei | reverse complement strand
GCAGCTTATGACGTTTGTGCAGGTTGATTCTTATGGAGGTTGTCTTCACAATAAAAATGGTCTGGTAGGAATATATGGTGCTAAAAATGGCAAAAATTTCAAAGAACTCAAATCTGACCTGGCCAAACAGTACAAGTTTACTCTGGTGTTTTTTAACCAAGACTGCGATTATTTTGTTGATGCTCAACTCCATCATGCATGGAATGCTGGCTCGGTTCCTGTAGTCATGGCTACAAACAAGCTTGACGAGTTCCTGCCTGGTCCATACCTTAATCATTCTGTCATCAAAGTCCGTGATTTCGCAACACCACAACTTCTTGCCAATTACCTGAAGTATCTTAGCAATAATGAGACTGAGTATAACAAATATCTGGAATGGAAGTGGAAAGGATATGGTGACATCACTGGAACTGCCATTGGAGACTACTGGATACCAAAGTATCCAATTTATTGCAAAGTCTGTGTTGCGCTTGCAGAAGGACGAATACACAAGGATGGTCTGAAACCAATAACTTGCAAGCCGAGGCAATTTACAGATTGGAAAATAACAAAAGGCGCCTAAACTTGTTACTTTTAATATGTAGGGACTTGCGACTGCGAGAAAGCCTTGAAGGTTACTGAACCCCTTGTAGAAATTGAAGGTTACTGAACCCCTTGTAGAAAGAGATTTTCGCTGATCTTGTCATGATCAAGTTTTTTTAATGCACAGCTTTTGATATAGCCAATCATCTATATGCAACGTCATTTTAAAATATATTGTCTGTTTCTGTTATCCGAAACATTTGTTTTCAAAAAATATTCTCCGGCACTGGGGCCGAACTCATTGTATTCCTAGACGACAAATTCCACATAGCAAATCATCTAGCGACAACCTTATTTAAAACATTTCCTGAAAAGTATTGCCAGTTCCTGTTTATAAAAAAATATTTTTAGTTGAAAATTAGTGCATTCCTAGATGCTGGTTAACCCTAACTCAGGATTAGAAGTAAACCGAAGTAAAAATTTTTGTTGTATAAAAATGTTTGTTTTACTGCTCACGTTTTGTGTAGTTTGAGCTTAGCAAAGTTCGGGACGGAAGGTCAAACATCATAAAAAGAAAAATTCACCGAGAAGTTCAGTTCAAATTTAAAATCAAAATTCTTGCTAATTCTGGGTTAGCTTAATCAGGCTTTGAACCAGGCCCACTTTCCAGAAAGTGTTGCTTCAAAAGGGCTTGTGTATACCAACGAGTTGGTTCGCTCTACTCGCCATGCTGAGTCCACAACGCATCATCGGGAGTTCTGATTTTAACAGTGATTTTACTGAAAGCAAGTAAGATGATTGGTGTTAATTTGTACTATATTAAAGTATTAACCTCGCACATCGAAAGACCTCTACATTACAAAATACACCGAGGTCAAATAGTGTGTTCTTAGAATAAACTAAATCTCACTATGGGATTTTTTTAATCCTACATGCATGACACAAGAACAGCAAAGACTTCACAATTGCAGGAACAACGGGTGCCACTTCAGAAAACTGTTTACTCAAGGGTGGGTAACCTCTTCAGCGAACTTAAGTAAAAGTGTACTTTTTATTGCATTTTTTAAGACATCATAAGTTTCCTGAATTACTTTTTATATCTGAGAAGTCAAAGAAAGGAACATCGCAAACTCAAATTAATTAGCGACCTAGCCTGGTCACGAGCTTGCCAAGCTATATCTTGTACACTGAGACAAGTTGTCACGGTTTCCTCAATTTCACTTTCAAGTATCAAATACCAACAATAAACTAGTGGCAATTCTGTCGATTTTGGCAAGATAAGAAATGTTCGCACATAAACAGAGTCGAATTCACTTATACGCATTGCCGAAGGGATCCTTGGTTCTTAGTGACATTATCATTGACACCTGTAGCAAAAGAATCTTGGAGTGTTTTAGATCAGTGCCTCTCCCAGTGGCGGATCTAGCGGAGGGGCCCGGGGGACACGGCCCCCCTTATTTTGGCTAAAATAAGAAATGACAGAAGGGAAAAAGGCCAGCAGGGCAAGTAAATCAAGACCGCCCCCCCCCCCCCCCTTAGCTCAAGGTCTGGATCCGCCACTGTCTTCGATGATGAACATATACGTGTAACTGTTACAAGTTGTATGAACAAACTAATCCAGATCAATAGAATTAAGCATTTACTTGATACAGCAAACGCTTCTATTAAATTATTAACAGATTAGTTTTTAGCAGCCCTTTTTTAGTGCTCTTGAGTTTGGAGCAATACCTCGGCGACTAACATCCATAAGCTTCAGCTTGCACAAAATTTTGCGGCCAGGATTATCTTGGGGCACGGAAAATACGTCCATATCTATGAAGGTCTAGACATTCCAGTTTAGCATTAACAGTTTAACAAACAAAAGATTACTGGCAGCAGCAAGGATGGTATTCTTGAAAAGATACAACGGTCTCCTCATTTGCCCATCTTATATTTCCCATTAAGCAGCTTTAGCTTCACTTGGCCTAAAAAAACCATG
>CM042757.1:7990872-8008372 GCA_022496165.2 Catalaphyllia jardinei | reverse complement strand
GAGGTAAAAAAACGGAAGATGTACAAATTGTAAATAATTTTATTATTGTAAGTTTTGTTAATATCGTTAAATTGTAATTTACGTTAACATTGTAAGAAGAGTTTTGTATGTAATGTAACATCATTAGAATAAATAATACAAAGAAAAGTGCATTAAAAAACGATACATGAAAAATTCCCAGATTCTAATTATATATCTAATGTACAGATAACTTAGTTATATTCTGTCATTTTTGTAGAACTAAAAAACTATGCCAAGCACTCTTACGTATAAAAATACCATTTACAAGGATAAAAAATTACCTAAAATATTACATTATATCTTAAATTCTATATTTCACAAGGTCCCCCAAGCTTGCAGCTTAAATCTTCGCCTTGTTTAAATAAAGTAAATGTTTTCGATTTAAAATCAAGTCACCACAAGAGTATCTTTTAATGTTGTATACCTGTTTCAGGACAGACGCCCAATAGTCCGTCCAAACTGTGAGTGGGTGAGTGGGTGAGTTTCACCCTCTCTTCTCTTAACGGACCGACTTACTAAAAAAGGAACGGGTCTAACGTGATCTAGTAAAGTCTTGACAGGGAGGAGCGAAGAAGTTTAATTTTCTTACTATAAATGTTTAAAAGCATTGCATGTCTTTGAAAATGTAAATACATGTTTGCGATGGCGGTTGTCTTGGCAAAACATTTTTATTAATTGTCGTAGCAAATATAATCTATCTAACCTTTTAATCATAAGTTCAATGTGCAAATAAACTTACTATTTTTTCTTTCTAAATTAGTAATTCTTGGGACAGAGTCAATAATTGCTGGTGAAAACTGTTACGTTTCTCCTCCCATATATTACATGACTGACTGGCTGATGGACGAACTGACTGACGGACAGCGATAAACGGATGAACGAACCGACAGACAGACTGACAGACTTACGAACTGACTGGCGGATCGACGAAAGGACGGACGGACGGACGGACTAACTGATCGACTTACGGAGAGATGAACAGCAGATCTGCCTAAATAACTTACGGGCAGATGGACAGACGGAGTGACTGACTGACTGTCTTACTGACAGACTTACTGCTCTGATTTAATTTAGTTGACTCTTCAACAATCCGCAAAGTTTGCATAGGCATTAAAAGAATCCAGGTATGCTTGGATTGTCTTGTAACAGAACACGTACTTTTCCTGAAAAACGAAAACAATTGGCACTTTAGCCCTAGAAAGAACAATTACGCTAAAGAAGAGCGGATGGAGATAATTATTTTCATTTGTATTTTCGCATGCAGAAGATAATTATGCAGAAGGCGACCGACATGACGTCACCGAAGTCAGTCATGCACTAAAATCACGGTGTGGTGTGCACGCTTTTTCTAAAGCTACGGAAATGGTCCCCTACTAATAGAAGAATATCGCCCTGGTATTTGGCATTACCGTACATCTCTTGCTCTCGGCCGGGCAATTTTATTGATTAATGGCTTAACAGTACATATCAAGACAGATAGAATCTGAATGTACCATAGTGTTTTTGAGAAGGTGTTATTTAAAATGAGAACGCTACGCAGCTTACCAAAGTGTCGACAGCACCAGGTCTCTTGGCCCGAATCAGTTTAATTGTCTGAAACACCTCAACTGTTTGTTCAGACTTTACTCGTTCAATCACTGACATTATTGAAGACACACAGCCACTTCGACCATCACCATCACTGTCGAAAAAGGACATCATTAAGCCAATATTTAAAGCGGTTTTCGTTCGTGTCCCCTAGGACCAAAACCAAACTGAGTAGTCGATCGGACCCGTTAGAAATTACAAAGAAAAGTAAACGCATTGAACAATCAAGTCAAGTCTCCACGCAAGTACATGTAGAAGAGTGGGAAATCACCGAAAAGAAAATAATAAACCATGAAGTAACAAGGATATTTAAGGATGGAGAAGATTGAGATATATTAAGAACTACAGTGGAAAAATTTAGGCTGAACGTTTCAAGATGCGTACGTAGCCCCTTTAAATGACTTTGAAAACACCTGCAAATACGTAGTGCATTCATTCTTTTGGAACAGCCTAGTTGGTGTACATGGGGCACGCAAAACTCCACTATTCACCTGCACTGAAAAACGATGACGCCATTCCCGGTTTGTTGCTGAGACTGCTGTACAACAGTCAGCAAATCCAGTATTTCCTGGGGATCTGGGCACGAGTCAAGGTTGGACCATCCAGTGAAGTGTAAGTGCTGCACAGTTGACTGTCTTTTTGGAGGCTAAGAAAATGAGAATAAACAATGTTTCATGTGAGGAAGCACAGGCCTATCACCAGCTTAGTTCAAGTTCGTGTACACTACTTATCAACAAAACGCCAGAGCATCTCTTTAAGAGTGTTCACATAAATTGTATTCATGAGCCACTTTCTATAAAGAGTTAGAGTTATTTCAGTTCCACAAAGTGAAAATATTCTACTTGATGGCAAACTTTCGTCGACTGATCTGTTCAAACCTAAACAGGCTTTAATAAAGTTTCTATTTGTCATTATACTCTTAGAGCTTCTTCGCCTTCGTTTGATTGATTGACCTGTTTTCTATTTACATCGTTTAGCTTCAAAACCTTTTTAAGCCGCAACATTACTTCTAACAGATAAAAATGACAGTTGAAATGCAAACTTTCTTGTAGTTATAAATACAGCCAAAAAACATTCTGAACAAAATACAAGCTTGGGGGGAGGGGGGATTTTAAAGTATTTTTCATTGTGACACCCTCTCCAATCAATGACGAACCAAAATACCAAACATTTAGATCATCACCTCTGCATTCAATACGCGAAACCTCCTCGGGTCGTGATCTTGTCTGAAATACTTTCCGAAAGAAACTAGTTATAAATACAGCCAGAAACATTGTGAACAAAAAACAAGCTCGGGGGGGGGGGGGGGGGGGGTACGGTATTTTTCAGTGTCACCCTCTCAACCACTGTCGAACCAAAAGATCAAAAAGTTAGATCAACACCTGTCGATAATAAAAACTCTCACCTCTTCATTCAAAACGCTAAACTTCCTGGTCGTGATCTTGTGTGAAGTACTTTCCGAAAGAAGCTGTATCGTGATGTCGCCATACTTGACTGCACCTTTGGTAGGCCAGTATGGTGGATAACTCTACAAAGAGATGAAAACAAGTCAAAAGGCGAAATATTACGGAATACAGTACAATGCTTTATTCACTCTAAATATTTAAAACACATTTAGAAATACATAGAAAGTGATAAAAAAACTACAGTAACTTAAGAAATAAGTATGTTTAACATTGAGCCAGGAGGATAAATGAACCTTGCGGTTTTTGAGTTATCCAACTGCCTTTTACGTGCAAAACAAAATGAGATTAAAGGATTGAAAGGGACAAGTAAACAAGGTGCAAACACAAGGAGACAGACTGAACCATATGAGCAGTGGATTTTCAAAGGGGTTGAATGTTCAATATGTTAGTTACTTCATGGAATTTTTGAGTTGTTCAGAGAAGAGATATAGCTTAGTAACACCAAAGAAAAAATGTTTGGTGATTTCTTACGCGAGGGTAAGTTGTGAAATTCCATAAAACAAATTACAGAAAAATTCCTACTGCTGGTCAAGGGGAATGAAGACTCTGGATACGAGGTCGTATTGTTGGATAAAAATAAAATCGCCGCACACCCGCAGAAGATTGTCGCAGCATTAATTGCTGTAAGTACTCATGTTATGTTGAATGCACCTTTAGTAAGTATAATACATACAAATGTCAGGGGATCCCCTGGAAAAAGGTATAGAATACTTCCTGGGATTTCTGCATGGCTAATATGGGTGAATGCCTCGCCATGTATTGTAGAAGAGTAAACAAATCACTTTTATCAGTGGACCAAGGCTCCAAACTAAGCTTTGTATGAAAGAATAGGAATGAAATCTACCTCTTTTTCTTCTCTCAAACTGTTCAACATCACAACTGTGCCGATGTCATACTGTGAGATCATGCGCCAGAAGTCTTCAATTGTGTTGCCTAATGGCGCTTGAGTCAGGATATACGCGTTGCGTTGTTTATAGTCCTAATGCAGGAAAAAAGGAAAACGGTTAATATCGCCACCACTACAGCTTTTCTGTAATAAAAGAAATAATAATTCTAGCAGCACGTTTCCTGCCACGTGTATTAAACAGCAGCTAGTTCGGGCGCTCAATTAAGCACCAGATGGGGACCACCTTGTCATTATTAGCAATTTTAAGAATATCACAAATTAAACTGCTTTACACGTAATAATAAAAGAATCCAGGATTATGGTCAATCAGCTGTCTACCCTCCCCACCTTATCCACCCTAAAGATTTTCTCTGGTCTAAAGACTGGCAAAATTTAGTTAACTGCTAAGATGGCTTTACCCAGGTTATAATCGTACCTGTTTTTTTTTTGCCTGCATCAATGAGAAACAACTCCATGAAATTAAAAGATGTGTGGCTGCACGGCAAGCACACCAACATTCCCTGAATCGTTCACCGACAAGTTGATTTACGAAGCTAAATCTGCTTAATTTACGCGTACAAATTAACTTGATTTAAAAATAACTACCACTGTCCTATTAACATTAGATAATTATACATAATTATCCTCCATTATGGATTTGAAGTATTTGTTACATCACATAAAAGGCATCATTTATTGTTTTTACTTACGTCGACAAAAGAAGCGTTGATGTAATCCTTCTGTGGATCAGATGACCTCAGAAATACTCGAGCACTATCCACTAGTATAACAACGAATTCAGATCACAAATGTCATTCACAAAAATTCTCCATTAGACAATTTACTTATGCTGTCTTAGGACAACGATACAAAGCTCTACGTTTGCAATATCTGCAGCTATTACAATTGAAATTTAGACTACAAAATAGAGCGTAAAACCAAAACCAAACCAATAATTTAACAATTAGAATACTCAGCCAATCTCAAACCGTGGCAAAAGCAAAAGCAAACCTAAAAAAAGCAAAGTAATTGCCTCATTACTTTCGGCGTTCAAATGAAAACCGCGCTATAAGAACTACCATCACAGTAATTCGCCTGACATTATTGTTCCTAATGTAACTACGTTGTCAATTTAAGGCTTTCGTCAGTCTGAAGATATTTAACTTTACTTTAACTTTAAGCATTTTTTGGACAGATCAGTCCAGGGAGAAAGGCGCGAACAGGCTATTCAGCCCTTATTAAAGCATCAACCCGTCAAATTCAGAACACTGAAGGCCAGACCACAACACCGGGAGCTCCATGCCCTACTCTTTACGAGAAGTGTGTGGGTTCTTTATCGTCCCCTGCTAGCCATGTAACACTGAAGGTACAGGAGACGGGGCCTACGGTTTATCGTCCTTGTCCGAGAAGAACCTGAACACCTGAATGGTTAGACTTGAACGTGTAACCATTTGCAGGTGTCATTACAAAGGCAGCACGTTCTCCTCAGTTATTTAAAGACCCTGAGTGTTGGTCCGGCCGAGGTTTGAACCTGCGACCTGCGACCTGCGACGGCAGTCCGGTGCTCTACCAACTGAGCTAAATTCGGTAAATTCGGTAGAGCAGTGGCTGTGCACGTGCGTCATAAATCTGTGTACAGTACATTTCTTTGCCGTCCTCTACAAAACAAAAGGGAGCTTAAGCACGCGCGTTTTTGAGACGCAGACGGTAACCGGACGTGAGCTGTTTTCACTTTAACTTGCCCTCACACAACAACATTCACATTGCTAAGTATCTTTCCTCCATTAGAGACGAGTAGTATAAAAATCTGGGAGACAATACCATCCTAGCACGCGAAATGTTCTCTTCCGGTTGCCGTCCGCGTCTCAAAAACGCGCGTGTATGCTTAAGCTACCTAACAACGTGAAATTACAATTATGCGTATTTTGGAGAACGCGAACGACTGTGGCTAACGTGTCGTCTTTTAATTTGGAATTGAACGCTGGCGTTACATGGTTAGCTTGAACAAGTTCTGAGACCGATGGGCGCACTGAACAGATATGGACAATTCGAAGGTAAAATATAAATTCATTTTTTTTCTAGGCGTTATCCTTAATGATCGCCGTTGTCATTGCTTAAGTTCCCTATTTACATGAACTGTGGAACTATGGAAATCAATTCGAAGATAAGACAATACTTACATGGTACAATGTTAGGAAACCTGTTCTTTTTAATATTTGATGGCTTAAATGCTGCCACTGATTCTTCTCCTGATGCTTGGCAGTCACTGACAAGTTGCAGACGCTAATAATACAAGACAAATATTAAACGTCATCGTGACGTAACCTGGAAACTGGAAGAATAAAGTACCTTGAATTCTTGTTCATATCCAGTTTGTTTAGAAGATGTTCGAGTTCTGGCAAGCTTGCTCATTGCAATTCTCAAGTCCTGAGGGGCAATCTCTGTATTTCCACAGGTCAAAGCTTCCATCACAGCTTGATGCCAAAATACATACTGTTCCTTCACAAGAGAGAATAAAGAAGGTTATGAAAGCACCGGCAGGAATAACTTTTTTTCCATAATCGACAAAGGCACTGTCATTGTCTACTTCCCCGTCATCAACTACTTACTTTGCCTTTTAACAGCATGAGCACTTTAAAACTCAAAGCTCAACCAACAAATACGTTTTTCGCTACCGTCAATCAAATGTTTGGCGGCTCCTCCCAGCTGAGGAGCTGCCGAACATTTGATTGACGGTACAGAAAACGCATTTGTCGGTCCGTATGTTATTGAAAAGCGCGGTAACCATACACAGTGTAGTGCGACAGACACAACGCAACAATGAGGATAACGACAGCTATTACAATAATGATGACGACAATAACAATAAGGAAAACGACAAGGAAGAAGACCATAACGAAAACAATATTCACGATGGCGAAAAACGATGGCCACAGTGACAACGACATTGACCACAACAACAACAACAAAGATGACAACAGCAGCCAGACAGCAGCCAGACAGCAGCCAGACAGCAGCCAGACAGCAGCCAGACAACAGCCAGACGGCAGCCAGACAGCAGCCATACAGCAGCCAGACAGCAGCCATACAGCAGCCAGACAGCAGCCAGACAGCAGCCATACAGCAGCCAGACAGTAGCCAGACAGCAGCCATACAGCAGCCAGACAGAAGCCATACAGCAGCCAGACAGCAGCCAGACAGCAGCAATAACGATGACAGTAGTGGCAATTATCACAAAAGCAATATCGATCACAGCGACAGTGACAACAATGGTGATAACTGACGTCGAAAATGGCGACAACGATAACAAGATCTTTATACTCTTAGAAATTACTTCTACTCCTAATTGCTAAGCAATAAAACTATTAATTGCTTACCTCCTTCTGCACCATATAAGGTCGACATCTCCGCATCACTTGAACATAATTCTGAATGAACACGCTCTTCTTTACCTTAGCACCTTCCAACATGGCGTCAATGCCAATGTACGTACCAGTTCGTCCAACACCAGCACTGGTAATATAACAAATGATTCATCAACAAATGGACTCGACCTATTGCTATTAGCACGCAGATGTCATAAATCTATTAAATAATGCAGGATTTTCTAGCTTTTAGTATACGCATTCCTACCTGCTGTTAACAAAGAGACAACACACAATGCAGTTGTTAAAGATCTTGTCTCGAGTATAATTTTGGCATAGCACTTGCATGACAAAGGCCTCATATGTGATATGCTGTCCGTAGAGGCTGACATGCAGTTCAGAGGTTGGCAAGGAAACAAACAAAGAAATAGGAGGAATGCTGGGAAGAGACAGTTTATCTTACCATCGCACCCCCCCCCCCTACCCCGCAGCCTAGCCTTCCCCCTTCCAACTTCCTCACCTCTACAAAGCCTCTGCAGAGGAGAGATATAATATATCAAACACGAGAGAGTGTTCCACCGGGATATCCAAACACTGAGAAGAGAGTTGAAAATACGACGCGCAGCGGAGTATTTTTAACGAAATTCGAGGTGTTTGGATAGCCGATGAAACACTGTCTTGAGTGTTTGATATATCTTCTCGATCGAAACAAAAACTAAGGAGTAAACGGAGAAGTAAAATCGTCAAAATCTACGCTAATTAAGACCGAGTATCCAAACCTCCTTCACGGTTGTGATTTTCTTTGCTTTAACTTGATGAATTATTAATGAGTTTGAGAAATACATATATTTAGTATCACCCAACTAGTGGACTAATGCAAATCCTGCATTTTGATTGGCTACGCTACTAGTGGACTAATAGTAATAGTCATCGAGTAGTGAAATTTGCCGGTTTTTCTTTCGTTTTTTCTTCCAAATAAATATTTCTTCAACTTGCAATTGCTAACTTCATTATCGCCATTTCTGTCCGACTAGTTGGGTGATACTAGAGCAATTAGACCCTTCGCCCTCAAGGGTCACAGGGTCAATAGCCCATTCGGCTTCGCCTCATGGGCTATTGACCCGTAGCCCTTTCTGGCTACAGGTCTAATTGTTAAATAGCCCGTTAATTCTGAATACCTGCAGTGCACGACGAGTGGGCCGCCAGTGGCCTGGTGTCTAGTATGAACCTTCCATCTAAATCCCAGTAGTGCTGTAGAACGCTGTGGAACACCCTTGTCTGGCCAAGTAATGTAATGAAATTGAAGAACTTCTCGTTTTCCTGATCCCTAAGTAGCAAAGGGCATTTTGAAGCATTATTTGTGTACGTGCCAAATGTTGTCTTGTATGTCTTTGCTATCGGTCAAATGTAACTTTTTGTTGTTGATCAGTTTGCTTGTAGAATGTTTTTGTTACTCCTTGGTAATGGAGCAATATGTTTCCTCATCAAAATCGCTCCACATTATCACATCCTTCACAACAGGTTTTTTGGTCTTACTTTTGCAATAGCGATTTTTAAGATTTTTGTTACTTAGGGGGCTTTTATTTATTAGCGCATGGGAGGGGGGGGGTCGGCAAAATTTAATGAAAAGTCTTTCCCACATTACCCAACCCCCCTCTATAGCAATGGATACAATTTCATAACCCCCTACTCAAACTAGCATTATTTCTTGACACTCCCCCCTCCCCCTCCCCCCAAATCCAATGCATTCATAATGTTGTATTCAGGTGTTATAAACCATTTTCAACTCAACAATAATTATCTTTATTCAATGCTATTCTTGGAAAATTTAAATTGAAACTCACCTTGCAAATCATCACAAAAAGCACAGTATACTGTATCTGTCACTTAAATTGTATTTATAAAGCAATGCTTTAATATCATACAAGAAACATAGGAAAACCCAAGGATAGGACTCATTTATGAGAAGAGAATTGATGAAGTATCTTCCTTTGCTAAAATATTTGAACAGTTTTCATATTTTATAGGAAAATCTTTTCCAGGCAATGTCTTTATTGCCATTCTTCTTTCAAAGATATGTGGACTTCAAATTTCCCTGCAGTGGGAAATATTTTAATTTTCAGTGCAGTGGTTCTTCTATGGGAAATACATGAATGGGACCTATCCTTTCTACAAATAACTTTTCCTTTGTTTATGGTTTGTATAAATTTAAATATTTAACATGAAACAACTCAACTGCAAAGTGCCCAGCATCCAGTCAGCTTCTTTAAAAACTATCAAAAGCAACAATCTGTACAAAAAACTTTCTGGAACAAGGAATATCTGGAGACGTTTTAAAAAACACAAAGCTTGGCAGCAAAACAGAAGGTCCCTGGATACTTTTATATCTGTAAAATTACAGACTTCGATGAGCTTCATACACAGAGCGGTGAGCTCTACAGAGAGTTTCTTAAAGGAGACTGCAAAACCAAAACGGGCGAACTTTGCGACTGGTGTAAAACTCACAGTTTTCGAGGGCCACCCTGTGGTCGCATTCCACGACCATACCCTGCTTATAATGAAGAGGGCAAACCGCACTATCTAGATGTACTTCAGACACCGGTGTGTGATACCAGTGGTCAGCCGAGTGCCCCAGATGACTTTCAACCAAGAGCTAATATAAAGAAGCTAGTCAAGGAAGGAAAGCTTGATATTAAGGACGATCAGAGCATTACATCATTTGCTAAGAAGTACATAGTTGCCAAGGAATATGTCGTCAATGCTGTAAGGCACATCTATGAAAATACGGTTTCTGCTAATTTACGCAAGGAAGAAAAAGCAAGTCAAACTCGGCAAAGAGAAGACATACTTCAGCTGTAAGTAGCAGCGATGATTGGTGCGAGTCTACTGACTCAGACTATACTGACATCGATGAACTACACCCTCAAGAATCATCCTCTTGCAGCTCTAGTGACTTAGAATAGGTAATATATAACTATTCAACTGTAAACTAGATAAAAACACATCAAGTGTGCTTTATACAGATTTAGATACTGAAATCATTGAGTTTCACTCCGTCATTTCATTTTTTGTAATTCAATTGTACATGTAATGACTAGTAATGAGTAGAGGCAAATGTGACAAGTCAAAATAGTGCCTGAATAAAGTAAAGGTTCAATTATTGAACCTTTGCTTTATTCAGCTTTCAAGTCAGTAGAGGGAAGTGGGATTTAGCTGATGTAAAGTTTCAAACAACCCCCCCTTCCTCGAAAGGCTTTTTAATATGTGACAAGTCCCCCGGAGTGTGTTTCCAAAACAACGTAACCCCCCCTGTAATTTTGCCGACCCCCCCCCATGCGCTAATAAATGAAAGCCCCCTTATTGTACCCTTTTCCTTTCTATTCGGTTTATTTTGCGGATGATATTACCTTATCGTAACGTTTTTTATGCAAAAAGAAATGTCTAGCTACATGCCCGAGTAAAAGTAAATTGGTGCTGTGATGGAATTTACAACACAACAAAGCTGTCAATTGATTATCTTTTCAAACGTAAACATGGAAATATGTTCGTTATCCTACTTTGCCTTACCTTCGCCAATATAAACGTTCGAACAACATAATCAGCAAAGTTCTCAGTCTTTTGGAAGGTGACTCTAATAGAGCCATACTTAGTGGTACTATCGGGCCAGTACTGGTCACACTTGGCCTGTGAAATACATGGAATACAAACTATGAAAAAGTCACAAATATGAAAACTATTTGCAAAAAGAGACTAGTCCCTTTTAATTAATCTTGTCGGACTCTAAAAGAACACCATTGAATAGCACGTGTTTGTGAATTGTAAGAGCAAAGTGGAAGCGCACCTTTCCCACCTCGACCAAGTTGGTTAACATGACAATCGTACCGCATTTCTCTTGCCAGATCATTCGCCAGAAATCACTAAATGTCGCAGAAGTTGGACCTTAGTGGAATAAAAAGGAAACGTTAAAAACTTACTACGAATAACCTCCAACAAACTTGTTAAAACGGTATTAAAGGACCGAGATTTTCGAAACAACTTCAAAATTTTATGATTTTAGATGAGCTCGTATTCGTTAAAAATGTGGTCAACAGTTCTTGTAATAAATGAGCGACTGCCTTTAGACACGACATCACTGTCGTATGCAAAAATTTGACGTTGCAAAAGTTGAAGCCGGTATTAAGACTAACTCCTCCAAGAGCTCAGATGCCACATTCCTTCTGATATTATCTCACCCCCTAACCCCATCCTCTCACTCACAAATACGAGCTTCAGTTTAGGTCTAAAAAAAAGTATAAGTTCTTTTGACTATTGTCTGGGTCCTTTTTCTTTGGCGGAGTGAAAACTTTGGTTTTGGTGTTACAAAACTCTATACCATGGTAAACTGTAATAGCAACTGAAAGAGAACTTTTCTGTAAACATGTATTTCACGACAACCTGTTGACAGCTATCAATTAGAGGTAATGAAATGGAGGGAAATGTTTTTCATTATAACTTTGCTTAGAGTCAACCTTTTTTCGTATAATGAAAAGATCTTTTTAAGATCAAAAAAGCCGAAAACATGTAAAAAAAAAGTGGTCAATTTGGAGGTATACTGATACCCTAACCCTAAGTCACGAAAATTTCAACTTCGCTCCCCTCCCCTTATGAGCAGATTTTGATTAGCCACTGTCCGGGTGACCGTATTCTTCAGTCCTTCACTTACCTTGAGTAGCAATGTAGCACATAGTTTCCTCATCAAAAGTCTAGGAGAGACAACAAGACATTATTGATTGATACCCCTTGTGCTTATCATCAGAAGATACGAGATCACCGTACAGAACAGGGCACTCTGTGATGTAACACCTCTAGTTAGCATTTTTACGTCACATTTTCATTTTCTAAATAATTATCTCGCAACGTCTTTCTTTTACAAAAAAATCATCACTCATTTATGCAACACAATAATGTCCCATACAGAACAACAGTAATTCTAGATGTCATAGAAATACTAGCAAAATAGTTCTCATCTCGTAATTTTAAAAATTTTCTCTTTTTATATTAAAAAGAGTAAAAAAAACACCATTGTATTTAAGTAATTTTGACGTAGAATCTGTATTACTTACCGGGATAAAACTGGCGTTGATGTAGTCAGAATTCGGATCACCTTCTACTTTCTCCAGCACGACACGAGAATGGTCATCTGTTAAGTAAAGCGACTTGCCATTAATAATAATGAAGTGATTTGTTTAGAATATTTACATTCGGGAGATACGACAGTCTAAGGCGCGCTTGAGGATTGGAAAAGTGAAGTCTGGGTACAATGCTTGGCAAACTACACTAGAGTTTGGAAAACTTCAGTGGTCTTTTGGTATTGCTCAGCAAGGCTCAACATTCAGTACAAATATGGTTAGTCTACAATAAAAATGTGAACCCATCCTCCCTATCTTTCAGGAGTGTTTTTATAACTCAATAGAAACAAAGTGAAAATCCTTTTGAAAGGAAAACGCTTAGTTTTAACACCTGCGTTAATTCCACGAAAATTAACGACTCAAAATTCAATACCTTGTTTAATAATTCTCTAATCAACAGGAATAGTACGCCTTCACAGCCCCTTGACTAGCAGTAGGAGAAAGCGCTATGTTGCAAAAAGTTGGAAAGCAGGAGTTGTTGGGTAGAGCAGTAGAGCACATTTGATCATTTGTATGGAAAATGCGCTCTATAGGTTTTTCAGATATTATTATTATTATTGTTATTGTTAGTTATTTTTATTGTTATTGTTTTTTTTATCATTAGTAAAGGGTTAGTAAGCTCTTTATCTCGAGGATCCATCTGAAAATATTGATGTATTTCAGCTGTAAGCACAAAACGACGGTGTCATGTACTCTTCATAGCTCTGTTTTGTTGCAAAGGAACATGATCAACAGTTTTCAGTGCAATTCGTATTTTTACTATAGAAAATTAATTTGAGGTCTAGGAAAACTGCTGAACGCACTCTGGTTGCCCTCATGCTTTCTAGACCTTTGAGTTTGGATTATTTTCTTTTAGAAAACAGTCCTAAAAAAGCGCACGTGCTGATTGGTTAAAAATCGTGTTTGTATAACTCGATGGAGACAGAACTAGCGCGCGCTGTTGATGCAGGGATGGCGCGAGCAAAGAGAATTTACATTTTAATTGTTTTAGTATAAATCTACTAGTCGTTCAAAACTTTCATCTAAATCCTCTTTACAGACACTTCGAAAACACAAAGCGGCCCCCAGCGCACGCTGTTACGCTACTCACTATCTATCACCGAATAGAACGTGAGTAGCGTAGCCAATCAGAGGACGTCATTCGTGATAGAACGCTAGTAGATTGATACTAAAACTCGATAGAAACACGGTACATGTTTTCTATTTCTTAAAGAGAATACGGAAAACCATCTTCCATTTGGTAAATGTGTACTCACAGGTTGTTATGTTTCCGTAACGGTTTTTCATTTTGTTCTTCCTGCCAACTTCCCAAGGAAACTGCATACCTCCTGGTAAATTCTGAAAGCAACAGGTACCAGACCTTACTTGGTATGTTGTTAGAAAGCCCATGATTTGGTCAGAAACAATTTTGGATACTGTCATAAACATAGAGTTAATATTGAGTGATATTCTAGAGCATCTGTTTATTAGTATGCCATAACCAAATCACCTTGTTGGGTTGGGTTGGCCGCTTAAAAGAGGGAAAAACAAGAGAAAAGCTCTCATCCCCTAATAGAGGTGGCCATATAATAGAGGTTTAACTGTATGTGATAAAGAAGGGCTTGCCTTAAATTCCTCCCGCAGAACAATTGCTCCATTATTTGACATGCTCTTGAAGTATTTCGCAAAGTCAGCCACAGGAATTGGTTTGGGTTTGCCGTCTTCAGCCTCACTGTATATCAATTCATTTTCCTTAGGGGATGATGCTTCCATAACATCTGAAGTACCTGGTCAAGTATAAATATTTCATAATCTTATTGTTTTATTTTGTTACTATTGGGAGCCACACTTTTATCTGTTACTGGGTACGTTATTTCGCTAACAAGGACAGAGTTTCAATACCATTAAAGTGCCCCTGTGATAACAAAAAAATAACTTCCTTTTTTTCTTGAGATTCTGAAAGTGTGTCTGCTTAACACTTGACTGGCAAAATTCTGACCTTTTATTTTTATCCAAAGGCCGTTTACTTTGAGTGAAAGTTTTGGATTTCACGATCCGCCATCACTCACGTTCAAACCTGACCGATTTGACCTCAGAGGGTTGGATCCGGGAAAAGTGATGTCAAAGGCTCACCAGCTTAAAATTTCAGCGTGTGAACGCAGCTTATTATGTACGCAAAGTGCGAGTTTAAAAGTGTGAAAGCACAAAACTCCCGTGTTGCATATTAATTCTGCAGCGTACACAGGCATCGCATTCTTAAATTAGTGAGCCTTTGACGTCATTTTCTCCTCGATCCAGCTCTCTCAAGAACGTAAATTTAGTAATGGCGGTTCATTAATAGGAAAGTTCCAGTTAAAATAAACAGGTGCCTTTTTTAAATCAAGGATTAAAACTTGGGTCACTTAGTGTTTAGTTAACATAGTTTTGAAATACAAAGGAAAAAATTAATTTATTTTTTGTCACAGGGGCACTTTAAATAAATTCAACAGAAGCAATGGACTTTAGGTGAAGGCAGCGTGGCCGAATGGTTTAAGTCGGTTTAGGGCGCTGGTGTTGTAATCCAGACACTGCGTGAAAGCCTAAATATTCTAGAGTATTCTGGACTCGGATATGTCATTGTAACGCAATAGAATCCTAGAGTGTTCAAGACGCACACAATACGTGAAGTACACCTAAAATATTCGTATCGAATATGGTGGAATGCGCTCCGTTCATAATCTTTCGTGGATTTTCGTTCAAGTATACCACACATCTGTCGTACTCCTAGAGTATGATTACGAACCCTTTGTAAAACAAAAAAAAACATTTATGAAAGAAGGTAACAGTTTGAGTGCATAGCAAAATTTAGACTATGAATTAAAGGTTTGTGTGATCTGCGCGTGTATACGTTTATCCTTCACAGCAAGAAAACCCTCGTTCACCGTTAATTTTCCCAAACGGTGAATACCGGATAAATCCTGGATTAACCGTCTGTTTTCTAATATCGAAAAACGTTCTGTTAATTCGGTGTTTTCCTCGAGTGAACGCCAAGAAAACATGAGGTTAATTTATTGTTTTCATTTAACACCTCGTTTTCATATGCCTTCACCGTAGTTTTCCCGAGCGGGTAAATGTATTGTTTGTCCGAAGTTTTCTGGGTGTACATGTTGACGGTTAACACCAGGAAAACTACACTTTCACTGGTAATTTTCCCGCATTAGAAAACTTCTTTTTAACACCTCGTTTTGCTGCATGAAATGGCATGTGTGAGGAGATATAATGAACCCGTATATGTGTGCGGAAAGGTATACTGATGCATACTGAAGTACATGTACGAGGCCTGCATAATGATCAGTATATATTCGTCTGAATTCTAATACTAATGTATACTCCCCTGTGAAGATTACCTCATAACGAACCTAGTGTAAGGGAACCCTGTGTGATTTAACAAAGCAATTCTTCAGTCACGGTTGCATCACAAATGAAGGAAATGAAGGCTCCGATTGCTGAAAACAGAGTTGTTTATATGTAAAATGTACCCTGTGGTAACGAGTGTTTCGTACGGAAGAACTTACATAGCGAACTTGACGGCATGTAAAGGAAGCTTTAAGTTAGATAAACAGCTAATAAACACAGGTCTTATTATCACATCTTTGGACTTCTTTGCGGATTTCGTACAGGTATTTAGTTTTCCGTAAATACACAAATAACGCATCTTTATTACGCTTCTTAATGCCATTGCGTAAAGATATCCATAACGCATCTGTACATTCCTTTACGCATTGTACAAAGGTATCAATAATGAAATGAGTAATAATTTTGTGGAATTTACGTGGCCGTGAAATTCCATGACACTCCGCGTGTCCGAGATCAGGAACGTGACTTGGCATATCATTCAACAGCAACGTAGACTTGCAAATATCTTTAACCAGCCACCAATTGTATCTTACAGGAAGGAAAAATCACTGAAGGGCGTTTTAGTTCGCACAAAAGTTTCATTCGATCGCGCCTCAATCATAAAAAATTGTAAACAAAGAAGCAATTTCAAAAGGTTTGTTACCAAACCAGAAGGAAATTTACATATGACCTTCTGCTTTTCTGCTTGCAACACGCCCAGCTTGCGTTCGGGAATCTCTTACCGCAACTCAACTGAGCAAACAAAACTAGCCCCTGATCAATTACTAACCGCTCCTTCGTTTTCACTTGGAACCTTTCAGTTGATCATTTATAGCCAACCAAGAAGCTGAGGACTCGTAGGCTTAGTTAAGCACTACAACGCATCTTTTCGATGCTTTGCGAATCACGTTAAGGAATCAAAAACGCATCTTTACGATGCTTTACGGAGCGCGTAAAGACATCAATAACACATCTGATGCTTAATAGATCGCGTATTTTCGTCATAATGCACATTTACGCTTCTTTAATCTTCGAGTAATGGCATCAATAACAGAAGGCTAAATAACGTTTTGATCACTTCCGACTACTATATTTTATATTTACATAAAGTGTTAAAAAAAATGTTTGCAGCGGAACATACCTTACATCTCACCGACCTACGTGGAGGCCCAACTCACTAATTTCGCACAGGTTGAGAGTGGAATGCCCTAGAATCAGTTGCATGGGAGGACTCGCACCGGGCCCAAACCCACCTAACGCTGCCGCGTATTTGATGCAAACCTTGGACTCTGGCCGATCTTCAAGCTTTTAATTTGAAATGTTGCAAAACCTATTTATTTAGACCGACTAATGAATTTCCATCATTGTGGTTACCGCTGTTAATCCGAAAGCATCAGCGCATGCGTAATTGTAAAGAGTGCCTTCAACGAAATTTACCAACCAATATTTTTTCAAGTCTAGTTGTCAGTAAAATTTCGAAACACAAATCATATAAATTCGTTTTATGGCAAAGACCATCTGGCCTGGTTGTTCGAAAAGTAGACAACGCTATCCACCGGATAAATCATTATCCAGTGAATGGCGTGGTTTGCATTGTCAACACTTATCCAATGATGTAAAGTGTATATGAAATAAGTCATATTTGAGCTGCGG
>CM042757.1:7940663-7966103 GCA_022496165.2 Catalaphyllia jardinei | reverse complement strand
TCTGCCTTAGTTTCTCGTGCATCGTTCATCGACAGAACTACAACAGTTCTAACAATAGAAAGCTTTTTCACTTCAAATCCAAGCCAGACTGAATCAGAGAAAAATGAAACAGAAGATGCACAGTTATTGATCAGGGAGAAATGGAGGAGGATCAAAGAAAACCAAAAAATCACGCACTTTCCAGAAAACTTGGCTGCAAGATCACACATGGTTGTGCTATGAAAAGGACACAATGCATTTGGGATTCTTAGTCTCTGCAATGTGCGTTTTCAAAATGAAAATCTGTTAACCTATGGAAATGAAGAGCTGGAAACATTGCTTTCTCACTATGGATCTGCAGAGAAAACCCAAGGTGGTAAAGATGTACCAGCAGTTCTGGATGATGAAAAATGCAGTTCTAATTGAATGGAACTTTGTTAAGAACTGGTTGTTAGAGAGCTTTACCCCATGGGCTATATTGCTGAATTATGGAAAATGCTTGCTACCCATCATAGCGATGAAGTCCAAAATTTAATTAAGTTTTGTTAAGTCGCACTTGTATTGCTTACTAATACAGCTGGCTGTGAAAGAGGTTTTAGCTCACTGAATCAAATTAAGAATGCTTTGAGAAACAGACTGAAAGCTGAGAGGTTTGATGTGCTCATGACCATTGACATTGGGGGTCCACCTTCCAAGGACTTTGACTTTTCTACAGCCCTTGTGTGAAACGTTTTAAAGTACTAAAGCATAGTCATTGATCCTCTGTTTAAATATGACGAGGAAAAAAAGTCTGGACACCAATAACTTACCTTTTCTTGTATTTCAAGGATCAGGTAAAAAATGTTTTTGTTAGCTTGCCTGTATGAATGTAAAAACAACATGTTGAATAAAAATAAATTTGTTCGTCCCCCTAAAAATAAAAATGGTTCCCAAAATTTTAGCTAAGGGGACAAATTGTCCCCCAATGATCAGATCCTAACTCAAACCCTAAATCTTGGGTACACTCATTAGGTATTGTTTGTTAAAATGTATAGTGAAATAATTAGTGAAATCACATGTTGAACAATTACACGCATTATTGATAATTTTTTGAGTTACTGATCCAGGGGGGGGGGGGGAAATCCTTTTTTTCATTTGTTATTAATTATTGTAATCAGGAGTTCCACTTTTAGGCTTGGCTAAATCTGTATATTATGCAGATGCATGGGTCAGGGGGAAATGCAGTTTTGACATAATTACAGTGCATCAGTTGATGTACATATGGCACATCATGTTGAACCCCTTGCAATCTCCATCTCTGGTTGAATTCAGAGTAGGTATGGTGAAGATCTTCACGTGGCCTTTAAAATTTTGCATGTACTGTGATTGGCGTTTTGGCATATAAGAGTTTGCACATTTATATTTGCTGGTGTTGGTATTTAACCCTTTACTGCCCAAGGGTGTCTTATAGATTTTACTCTGTCTAATGCCAGTAGATTTTACTCTGTCTAACGCCAGTAGATTTTGCTCTGTCTAATGCCAGAAAATTTTACCTCTTGGGCAATAAAGGGTTAAAATGCTTAACTATGTAAGGCAAATTGGTGTGACTTGGCTTCTTAACTTCCCTTTATCCCCTATTTTTTTCCATTTTGAACACTGTACCCTAGCCAAAGCTTCCCAGTGAACAGAACAGAAGAAATAAGGATTATTGGAGCAGAGGGCATGGGGCTTTGATTGCTTAGTACCCTGCATGTAGGTGCCAGAGGGGTTTTTAAATCCAGAGCTGAGCTGCTTTAAGTGAGCCCTGGCAAATCTTACGCATGGAAGTCTTGCAGAATGCACCCTGTCATCCTTCCCCGGAGCAAAGCAGGGCTGTCATTAAGATTTGAGTCATCTGTAGCATAGGTCTTCACATTACTTTGTGGGTGAACTTTATCAACAAGAGCCAATTTCATCCATAGCATCAATGGAAAATGAAGCATTTATTTATTTATTTAATTTTATTAATTTTTTTTTTGGGAGGGGTGTTTCTCTAAAAGAATAACACACTTACCACCAGCCCTAAACCTATCCCAATCCCTAACCCTAGACCTAACCCTCCCTCCCCCAGTTTTTTCTTTGCACTCACCTGGATTTGAACTCCAGATCTCTGACTCTGAAGTCCATCTTCATATCCACTATGCCACACAAGCAATCATTACAAATTTGCTCATATTTGTTGGTCCAATAAGTCATTAGTCCCAGACTCACCCTTTCCCACAATTTAAACAGGTTTGAAAATTTCAACCCAGTTTGAAAAATATGAGCCAATTAAAAATAAAATGACCTAGTAAGAAAAGAACTAACTAGTTAAAAATAAAATCACCTAGTTAGAAAAAACTAACTAGTAATTATAAAATTAACTGAGACCAAAAATTAACTGTAACAGCAACATGGAGAGGTTTGACTGAGGTCTGACCCTGAAGAGCTGTCCTTGTGTTTTACAGGGTTGCCACAGGTCATGATATGGTCAGGGAAAACCAGTTAAATAAGGTTATGGAAGATTCAGGCAATTTGATTTTGAGTTACATGTAGGAAAAAATGACAATACGAAGAAAGGACAGGGAAAGTTGAAATAATGTAACACAGCTGCATGATTCCATTGAAGGCTAGAGTGACCATTGGGGTTTGTGGAAAACATATCAGTGTTGATGATTAATATTATTGTAAAGGATTGCAGCTGTAACTTAATTGAGGCCAGAAACAGCTCCTACATGTAGATCTAAATAGATTTAATTATTATAGTCTCCAGTTTTGTAAACTGCACTGTTTATTCTGTTTTTAACTGCCAGAAGTGTTACTGAACTATTATCGGTTTGTATTTATTTTGTCAGGGAAACTTTATTTTGATCAGAGAAAAGGCAGGGGACTTTGAAAGGGATCTCTTTGACAACCATGTTTTATGAGACAGTATAATGTTTCTTACACTACAAAGAAGTTTTCTCTCATGAAACTGACTACATGTACACATTTTTATACATTGTATTTTTAACTGCAGGAGACTGTGTTAATTTGGATCTTGGTATGGAAAGTGGATCAATTCCAGACAGTAAAATAACAGCTTCGTCTGAAAAAAATGTCAACACAGCAGCCAAGAATGGTCGATTAAACTATGCATCAGGACCATCATGGTGTGCAGCAACAAGTGACAGTAATCCATACCTACAGATTGATCTACAAACACTTCATATCATCTGTGCTGTGTCCACTCAAGGGAATTCTCAAGCAGATCAGTGGGTGAAGACCTACACTCTACAGTCATCCATAGATGGGTCAACATGGACAGATTACAGAGAAATTGGGCAAGTTAAGGTACATTGTAATGTGCGAAATGAATCTTTACATTTTTAAGGAAGTGATTCAGACTTTTCTACAGTCTCATGAAATTACATGTATTTATATTTGCATGCAATGTGTTCACTGCTACAAAGCTAACTCTCAAGCTCACATGCCTAATTGATAACCTGCCTGACCACCCTTCGGGGGCATGCGTTTTAAGCTGTCACCTGTCAAGAATCTACGATCAGATTGTTCTATGGGTGCGGATCAGATACCTACCCATTTCATCAAGATGGTTGCAGAGTGCTTAGCAGTCCCCCTATCATCTATCATCAACAATTGAATTGCAAAAGCTTATTTTCCAAAGCAATGGACGATTGTTCGAGAGTCTCCAATCCCAAAGGTTGATAACCCAGTCTCTCACGACCCATCTCAGTTCTTCCTGTTATTTCCAAGGTCTTCGAGAAGCTTGCAGCTATTCAAATGACGAACTATGTAGACATTGCCATCTTTATCAAGACTGCACCTCTGCTGTCCATAAAGTGCATTCCACCACTACAGTCTTAATGGGAGTTGGAGACTATATTCCCCATGCCATGAAACGGAAAGAGATCACCCTTATGGTGCTAGCTGATTTCTTCCAGGCTTTTCACACCATATCCTTTAGCAGTTCTACAAGCTCGGTTTCTCAAAACCCTTTCTCAAGTGGCTTCTGAGCTATCTATCTGGCTGCTCCCAGTTCGTGCAGATCAACGATAGGAAGTCATTTCACCAGTCATCTCAGTATGGCAATCCACAGGAGTCCATCCTGGGACCGATGATATTTAATTTACCAGTATATGTGTCAGATCTATTGGAGGTCACTCCACCATTGGCAGAATGTGTCCAGTATGCAGACGACACTTCACTGTACAGTGAGCCACTTTAATGTCAAGGAATTAGATTCAAGAGCTGTGGGCATGAAAGAGACTCTTGCAAGTATTACAAACTGGTCCCAGGACTCCAACTTGGTGCTTAACGCTGAAAAGACTACATATAAGTGTATATTGTTTTCAACCCCTTGTCGTCTTACCATTCTCTGGCTGAACATCCTATACATTTATATTTATTTGTAGCTTGTTATAAATTCATCCAGAATAATGTTAATTTTTAATTTTCCTATTTTACTTTCAATATCAGGTGAAGAACCATACCACGGATGCACTGACATCAAACTGTTATCATTATTATTATTATTATTATTATTATTATTATTATTACTATTATTATTATTATTATTGTTGCTCTGTGACTAAAATTATTTTACAAGTTTTTTTATGATTTTAACATAGAGATAGTTTTGCTGAGCCATCTGCAGTAACTCACATACTAAAAGATACTAAATTTGAACTGTATACATGTAACTGAAACTAATGGTTTCCTACTTGTTTAATTTCAGTCGCTTAAGGGAAATGAGGACAGAAACTCAGTAGTTAAGCATATTCTTAATGAAGGTGTTTTAGCAAGGTGTTTGCAGTTTTTGCTGGGAACCTACCATGGTGGTGTGTGTTTGAGAGCAGAGGTGTTTGGAGTGAAGCAAAAACCAGGTGATTATTTCTTGTATTACTAAAACACAACAGTCTACATGACAGATACTGTACATCTGTTGATTTAGTAAGTTTGAGTCTGCCTATCTTATGCTTCTCTCTGGCTTTTGTAGCATATTAACCATCAGGAGTAATTCTACTCCAATGGATGCTACTCTAATGGATGCTAGTCTTTCACAAGGTTTACCCCCAGCATAAACTTTAAAGTTACTGGTACCCATTTATACACCTAGGTGGAGACCTTTATACATGTATGAGAGTAAAATATAACAAATAACAAATGTTATAGATAGAATTATACTTTTAAATACAACATATAAGAATTTTTATCAATACCATTTTTATCCCTTTTTTTGTTACTTGTAGTATAATGTAAGTTACTGATGTAAATTTAAGAGCCACTTATTAAGTTTTACCCTTTTCTTTAGAATTGATGTAAGCCTGAATGAAAATAAAAATAAAAAAAATTATCAACTTAATTATAATCTTAAGTATAAAATTACAGAAACTACTCAGTTATCAGTAAATTGTTACTAAATCTACAAGACAGTACCAATTTCACAGATACTTGTAGTATTACAGTGCTGTTACAACACAGTTTTAACAAGCAATGGTAATTACCTAAATTAAGAAACACTCTCACAATTACCCATGCAAGTGGACAAGAGATCTGTAAAGTTAAGTGGAGAACTTTTTGTCCCTTTTATGAAGGGTTATTAAATCACTGTTTGTTGTGGAAATAAAAGGCAATATAAGGTAACTTTATTAATTTTAGAGTTGTAAATGTAGGGAGTGGTTGCCCAATATCCCAAGCCAGGGTGTTACGATAAAAGCAAGTGATTATTATTTTACAAAATTAATGTAACAGTTACTAAGTGTAATTATTTTTCTACTAATGTATATGTACATGTAGTATAAGAGTTGATGTTTTTTTTACTGACTGACACACAGAGAATCTTGCTCTTGGAAAGCCCACAAATCAGTCGTCAACATACAGTGATGTTTTGATTGGTGCTGCTGAGTCTGGAAGAGCAGTGGATGGAAATACAGACACTGATATGCTTAATGAACACTGTTCACGTACAAACCAAGACAACCCCAGCTGGTGGCAAGTGGACCTGGCTTTAGGTCATGCAGCAGTCTATGAAATACACATAGTTAATAACAGGTTCACAGGCGATTCAGGAAAAAGTAATGTAGACTACAAAATAACATTTGGTGAGTACATACATGCAGTGTTTTTAAAACTCAAACCTTAAATTGTACTACATGGAGGTTGCAGTATCACTTGCGCAAGAACACCCATTCTGTAAATTCATATATTTATTATGCAAAAAGTTGTGTTTCAGGGCCAAATTGTTCGATTGTCTTGATAGAAGGTGTGCTAAAAATCATCATCATCATCATCAGTCCTTATTGCCCCCAGTGGGGCATTGGCCACTGTGCTAAATATAGCACTGGCCAATTACTGCAGAGAATTTCTTGCCAAATATCTTCAGTTGAAAGATGAGTTATATCTAGCCTAGTGAGAAAACAGCTTGTACACTTCAATTTAACTTTTAATGGAACATTGTACAGTACCTTGATGATCCAGGACAGATGTACATAAAGTAACTTTGTCTTCAGATGTTCTTCCCTAGCAAAGCTCTTCAATATGATAAAATTATAGGCATGTCTTGACCATAGAGTTTGCAATATGACCTGCTTGTAGCAGTGTTCAAGTGTACTTCACTTTTAAGTAAAGGTTACCTGATGGCACAATTAGTTTAAACAATCTCCAGACAGGTTCCTGTGCTAAAAAAATTTACAGTGCCATTTATAATTATTGTGCACATTTATCTATGATTTTTTTCTGTGAAGTGGCATGCACTTTTAAGCTGCATACAATTTACAATACCTTGACAGAATGCTTTCTTGCTCAGCCATATCCCTCATATTTGCAGTGCAGTATAGAGGATTAATTAGCTATTAATGAATTGTTCAGAAGTATATTTTGAAAAAAAATCATTTTTTTGTTAATTTTGTTTCTGACACTTCCCTAACTATCAAGAAAGCTTCCAAAAAGGTCTACTGGAACCCCTTTATGTCAAGTTAAGGGTGGTTCTTTGGACTTTTGAGGAGGGTGTGGGTGATATGGTTGCAGTTTTTCTCTTTACCCTTTCATGCACTAGGAAATTTTTTCGCTGGACCTGTGTACAGTATGCATGATTTTTTGTCCTCTGTGTAACATGCTTTTTATCAGATCTCTGATTGTGAATTTTCTGCCAGTGGTTGTGTGAATGTTTTTTTTGGTACAACTGTGCTTGTAGTAATTTTTGTCACACAGTCAATTCATCCACCCCTCTCAAAATTCAAGTGGTCCACCTTAGTGAAAGTCCCAGGAGAGTTCTGCAGGGAATTTAAAAGAGTAAGGTCCAAATCGGAAGTTCTGTTTTTATGACCCAGGTAACTCTACAGATGTGGAAAGCAACCTTGAGTGCACAGGACGCTATAGTTTTATTAAGTTCAGAGCATCAGCCATATGTTTTACTAATCCGCTGACGACTGGTAGATATGTTGGCATTATGACTACAAAGACTCAAGTTCTCCAGCTTTGTGAGGTGGAAATTTATTCTCGAGGTAACTCAACGTAACACTTTATTTTAATTTGTAACTGTACATTTAAATCAGCATAGTCAGGCTGAATGCTACACATACAGTCAAGAAATGCTTACTGCCTATTAGCACCCAGGAAAAATAACTGTGATTGCACTTTGACATCCAGGAAATCCTCCTAGTACGAGATAAATGTGGAATACAAACTGACAATGTACAGACCTAGAGACGTTTTCCATAGATCAAGCATGAGAGACTGAGTGTTTCATTGGGATATCCAGACACTGACAAGAGAGTTGAAAATACGATACGTAGCAGAGAATTTTTGACAAAATTTGTGGTGTTTGAATATTAGCTGATTAAACATTGTCTCAAGTGTTTGATAAATCTTTTCAATCGAAACAAAAATAAGAAGTACCAGTAAATGGAGAAGTAAAATTGTCAGAATCCCCTTCACCTGTCCTTTTCTCAAGATGGCAGACACATACTTGCAAGGCATGCAAAAGGTCTATTAAGACCACTGAGCCCAATCCCCCTCCAGGGGAGGCTATTTTGCAAGCTTGCGAACTCAAGCCTCAAGCCGTGAGCCTCTTTTTGCGAGCCCCAAAAAATTCCAGCCAAAAAAACAAAAATGGGCATAATGCCCTAATATGGTATTTATTACATGCGGGGTGGACCACCCAGGGAAAATGAAATCCGATGAAACTGGGCTAACCAAGAGTAATCCGACTCTTACCAGTTTATATTCCTTTTCCGAATTCGCTACACAAGCGAGGAGAAGTACATCAATGATGAACTGGTTTGTCAAAAATGGGACAGTCGGCAAATGTCGGTTGACCAAAATAACTGGACCACCTCCAGAGGTGATCCGGAATATTCTGGTCAGAAGAAACCTATCGAAATTTCAGGAATCTTTGCATTGGCATAATGGCAAACATGTGCATTTTTCATGTGTCAATGCACTGTAACATGGCAAGTGAAGTCATGGAGAGTTTCCTCTCTATTTTTTTTTTACTTCTATCAATCAAGTATGCTTTTGAATTACAAGATTTTGGTACTGTAGCTGCAAGGGAAGTAAATGGAAGTGTCATGGCAGTGTGACATTTCATAAGTTGACATGACACCTTGGATCACGAGTTTCGTAAACATTGTAATCGGAGACACCAGTGATAGTGGGATGTTTTTATTGAGTGAGCATGTACAGAAAATAGCACGTGTTGTAACATTGAAGGAGAAATTAAACAAGCTCTTGTCATGAGTGTGTGAATTAAGGTGTACTCCGGATGTTTGGTCACGTCAGGTCAGGTGAACTTTTGCTAATCTTCATTAGTTTGAGGGGAGATGTGATTTTCTTCAGTGCAGTAAATTATGCCGACTTTCACCGGGCCGGGTGGATGTGTTTTATTCCCAGACTTTTGAATTGCTTGAAATAAGCTGTCATTCAGTCCTTCGAGTTTAAGAGCCTGGTTTCCCAAGAGACAAAACAACTGACAAGTGGGAGTCCTCAGGTAGACAAAAAAGTAAATTACAAATCTTTTGTTGCGGTGCTTGTTTAATGTCATCTTACCAAAACTTTGTCTCACTTTAATGGTTCCCAGTTTATATGTTGATGTTGGCCAATTTTACATAATGAACATTTTCATACGAAAATGTGTGAGGGAAACTCAAAATTTCATTCATATTTGAAACTGTAAACTGACCTTCAAAATTCGTTTGATGAAATTAAATTTGATACAGACAGAAACACTACTTTCACGTAATTTAACACATGAAAGAAAGTCCAAAACTTTTGTTTCTTCAACCAAGTGCAGCATTTACTAAGTAAAACGTTAACAATAAATTGTCCAATGTCATCCAAGGGACAAATCAATGTACAACTGGGTGTCCTGGTGGACAAAAAAGTGAATTACTAATCTTTCGTTGCGGTGCTTGTTTAATGTTAATAAACTGACTCAAAGTTGTTTTCTGACCTGTGATTTACATACGATCAGCCACTAAGACGCGGTAACCATGCGTAACGGATCAAAATTTCTAACTTCTGATTGGTCAGTTTATTCAGAACCAGTCTCACTCAGTCTATAAAAGCTGCATGTTTTATTACTGTTTTATTATGTTACATCAAGTTCAAACGTGACGCACGATGTGCGCTGATGCGTAACTGCAGATAGAAAATGGTAATATAGCCAATCAAATTCACGGATTCAAAATAGACTATGGTAAATTTATACTAATTTGAAATTATGCAATTACCATAGTGACCTTTGCTGTTGGCAAACATTTCTTGTTCAATTTTTCTTTATTTGATGTTGATTGTTTGTTAGTTAAACCACTTGTAGCTCTGCCCGCCAGAAAATCATTAAATTGTGTAATACTGTACCTGTTCCTGCTGTGACAAGCTTTGACAAGAGTTTTTGCGATAGACTGTATTCCTGGGTTTAAGAGGGAAAGTTCTTAATTTTATTTATCAATGCCTGAAAAAAAACATACTGGATAGTGGTTAAAAAGACAACCAGGTTGCAGGTTGAATAATCAACGTTTAAGTCCTAGTGAGTCTACTTAGCAGTTCTGTTAGCTGGAATAGCACTCCAATTAGCCTAACGTAAGCCCTGGGCAAATGGTGCATGATAGTCGATGATAGTTGATTCTCCCCTACCTATCATCAACTATCACCAACTATCGTTCAAATGGTCAATGATAGTGGATGATACTGTAGTTGGTGCTCAAATGGAAGCGTGTGTTTAACTACATGTATCATCGACTATCATGAGCCGTTTGACCAGGGCTTTAGCTTATATTGCTTGTGATTTGTCTTTTTCTGGTGTTTATTCCACTTCAACTCAAGTAAACAAGTCGTTTCAACCTGCAGCCTGCAACCTGCAAAATATACCTGCTGCAAATAAACAGGGTAAAGATTAGGAAAAATTAGCAGTAATGTGCTCAAGTTACACTGTTAGTACATGTAAATCATGTTTTACTGAAATTAGGACTTGGAAAGTCTTTTAACATCACAAAAGTCATGTATAACAAATTAGGTTCAAGCAGAAAGGTGCGATGGACAATTAATGTACATGTCAAAAGAATGTGAATGTGACTTTCATTATTTCATTTCTACCCTTAATTTGGCAAGTACTGGTACACATTTTTTTTTCAGCATCAATTAGGTTTCTAATAATGAAAGGTTTTGAACACTTCAGAATAAAAAGTGGCGAGATAAAAACATAACGTTTCAACGACGACATGTGACCATTATGTGAGAGGCGTGGTGGCCTCATGGTTAGTGCTCTTGACTCTGGAGTGAGTGGTCTGGATTCGAGCCCTGGCCAGGGACATGGTGTTGTGTTCTTGAGCAAGACACTTTACTTTCACAGTGCCTCTCTCCACCCAGGTGTATAAATGGGTACCGGTGAATTGTTGGGGTAACGTGACAAAATTGTGGGGGAGTGACCTGCGATGGACTAGCATCCCACCCAGGGGAAGTAGAAATACTTCCAGCCACTTCATGCTACAGAAACCGGGATAAACTCTGCCAGCTATGGGCCAGGCTTGGCTCTAAGGCTTCACTTTATTATTTTATGTCACCATCATCAAATGCAAATTATTATAAGTCAGGGAACGTTATATAGAAAATACTGAGTGGGAAAATACATTAGAAGCGGGGATAAACAAAAGAATGAGAAAAATTTAAATAAACAGTTTCGCTGCAATGGAGGCATTTTGAGTGTCAAGGATTGGAACCATTGAAAGAGCTTGTTTGATTATTATGTTTTTGTCCCATGGTTCACCATGGTTCAAGCAAAATTAATTTTGTCCTCTTACAATGTAACTACATGTAGTCTTTTTCATTCTGTAGGAGTTTTTTTGATATAATATTATGTAACTTCTCAACTGCCCTTTCCTAACCCCTTGAAAATAAAATCATGTGCATTCTGAATGTCGATCTCTAAGAAAGTGTAAGTACTACATACTTTTATTTAATCCAATGTCATGATCCTCAATGCTTCTTTCAAGAAAATCTGGCCTTTGGAAAGCGTACCGATCAGAATGGCACATTTCATGGTGGTGTAAGCAGCCTAGGAGTGGATGGTAATAGTGAAACAACCAATGCTAAAGGATCTTGCACATATACAAAATGGGCTGTTAACCCCTGGTGGAGAGTTGACCTAGGGCAATTGGAGCCTGTTTCTGAAGTGTACATAGTCAACAGAAAACATCCTCATTATGCATATAGGTTGAGCAACTTTGAAATCAGAGTGGGTAGGTAAGCTTTTCTATCAATAATTTTAGGATCGTGTGTATTTTGTGCATCCCTCGACCGATATATCAGTCAACATATCAACGACACTCGATCAATGTATCGGTCAACATATCAGCCAAGTTTCGACCGATATGTCGGTCGACATATCAACTGACTCTTGGCTGATATGACAACCAAGAAATGTCAGTCAACGTATTGACTGAGGTATCAGCCGAGATATCGGCCGAGTGATGGTCGACACATCAACTGACTATCGGTAGATATCTCGGTCGATATATAGCGGCCAACGCTCGGCCGATATGCTGACTATTGATTGTCAGTGGAATATTGGTTGACTGTCGGTGGTATATCGGCCAAAATCTTAGACTGTCAGATGTATAAGTTATACACATTTATCCTTTTTTGGTCGACCTCAAAAATTTCTGAAAGCTTCATGTTCAGCCTTCATGTGCTGCAAATTCAGTCATTATCAAGCAAGACACTCAAGTGGAATACTGCAAAATACACAAAATGACAGGAAAGAGGATAAGGACGACAAAGGATAACAAGGGTACATATGAATGTTGTGCCGCGTAGCACTATGGACACAAATGATGTAACAGAGAATTAACTCTGAATTGTAAATTTTAGTGCTAGTTTAACCCATGAATAACCCACTGGGCGTTAGCCCTAGTAAAGGGAATCAGGGAACCACACGAGGTAAAGAAAAAATCTTTTGACCTCGGTGGGTTAAACTAGCACTAAAATTTACAATTCAGAGTTTATTCTCTGTTACATCATTTGTGTCCATAGTGCTACGCGGCACAACATTCATATGTACCCTTACTTTCTCTTCGCCGCGATTCACCATCTAAATCGACCCCGACTTTCTCTGTCCGACTTCGTAGCTCAGTCGGCAGAGTGACGGTAGATCTATTCCGGAGGTCGTGGGTTCGATTCCCACCGAGGTCAAAAGATTTTTTCTTTACCTCGTGTGGTTCCCTGATTCCCTTTACTAGGGCTAATGCCCAGTGGGTTATTCATGAGTTAAACTAGCACTAAAATTTACAATTCAGAGTTAATTCTCTGTTACATCAAAGGATAACAAGGTGCTGGTATAGGACTGATGAAACGCAAGCAAGTCTTGAATTGGTCCATGCATTGCACTGATGTTTTTGCTGGTTTTTATTGTTACATTTCCTTGCCTGTGGGAGGGGTTGGTGCACTTAAAATTTAGGAGAGCTACGTAAGCATTTCACAAAACAATCAATATAGGGTATGCCGGATTTGTGCAAAGAAGCCTCTGAGAAGCGGGGAGTACATCAGGGATATCTGCGCTGTTTAGCGGAATGTCAGTAGCCTATCGATCGACATGTCGGCCAACAATCAGACTACCGCTTTTGGTCGACATATCAGCCAACATATTGGTTGAGTGTTGGTCGACATATTGACTGATGCTCGACCAAAATGTCAGTTGATATGTTGATCGACACATCTCGCTCAAAAGCCTAAGTCAAAGGTCAAAGGTCTTTTCCAGATTTGGAGCTAAACTCTAGAATTCCTAGCAGGACAAATTTCGACAACTCCGTAAAAGTGCCTTTAAAAAGCATGTTCATGATTTGCTATTCTTAATACTGGAGGCTGAGGATGATAACCATCTTAGTCATATTTTGTAGAAGTGGGTCTGTTGCATAAATAATTCCAAATGTTACTAACGTTTTCACGAAATTTAACCCTTTAAGAGGCATTTGAAACCATTGCACAGATGCACGAAGAGCTAATAAGAATGGAATTCGATGGTGCATTTTGCCAAAAATTCAAACTTCTAGTTAGTAAATTTTCTTCATTTTTCCCTAAACGTAGAAAATCAGTAGAGAAAATGATCCATCGAAAGAAAAATGGGGGTCATCTGCCCTATCATTTGTTTATTTTATGACCGTCTTAGCGCGCACTCATGCATGACGTGGCATGTGAATTTGCGTGCACAGTAAGTATGCGCAGAAACAATTAGCGCGAATGTCCTTATGAACCAGGTATATTTTTGCCCCCTCCCCCTTGAATCCTTGTCTCAGAAAACATTGAAATCTTCAGGGAAACATAACTGACTGTTTTCCTTGGGACAATTGACTAAGTATAATAATATAGTATATTATTATTATAGTTATAATATAGTTTAGCAGTTTGTTTTTCATGCTGCTTAGAAGACTCCTGAATATCAGTTTCCCAGTTGAAAGCCAACTCAAAAGACTCATGTACACTTTTAAGCTGTATAACTGCCTTTAGCTTTGCTATGGTACATTGTAACCTTACAGTGTACTGCAAGTACTTTAAATTTGAAGTAATTACCGTAAAGTTCTGATAGTAACAACCCGCCATAAGTAGCAACTCCCTGAAAGTAGTGACCTCCTGAGAGTAGCACGCCCTACGAAAGTAGTGAGACCAAGCTTTTAAAATTGTATACGGTAAACAATTTGTCATTCAATAGTCAAAATTTTAATGTACAGTACAATAATATGTTCGTGCAGTGTCACAAATTGTTTTCGATAAGGCACTTTAATTTGGAACAAGGGGAAGCTTTATGCGCCTGAAGGTGTATGGTTCAAGCAGGAGGCATCAAGATTCCTTGTGTTTATGAAACTGGCATTAAGAAAGGATCTTAATAGTCTAAGAAAAGAACTGAGAGACAAACTAATACAACTCGTCCCAACCACTGACAATACAATCTAGGAACACATCCAGAGCCCACCCATATCGCAGTTAAGACATAAGACTGGAAAGACAAGTTTTGTCTTATTTGTTTATTGGTGTTGATATTGATTTAGGGCGTTTACCATTCGACCAAAAATTTTGAAACTTTCGAAACGGGGACAAATGGTATGGACATTTCCTAGGAAAAGTTCCAGAAAATCCGGAAATTGTTGAATTTCCAAAAAGCGAACCATTCAACCAAAAATTCCAGAAATTCCGGGATGAAAGTCAAATGGAACAGAAATTTCCTGGAAAATTTTTTGAAAATTTGGGCCTGACGAGGTTGTCCTCTTTTTCGGAATTTATGCAAATTCCCAATTTTCTACTCAGCGCTAACTAGTTATTTTGGCTGCAATCACAGCGAGCTGGACATCTCATGCAAGGATGACCATGACGTGCAGTCGATCAAGGAAACACTTTAGAACCTTTCTACCTATATATGTCGATAAATACTAGCTACAGCTATAAAAATTATAAAAATAATGCCCTTGTAGTGTACTTGTTTGTTCTGCATAGGTTGGCTGGGAAATGTACAAAGATTTATAACGCGTGCAGCACCATTGTACGACTGATTAAACCCCTGGTTTTGCAACGTTTTCGCTGCCGTTGTGGTTTGTGCAAGATCTCTGCTGATGTGGTCTATAAAAAGTCACAATGTCGACTTATTAGTGTTCTGTTTGCTTCTATATTAATTTCGTGATGTAAACCTAGAAGTCATTGAAAAATTCCAAGCAAACAATTATCGTCTTCCACACTGGAAAAAGACTGTACCATTTGCCTGTGGAAATTTCCAGAAATTCGCCCCGGAATTTTTGGTTGAATGGTAAGCGGCCTTACAGTATCAAATCTTATTACCGTGTTATTGTACTTATCATTGTTACCTTCTTTTTATGAAGCACAATCTGCTTGTATACATATGGAATGGAAATAAAATGGTTTTTTTTAATTTTATGTTGCTCATTTTTTATTTTGGGAAAAAAACCCGCTCTATTTGTAAACAATTTTTGTTCCCCGAAAGTAGCAACCCCATAAGGCTGCTAATTCTCAAAGTAACGAGGGTCACTACTATCTGAACTCTACGGTATTATTAGAATCGTGATAGTTCTGTAAAATTTAAATAAATGTGCCTTAGACTTCAACTAGTAACACTGACATAACTTCTGATCAATCATGAGTAATGTTGAAAAACTAAGAATTGTCCTTTGACCATAGAATTGATAATCAATGAAAGGCAACCTGGCAAATATGAAGCACAGTTATGGTGACATTCTCGTTACTGTCTTGTCTACCTTTCTTTAAGGGTCAGAGACCAGTGATGGGGGTGTGACCAACCCTATGTGTGGCAGTGGTTACAGCATTCCAAGAGGAGAGGGTAAATCCTTCTTCTGTCGCCCTCCTATATATGGAAGATATGTGACAATCAAAAGTTTATTGAGTGATGCATTAACACTGTGTGAAGTTGAAGTCTATTCTGAAAGAAGAGGTATGATAAATAGTTATTCCAAAATCTGGAATCTGTATCAAGAAATCCAGCTTCAAGCCTGTGATGTTATGTACATGTATATCTTGATTTGGGTATGACTTAGTCTTTGATAGATTGTTCATTTATTAATTTCAGCATGTCAAATCCAGGCTCTTGGTGTCTCCAGCAAAGATGCATTTCCAAACAATAGCTTTTCAGCCTCATCAAGTAGTAGCGGTAATGTAGCTTCCAGAGGTCGACTGAATGGAGCTGGGGCATGGTCACCCAGTAGTAACAACAATCCTTATGACTACCTCCAAATCCACCTTCAATATGAGTTCTTTATCTGTGCTGTAGCAACTCAGGGAAAATCAACCGAAGATCATTGGACAACTAAGTACAAGTTACGTTTATCACTTAACAGTGTTGACTGGGTCACCTACAAAGAAAATGGCACTGATAAGGTTAGTAGGATTAGATACAGGGGCATTGCATGACCACTGAAGTTACTATGCCACATTGTCTTTCTTATGACTATTACTGTGCCTGTTATTGTAAAGTACAGCAAGGTCTACAGTGTACAGCTATAGGTGCACTAAATGCTTGTGTGACTGACTGCACTGAACTGACTGTACCCTGTACATGCATGTATGAGAGACTGCATGACTTTGTCTGACTATGATCATGAATGAATATTGTTTAGTACAGCTGTGGTTGTAACTGACTGAGTGACTGTTACTGTGACTATGCATGACTGACTGACTGGCTGGCTACAGTTGCATCTCTCTGTGATTGTATTTGCAACTGTGACAGTAACTGTCATGACTGTGATTAAGACAGTGACAGTGCACATGCATAAAAGTACATGCTATAGTAAAACAAAGTGAATATAAAGGCAGTGGGGTCAATTGAGTGGGCAAGTTACTACATGTAGCTTGCGTGGCAGGCCGCAGGAAGAGAGGGAAGTCAAAATAAGTGTTGGAAGGAAAAGGTCCCCTACCACGATCCTCTTGTGTGTGATCTTCCCACGCTTGGTGTGCTCTTCTTTCCCCTTTCCCTCCACTTTAGACACCTGCCAAGTTTTCGTGCTGTGCATGTACAATAATTATTATTGTTTGCAAACAATTAATGCCAAGGCTTTTTTTGCAGGTATTCGATGGTAACTCTGGAAGAAATGATATAGTAAAACACAATCTAAAAGAAATTGCAAGAGCAAGGTTTATCCAATTTCAGCCAACAACTTACTCAACTTACAAAGCTCTGAGAGTTGAAGTGTTTGGAATACTTAAACCTGCAGGTATCTTGCTTGCTACCATTGTTATCTTTCACATAAGTGCCATGATGGTAATTATGTTTAGTTTTTATTATCCTTACTGATTGGCAATGAATTTATTTTACATGTAGATCATTTGCTACTAATTTCTACAACAGCAGATCTAGAGTATTATACTGCATAGCCTTTGACTGCATTATTAATTTGGTCATTTGCATATTATGTTGCTCTTAGCTCCAAGCCAAGCTCCTGCTAGCTTTGTGGTGTCAGCACTGTCTTCTACAAGCATTAGAGCATCTTGGAAGCTACCACCAGCAGGCTCCAGACATGGAGCAATCACAGGATTCAGACTGTTCTACCAAAGAAAGAACTCTGCTGCAGATTATCCAACTGTTATGACCATTGAAAGTGGTTCAACTTTAAGCCGAGATATTACTGGACTACATAAATATACAGCCTATGAATTTCAAGTGTTGGCTTTCTCGCCTGTTGGAAATGGACCAAAAAGTTATATTCAGGAAGTGAGGACAAATGAAGATGGTAAGATGTGAAAGACAGCTATCATGTTGAATTTTTTGATTAGTAAAGTATGAAGGGTAAAATGTACAGTGCACAATCTAGGTGTCATCTGGAAGCAATGTGGGCACTGACTTACCAGTATGAAAACCAAACAATATTCAAATTTATGGTGGCCATGGTGGCCTCACCATGGGTCAATGCCTTGGCAGGTTGGAGAAAAAAATAGCGAGAATCAACCTTAAAGATATCGCTAGTCCAGATGCGGGAAGTCTGAGTATGCAACAGAAAGGCCAAGGTATTAGCTTCCAACCACATAGGCGAAATTAACACTTGCAAAGTCGCAAAATGTGAGGGATTTTGATAAGGTGCGAGTGAGAAAAATATCCACTAGCAAACGTTTGCGAGTTAGAATGATCCATGTCTCCGAAACAGTTGGAAAGAATTTGCTAGTGGTCGCACCAGTTTAGAGGGGGGCATAGGGGCCTATTAGAAACCGCAAAACCGCACAAGCAAATGAAAGCGAATGAACTCTGCATAACCTGGAATTCTTCTTATGAGAAGCCATACTCCATGTAAACTATTACATAATGAATACAGTGAATCTCACACAAACAACTGTTCGGCAGGCTAGAATATCTCTAGGAATATTGAAAGCAGACTTCTTCAAACTTGGCACCAGAAAAAGAACAAAATGACACCCATTGTGTTGTTGCCATAACAACTCTGTTGGTTCCAGTCTTTTTCTTTTAACTATTTACAACCCTTTTAAATGGAACTGATGGAAGAGAGGGTTCTGCTCACAACAGACATGGTGTCGATGTTGTCTCAACTCTGATTGTTAGATTGTTAGGAGTAGATGATCCTTGATTAAGACAAAAGCAGTTTTAGTTAAAGAAAAGCCAGCGGTAAAACTAGTAACAGCACAACTGGTAGACTTTCTGAAAAGTCCTTCGTCTTTGTCGCTCGCTCGGCCGCTTCACGGCCAAACATATTCTACCCTGAAATTCATGAGGTCGACTTGTGGCAAGTCTACACAACTGGTGTCATTTTGTATTTTGTAACGAACAACAATGGTGCCAAGTATGAAGTGCACCGTCCCAATATTTCTATCCTGGTCCCAGAGGTTTTTCTTGATTTTTCACCGCACGAGAGATGCTGGAGAGAGCCGCGAAGCGGCGAGAAAGAAAAACCTCTGGTTACTTTGGACTTGAATGTCACTTTCATGCCGACGCCAGCTGTCAAACGCGTCAATTTGATAATTCAAAAAGGAACCAATGGAAGCTTTGCAGTCACGTGCTTATTAGCCACTAATGTTTCCACTCGGGTGGTGAAGAATGGTATCTTTTGGCCTACTTGGCCGGGGTCAATGTATGTTTTCATCCGCAACAATCGCGAAGGTTCGGCTTGTTAAACATATTACGAAGAAAGTATCTCCACTTTACGAAAGAAAGAAAGGCATTAGCAGATGGTGCTCGTCGCATCGACGTCTTCGTTGAAATGCCACCACAGTTTCGCAGTTCGCGAATATGAGAAACCACCAGAAAGTTCAGAGTACACAACCAAAATGAATATGAATAGCCTGTCAGGCACAGGTATTTGCCGACATCAGGGATCAACTGAATTATAATAAATTGACTTTCTATGTCTGGTTGGCAGAATGGCGAATGACTGCAAGCAAGGCTTTGATGTTCTTTGAGACTTACAATCTCTGGAAAGTGCTCCTCGAGTACGGACGTCAAATTCCTTCAAAGACACTGTCAGCAAAAAAAAAATCAACGGTTAGATCCTGGCCCTGGTGTCGGCATGAAAGTGAGATTCAAGTCCAAAGTAACCAGGGGTTTATTTTTTCTTGCCGCTTCGCGTCTTGTGTTCACCGCTGTGCGGCTCTCTCAAACAAAGCTCACTCATGCATGCGGTGAAAAGTCAAGAAAAAGCCTCTGGGACCAGGGTTCAATATTTCTTGATTCAGTGTTTGACTGTTTTAGTGGCACTACTAATTATGTTATCACTTTCCTCGTTTGCGTAATACAGAAGTGTCCATAACGTGGCAAGTTTAAAGCACACTGCTGTAATATTTCTCGAGATATTCACGATTGAATGTTGTACTGTTTTAGATAATAAAAAAAGTATCTATCTGAATATCTCTGAAAGAAGAAAGGTATTCCAAAAAGGATAACGTCATTCTTTTTACTTTGAAAAGCCTTTTAAAATGAGCAGTAATTATTTTTTACTTCATGGGCACTTTAGGGAAAAATACTTGTGGGGTGCAATGAGTTGTCCTTATGCATATAATGTGTTTTCAATTCATCACACAAACCCAACCGGTTTTGACCAATGCAGGAGAAGCAGATGATTATCTAATTGCATTATTTCGAGTTTCAGACTTTGTGTAATGTCCAGTTGTTTGAACTGCCGACAGAGTGGAATATCACTCAGGATTTCCGTTTCTGACAGTCATGATTCTTTCAATGCAAATTGATGGTTGATTACAGATAAAAAAGCATGGGCGGTTTTAGGCGTGGAACATTGTCCAGGTAATTGAACTGGCGACAGAGCGAAATATCGCTGAAAGAAATTGTGAGTAGAATGATTTCTTCAATACAAATTGAGGACAAAATAGTATGGACGCCTGTGTGCGTTGCAAAATTTCTAGTTATTTCAACTGGTGGTAGAACGAAATATCGCTGAAAATGTTTTCTTTGTGAAATGATTCCAACAACACAAATCATGGGTTCATTACCTGCGAAAAAGCATGAATGCTTTTAGGTGTAGCAAAATATTGCTAGAATGCCATATTCGTAGAATGATTCTTTCAATACAAATCGAGAGCTTTTTACGGACAAATAAGCATGAACGCCTGTAAGTCCAGTTTTTTTGAAGTGGCTTTAATTTAGAGCGAAATATTGCTGGAGTGTTCTGTTTGCTGCAAATAGATGGCTGTACCCAGTATACAGAAGAAAAAAGCATGGGCGGGCCTGTATGTGCCGCGCGGTAAAATGTCCAGTTCTTTTAGATGGTGACAGAATGAACTATCGCTGGAATATTTCTTAACAACTCTTCAGCATGAATGGAAGTTTGATTACGGACGGGAAACTGTAAGCAACAGAGCGTATGCATGTGATATGGTAGCCATATTGAAGTTCCAAACTAGTGAAACGGCGGCCATGTTGTTGTATCAAAGCAATCCTGTCGGAGTTCAACTCTTTTGTTATGTAAATACTTTCTTTTGTTCCAACAAATTTGTATGGCTGCTGGACACGTGACTGAGTGCATACGCTCTATTGTCGAGTCAAATCTGTTATTTCATTGTCGACTTGGCGGGATGATTTTTTTTCCCTTTTTACATACTATGAATAATTCTGTTGGGATTTTTGTTTGCCTTTATATTGCCTTCAAAAATACCATGGGAACTGAAAAAGAGTGGCGAAACTGAGCGCGAGATCAAATCTCGCTGCAAGCTAGCCAGGGACACTTCAACTAATATCATGGGTTTATTATTGCGGAAATCCTGCGTAAGCCGCCAATGAGATAACAGCATATAACCTCAGCAGAAAGGTTGAACATTTTTGAAAAGGCGGGAGTCTGACGTAGCCCTGCAAAGTCGGGCAGAGCATGCAGGTATCCACGGCAACCCTGGGAGCGGTACGTACCCAAGAACCCCACGCACAAACAAGGTGCTTGGAAAGGGCGAGGGGTCCCGCGAACAGGGAGGGAATGTGGGACCATAGCACACTCCATGGAATCCCAAGCACCTTTCCCCAACTCAGCTGGCAGCTGACCACTTACCCTCAACGGAGACCGATACACACAAGTATAGGCAGCGAGACGTTAAGGAGGCCTGCTGGATCCCGAAGGCCCAAAGGTGAGAATACGACATGCCCGAGGCACAGGTACACAAACACCTGCCATATCCAGTAGGCCAGGCTACGAGATCGGGACGAACATTAAGTCCAGGTAAGCCAAATGCCTGCCTTATCCATTAGGCCAGGCCGAGTAATCGTGACAAACCTCGAGCACAGGTATGGCAACACCCGCTGTATCCAATAGGCCGAGGTGTGTGAGAAGCACCAGCTGCTGGTGCGAGTGAGCACAGCCTGCCATATCCAGTAAGCCAGGCCGCTTGATCAGTACAAGGCATAAGTCCAAGTAAGCAACTGCCTGCCATATCCAATAGGCCAGGCTGCATGATCAGCTGGAGCCGAGGACCCAAGTGAGCAAACACCTGCCTCGTCCAGTAAGTCGGGCTGTGTAAAAGAGACATGACTGGAAAACTAGCGAGCAAATACCTGCCATGTCCTGAAGGCCAGGTTGCATGATAAGTACGAGTGGCACGAACGAGAAGCCGACCCCTGCCCCAACCAATAGGCATGGAGATGGGAAAGAAAGCCACTGACACTGAAGAAGCAAGAAAACATAAGATGCTAATAAGGTCCCCCCCTCTAATCGAGTTGACCGGTTTCATTTATTCTTGTTATTGCTGCTATAATCATTGTTCCTGGCATCGGATGAAGTTCCTTGTTTTTTTGTTTTTTTTTCCTTATTAAACCCAAAGATATGTGTGGGAGGAAGAAAATCGAAATGGCCCCCAGAAATAACAGATACAAACCCATATGGCAGAAGCACATATGGGTCGTCGAAAAAGAATAAAATAAGAGAAAATAAGAGAAAAAGAAAAAAGAAAAGCAGAAATCAGCAATTCTGCATGAGTTAATACAACTGGCATACATTAAGTTCCGAGTCAATAATTAAATGCATCAATAAATGATTGATTTCCGAAACAAGCCATACAGTAAGCTTCAATAAGTCAATAATGACACTTCAACTCGCAGGCAAGGCACAACAGTGAAGTTATCAAGCCAGTCATTAACTGCCACACGTCGGCAGTTAATGATGGCGCGATTTGGTTGGGGGTGGACCAGCGGCCGGAGAACGTGAACGCCATTTTCCATCATTCGTGAACTTGTGGTCGGCCTGAACAAAGCACGATAACGCCTGAAGAGCTCCCGAACAGTTGCTGCAACGATGGTGATAGCGACAGGACGTGTAAGGGTCCGTATAACGCCCCTTGTTCCACGAAATGCACGGGATCAGTGAGGACGGTCAGCCTGTTGGTTCCGAGGCGTCATGGCAGATCCTATGCTGGGATCGCTATCTGCCGATCTGCCGGAGTGGAAACTGCACAGCAGAGAATTTATCTCCAACCAATTGGTCAGCCTGGCCACCGCAGCATTTTCTCGGAAGGCCTGATCATATGCAGGCCAAACTCGACCCCTAAACTGACGATGGATTCGCAAGATCAAGGGTTTGTAGAGGGTCAGGTCTTTCCACCGATGCGGGAAATAGGAGGTTAAGACCAGAGCGAAGATTGCAAAGGTCTCAGTCCAGCTTGTCATGTCCTCAATGCGCTGGCGCTGTTTGTTTGGAAGCGTAGTGAGCACGAGCCGGCCGTCCAGCAGCAATTGTGGTTCGACCGCACCAAATTAGCGGCCAACAGATCCGACAAATCCACGTATTTGCCGGCGACGGATTTGGGACACCAGTTTAGAACTAAAGGGACGGCCGAGAATCCCGGACCTACCACAAACGGCTGTCCCATCATAATACTCGCGTTTTGGCCGGCGAGGGAAAGGCACTAACTCGTGACGTTCCAGCGTGAACAGCGTTCACATGACTAGAACAAGCCAGTGAAGACAAGAGCGCAGGTTGCGGTGCTGCGAACGTGGACACAAAAGAGGGAACAACAAAAGGAACAGGCCTACCTTGAGTCGTCGCACTGCTGGCTTGGCCGGACTGAAACCCGGAGCCAGACAGGCAAAATGAATAGGCAACACTGCCAAGCACGCTGGAAGAAGGGGCAGTACTCGATGGCAAAGTAGACCCAGCTGTTTGCAAAGTGTGGGCTTGGAGTGCGGCCTGCACAGATTGGGCCTCGAGCGCCACAATCTCTGGCGAAACGGATGCAACGGATCCCGAAGATACAACACCGGATGGCAAAGTGATCGCTTTGCTGTAAGTTAAAGGAGAAACGGCAGCGATGAAGAAGGTGCCATATGCTCCGCCAGCAAAGGCGAACTTGAAACAGCGCTCGCTGACAGTTGTGAGACCTCATCCTGGAACATGGCCGCTTTCAAACTGGTGTTGGTTTGACGACTGGTCATTCTAAACGAGAGTTCCACAGGTAAACAAGAAAATCACGAGAAAACAGAGCGAAAGCAAAATTACTTAACAAGCACGAAAGGCACTCAAAGCGAGACTGCACGTACGCCCACAGCTGGCACGTAAAACACGTAGCCCTGCAAAGTCCTGTATGAGACCCCACCGAGCATGATCGCCCTGAGCAACTGCTGGCCAGCATTGGCTCGACTCAAACTTTGCTTAAATTACATTTAGCGACATAACAAAGCATTTTTTTCCCGACTAGGAGAGCATTTATCGCAGAAGTTACGTTATAGCTCTGCAATATTTACCGAGACGACTCATTCACTCCATTCGTTCTCGGTTTTCCACCCGGTTTTTCAGCGGAGTGCGGATCAGGGAACGGTCGACCTGTTATGTGTATGGTAGGCTACACCTGTAGGTTGGCTTGCCATTGCGGGCCTTGATACTAGGGTGTACCTTAGCCTCGTTATGATGTATATACATATATAAATGGAAGAACGACTTTCAAACTAGACGGTTATTTTGTACTTGTGGTAAGTGAGGTTACGTTAGCCTTCCTGTTGAAACGCGACCCTCTCACCCTCATCACATGGGTCATATGGCTACACTCGACCACTTCTAAGCCAAGCTGTTCTATCTTGTCTTAGTCGACTGGTCAATCATTATTCCCATATCTTATTTCAACTGAGTATGAATAGGAGTTTTTTAAAACAGAATACTATTGATTTCGATTCCAGTATGGTTGTTGCAATAATGCCTTTTTCTGTCATGTTTGCCTCATCAGCACCAAGCGCTCCTGTCTCCTTTGGTTATACTCTTATAACACCTAGTAGTTCGCATGGTCCAAGGATAAACCTGACCTGGAATAAGCCAGCGGAACCAAATGGAGTTATCAGGAGTTACACTGTGTCTTACAGTCACAGGGGGAATACACAAAGAGAGATTTCTGTAATAGATGCATTAAGTTACTCAGTTGATGTGTTGGGTGGAATCAAGTACCAGGTCTCTGTCAGAGCTGTGACTATCAAACCTGGACCAAATGCTTTGTTAACTGTAGATATCCCGGAGTATAGTAAGTTCAGTTTTCAGTTTTAGCACTTTATGAAAATATATACATTACCCAGGGCTCGAAAAATATTAAAACTCCAGCTTGCCTGTGGGAAAGTAACTCTCAAATATTGCTTGGATGGACTTCCCCACTTGCTCAAGTTTTCAAATCAATAATTCATAAACCCAAATGTGGAAGTTATTCACTAGCGTGTTCGAATATAATAGCCTGTCTGACTTGATTGTGATCTTAGTTTTGATCAGTGTTATTTGCTGTTTCCTGAATAATGCACTGGGTATCTTAAAAAAAATCCTTGAATCAATGTTTTTAAAGTGCCCCTGTGACAAAAAATAAATTATTTTTTTCCTTTGGATTTCAAAACTATGTTAACTAAACTCTAAGTGACCCAAGTTTTAATCCTTGATTTAAAAAAGGCACCTGTTTATCTTAACTGGAACTTTCCTATTTAATGATCCGCCATTACTAAATTTAAGTTCTTGAGAGAGCTGGATCGAGGAGATAATGACGTCAAAGGCTCAC
>CM042757.1:7921000-7928500 GCA_022496165.2 Catalaphyllia jardinei | reverse complement strand
AGTTTATTAAAGTAATACTTGGGAAAAAAATTGACAGGTAGAAATTGTTGAGCATATGGAACAATACATAGATTTTGTCGAAAAATTACACCATTAAAACCTCGTGGACGTAAAGCGTTCATATACTCGTTGTTTTCGCGGTCATAATTTACATCCCAAAGTAACGGTTTTGTACACGCTTTCACCTATATCTTTTTTCCGTCTGATATATATATATTTTTTAAATCAAAGAGGATAATATGTCAGTACACTATTGTTATGTAACAAAATATATAGGTCACCATGCTCGTTAAAAAAACAAACAAACACTGCGAGCTTAGGGAAATTTCTTTCGTTGTGTACGTGCTCATTTGCGCGCGCTAATGACGCAACAGCGAAACAGACAAGTCGAGAGTAAAGTGGACAAGTCAACATCAACTAATTTCAACACACAATTTCAACTTCCATCTTTTTTGTATGTAGCCTGTGCCACAGCCGCCTCTCCCCGGAAAAGAAATCGATTTTCTTTCCGGAGAGAGCTAGCTATTTTTAATGGGGTGAAATACACCCGGGGGGGGTACTTGGGTCAATTTTTGCTGGGTATGTGCCGCTGGCCACTCAGAACCCCTACCCCATTATAGTCTATTCTGTGGCTAATTATAGACCCCATCTTAGTCACTTTTGGGCAAATGTAATTTTTCCCGATCCCAACTTAGTCACTTTCTGTTGATGCCTCTACCTAATAGAAAATGAATTGACACGTTTGTTAAATTGAATGTAGAACACTTTACTTTTCATCTACGATCAAACGCTTGCTAATTCAAAAGAAGATCCAAGTTGTGTTCCGGGTTGTGTTAACTTCAGTGGAGGATAGAATAGCCGCAAAATAAATACCGTAGCACGGATGATTTGTTGGACTTTGTTCTGGACCCAGGGGTTCCGCACTATTGTGCAAGTCATTAATGTTTAAGTTGTGATTTCCTGAACCGACGGAATTCAATGCGAGACGACTGTTAAATATTAAAAAACAGCACGCACCATTTTTTAACCGCGTATCTTCCCTGCTTGCCAGAATTTTCTTATCCCAGACATCTCGAAAATGTGCGACCCCATTCTAGTAACTCTACTAAAAATGTAACCCCATTATAGTCAGTCCAGTCTTGAAAATGCGACCCCATCCAGCGGCACATCCCCATTAGCCTCTTATAAGGAAGTACCCCCCCCCCCGGGGAAATACAACAGCAGTATTCTGGTTAATTCACAAATGCAACTCAGTGAAAACCGCAAGCCATGAAACATTTAGCCTATGTTCGGGTCGCTACGAAACATTTAGATACCGCAGACTTTCATAACGTAACTTTTGCAACGTTTTCCGATCTTGAGGTTCTTTCTCAGTTTTCATGGAAATTCCTGAAAATGTTATTTGAGATACCCAAGTTAAATTTACATCCATCTCCAAGAAAGCATTTCTGGAGACAATTTAGAGATTCACGCGGTAGTAATGCTTTTCTCTACTCTCGACCAGATCCCAAAAAACTGCATGTTTTCTTGCAGCGCATGCTCCACAGACTAAATATTTTAAGGTAAGCTCTGTTCCAAAATTTCCACGGTCGCGAACCTCTGTAATTTGTATTCAATTCAAACTCTATTTGTTTTTCCAACATATGTATTAGGTCACAAAAAAAAAATAAAATATGACGTGATGCTTCAAGGCAATGGTTGACCATCCTCTACTATAGCTAATATCATATGCACAAGAAAAACAAAGGGGTTTCTTAGGACACCGTGAAGCCCCAACGGATATTGCGTACCATCGTGAGATGAAACAGTAGGAAAATCATGCAACATGTCGGAGCTTCATCTCAAGCTATATTTCCGGGCAGCTTTGCTCGCTTCGCTTCTTCCTTTGGCTTCTGGTGAGTTCAGTACATATTTACAATCTATTAAGAGGTCACGTTTGTCCGGATCAAACTACTGGAGTTTGTACAAACGTGATCTTTGTAGTGATAGTTCATGATCGAAGGGAAACCGATGACTTTGCACTAAACAAGCGGGATCACAATGTCGAATCAAAGGGAAAATCGAAATCAGCGACATATCAAATTTGTAGTTTCTATGCATCACAGTTTTCTGTAGTCCTAACACTGGTGAAAAATAGCTTGAATTGTTTCTCTCATCGACATATTTGTCAGTAAAATAGAATCAGCTACTTTCTGTTCACGGAGTGGTTTCAGCCGCTTCGTGTCTTTTGTCCTCCGTCAGTTCTCTGAAGAAATACATCTTTCCAATTTGATTGCACATCTACATACAGTACACACACCACCATACAACAGGATCACATCGATTGTTATCGATTGCAGAGTACATGCCGGTTTTATTGCGCCATTTGCAAAGATAATAAACCACAGTTTCAACGTTATTTTTTATTATACAACACTGCCAGAATCTTTCTTAACTTTAGCAACATTAGATTTAGCTTTGACGAGAAGGGATCAGTGTTTAATTTTACAACTTGCCTTTCAACAACTTGATCTTCAACAACTCATATTTCAGAGAAATAACAACAACATGATATCATGGGACTCGGATTTTTTCCGGGTCTACGTTTCTCCTATAATTTACATAATAACTCTTATTTCACCCTCGATAAATAAAGTATTTGTTGTTGTTTTTGTTATCTTCTATTACTTTTAGAACCTCTGCTACGTTATGGTTATGCAAATTTTCACAAAATTGTAACACTTGATTAAGTTTTCCTTATATTATAACTATAAATAGTGCAACCTTATCGTTTATGTAAGTCGGAATACCGTGTACTGTTTCGCTTTTTCTGTAAAGAGAAGACTTTTTTCTGAAATTAAAAAAAACCGACTTGGAGCATTACATAGACAGGGTCACAGAACAATCAACTAAGAACTATTTTAGTGTACTGTTTTAAGATCACAATGGAGTGTATTCTTCCTGCATAAAATACAGACATGACGTAAGTTTTTTGTAATTCTCACTTGAAGTGGTTTCAGACGTAACAAACTAATAAGTGTAAGAGCTTTACTGTCCATAGCAAAATTTGCCAGAGTTTTGGTAACTGCTCTTTTTAAAGAGACTTAACTATTTTCAAAAGAGTTGCCCAACATTTAAGTACATTACTGAAGAACCGTAGTATGAGGTAATTTTCTGAAAACTATACATGTTGTTCAGTTATGCAAGAGTCAGTCATGCGATACAATGTATTTATAATGAATACCAAGTTGACACATTGATATTAATTGTCAACGGGCGGGAAAAGTGGTCGGTGGTCAAAAAGGAAATTGCAGAAAGGTCTCGTGTGTGTGCTTTAATTTTGAAAAAATTAGTACTTTTTACGGTACGAGAAGACTGACAAGAATAGATAGTACACAGATTGATTGAAACAATTGTTTTCTCGGTTAACGAGAGAAAACTCGCGCGTTGATTGGCCCTATCGAGGTGAAGCGAGGAATTCGTGTGCGATATTGCAAACGTCTTGTGCAGTTTCAGTAACAAGAACTGTTTTGGTGGAAAAAGGAAAACAAACTCATTCAAGACAAGAATACAAAGTCTTGTTTCAACTAGACTAAACTTGCTTGTACTGATCGGAAAAAATGGGATTACAATCAAAGTTTAAACCATTTCGTGATTCTTGCATGCGCAATATCGGTGTTTCTCGTGAAATTCAAAGTGGAACTCACTCGACAGATATAATATGCTTCTGTAAAAAACAGCAATCTATTGCCCATAAAGGAAACCATACAAGACCACAACATCGAATTACGATATGAATAAAATATTTGTTGCTTTTCGTTTGTTCACACTTTCTCGCAAACAACCGTCTTACAACTAAAAACCGTCTTAAAACATAAAGCGGCTTTTATTCGATTTTATGCTTCTTCAAATTCAGCTGTCATTTAGGTAGATATATGGGTTATTGACCAAGTGTGAGGTCAAGATGGCTGGATATTGGCCAAGTTCTTTTTTTGCGTGTTTATGGACCTCGACTTCGTCTCGGTCCATATACTCGCAAAAAACGAACGAGGCCAATATCCAGCCATCTTGCCCGAACAAACTTGGTCAATAAAGGATTTATTATATGGCTTTGGGGGTAATTTTTCTTGCGGGATACAGCGGGTAGTCCCGAGCGGGCAAGATGGCTCTATCTCTCCCGTTTTGGTAGCCAGTCACAGCGCACAATAATAAGAAGGGGTTAACGTTTTTGGTCAAAATGATTTTTATTATTTTTTATAAGGAGTAATGGGTTGAAACTCGGAGCGGAACTTCCCAATACAATGTTTGTTTGGCTACCCCACGGTTATTTTATAAAGCTTGTGAGCTGCTTTGTGGTCCTTGTGATGGAAATTTGAGCAAAAGCAAGTGCAGTGACAAGAGAGAAACATGTCCCGATTTTTGGAACTACGCAATTATTAGAAGCTTTATTTGCTGCCGTTTCAATTTGTTCTCGATTTGTCGGGAACTTTTGAAGATAGAGGCAGCTTTGTCACATCGCCTTCTCGCGGTTAGCTTGCCATACAGGCGGATTAGCGGAGCAGACGGTGAAGCGTGATACACGAGCGAGCAGTGGTCGCCCTCCGCCCTCCTGGCTGTGTCGTGTCCCGTTTCGCTCTCTTGCACGCGGGAAAATTAAAGCGTTTCCATATAAGGCATGGCTACCAAGCCAGAACATGTCGGAGTAGTTTGGTTGGATTTGCGGGTTTTAAGTCTGTTTTGAGGAAATTACACTCTCTTCATGACATATAAAAGCTAAAAAATCAAGACAAATGACAGCTAACAAACTTTCCGCTCCGATGGTGAGTTTATTTCACATAATGACAGTGCCGGCATATGTGGCACAGTAAAAAAGCAAGACGGTGAATAAGCTTATTTGGTTAAGTTTATTATATACGACTGCTTTCATATCAGTGAATTCACAGAAAAATAATACTATGATATCAAGATAAGCTTATCAGTTTTCCGATATTTACATGTTTTTATTTAAATGTTTTATTTGTTTATGCAGAAGCTTGGGGAGGGAGGAGGAAAAGCACTTAATTTTCACATAAGCTTTTAATTACAGTACATCAGTTGATGTGAACCTCTTTGCAACGTCCATCCCAGGGTGCATTCAGAGTGAGTTATGCGGAAGATCTTAGGTGTGGCCTTTAAAATTTTGTGGCATCGTGGCTTGCAATTGGAGTTTTTGACATATGTTGTGTAGCGACATGCAAATTTGCTGGTGCTGGCATTAAATAAATGCGTAACCTCACAAGGCGAATTGGCGGGCTAAACTTCAACATACCCGGCCACTGTGTTTTCAAATGCTGCTAACGCAGTCCCACAGTTGTCATAATTAACATAACTGTATATAAAAACCACGAATATACCACATTCTTTCATCCACTGTGGCACTCCAGTTGGTTGACCTGTGTAAGGTTATTGTCTGGAAAACCCACATTCCTGTTAGGGCACGGAAATGGCCACCCCGCTTAACTTTTGCAGGGGCATCTCACGACATAGTTACTAACTATGTCACAGCATAGTTATTAACTATGGTCATGGCTAGTAAACTGGTACCGTAACTGAGACGTGATAATACATGTGAAGAACATGTGAGCATGTGAGCAGGCCATGTAGCCTTTGGACTTTCTTTCCATGCGCTCTCGATCACAGAGTTAGCGTTGGATACTTTTGCCGTGGGATTTTGAGGCTGTATTATATTCAACAGTATGATGTTATTTAAACGTTCATTCGGGCTCACAAGGAACTTGTTTATTTTATAAGATGGGTAAGAGTGAACCCTAGCCAGGGAACGGAAATGTAAATACTGTATACTTTGTATCAGGCCAGCGGAAATACTCGAATCAGTCGCGTGGAGTTTGTTTGCGATGAACGAGCATGCGATTGCAAATGTGTACTTATATTTGAGCTTCCTGCTTAGAGTAATGTTTGTAAAAAAATACTTTTACAAATTACAAGTTAATAATGTGAGAATATTTCACACGAAATCTGAAGGCTGATGTAAATATTTTAGTCCTATTAAACTTGTAAGTCGGAACCTTGGGCAGTCATGCAACGTAGTTTGTACCGAGACCTGTCAATCAGAATGGCATGGAATTTGTCACTGAAATATCTTTCTTTAAAACTCCGGTTGTTGAAGAAAAAGGTTGGCTTTTAGAGGTTGAAAGTCAGCTAGGGAAATCATTTAAGGTATCTGTATAAAAGTTTATACGGCGTCGAACGCACTCTCCTAATCTTTGATTACCGCTAGTTTTAGTGCTTACTTTATGCCTTATTCATTGACTGCGGGTCTGCGGACAGCAGTAGTACTTCAGTTTAACACTTACACACACATGTACATGTAGTGTAATACTTCTTCATTGACTGCGAACTGTGGTAGCACTTCAGTTTAACACTTAGGTGTAGTTTAATACTTATTCATTGACTTCGGGACTACAAAACTGTGGTAGCACTTCAGTTGAACACTTAGTAAATACGTATAAACTTGCTAGCCGACTGAAGACCATGGACCACGGAAGCAGTAGATTTAAGGAGGGCGTGACTGGCCGGATATTCTGAAGTTGCTTTCATTAGCATGATAACCGTGGCTTCTAAACTTCTCTTTATCCCCCATTTTATCCCATGTTGTATGTTGTATCCAGGCTGATAATGAGTACATGTATTTTATACGATCGGTTAGAGTCCACTTAAAGCTTCCCAGTGAACATTATACATGTAGGAAGAAAATTAAGATTACTTGAGCAAGGCAACATAGGACTTTGGTCAAAAATATTCTGGGTGCCAGCATGATTTTATCCTTGGTGTGGAATTTAAAACAAACCTTTGCATATTTTATCAACGTAGAAGTCTTGCAGAATGCACCCTGGCGTCCATCACTGAGGCAGAGCTAACTGGCAATATGGAGAGGTGGCCATGGCTTCGATAAGAGTGAAGTGCATAGATCAGTGCACTTACATGTACACTTACACTTACAGAAAAGGGCATGCCCGCAAGTACACTGTAGGAAAGGTTAATCTAGGTGGGCCACGCCCTAATAGGTGAATTACAAAAAGTGCATCGCTAGGAATAAATTTTTCTGGCCATTGTAGAAAGGTGGGCTTAACAATAGGGGGATTCATGCTGACGTCATTTGTTACATTTTTGCTTATTTGTATACAACTTTGCTTACAGAAATAAACATGTTAGATATGAATTGACGCCAGGCAGCTAAAGAGCTAGCAAAACGTAATACATGCTGAAATTCTAAGCTCTTTGTGTGTAATATTGAAGGAGAAATTGTCTTTCAAAAACTGCAAAATTTCTGGGTGGCAAAAGCACTAATTAGCTCATACATTCTTTGTTAAATTTTGAGTTTTTAGACCCGTGTTGCACAAAAAGTATTCAATACATCAGGCTCATATTCATTGGCAGAGTTAATTGTACTATGACCTTTTAATATTCAGAACTGATTTATTTGTAGCTCCTTCAGAAACTGAATTGCTTATGCTAATGAGG
>CM042757.1:7904644-7920900 GCA_022496165.2 Catalaphyllia jardinei | reverse complement strand
TCAACACTGTTAAGAGACAAACGTAACTTGTACTTAGTTGTCCAATGATCTTCAGTTGATTTTCCCTGAGTTGCTACAGCACAGATAAAGAACTCACATTGGAGGTTGATTTGGAGGTAGTCATTAGGATTGTTGTTACTACTGGGTGACCATGCCCCAGCTCCATTCAGTCGACCTCTGGAAGCTACATTACCGCTACTGCTTGACGAGGCTGAAAACCTGCTGTCTGGAAATGCTTTTCTGCTGGAGACTCCAAGAGCCTGGATTTGACATGCTGAAATCAATAATTAAACAATCTATCAAAGACTGAGCCATACCCAAATCAGGATGTACATGTGCATAACATTACAGGCTTGAAGCTGGATCTCTTGATCCAGATTCCAGATTTTGGAATAACTATTTATCATACCTCTTCTTTCAGAATACACTTCAACTTCACACAGTGTTAATGCATTATTCAATAAACTTCTGATTGTCACATATCTTCCATACAAAGGAGGGCGACAAAAGAAGGATTTACCCTCCCCTCTTGGAACGCTGTAACCACTGCCACACATAGGGTTGGTCACACCCCCATCACTGATCTCTGACCCTTGAAGAAAAGTAGACAAGACAGTAACAGAGAATGACACCAAAACTGTGCTTCACATTTGCTGTGTTGCCTTTCATTGATTATCAATTCTATGGTCAAAGGACAACTCTTGGTTTACAGTACTCATGATTTTATCAGAAGTTATGTCAGTGTTACCAGCTGAAGTCTAATGCAATTTTTATTCAAACGTTTACAGAACTATCATTCTAATATTAATGATACAAAATTCCTACAGTACATAAAAAGTACTTACACTGTAAGGTTACATACAGTGTAGTATAGCAAAGCTACATGTAGTTAATATACAGCTTAAACAATAATTATTACATATGTATGTACATGAGTATTTTCAGTTGCATTGGCTTGCAATTGGGAAACTGATATTCAGGAGTCTTCTAAGTACAAGTACATAATGTAGCATATACAGTATACATAAAAAATAAACTGCACTGATCTATATTATATACTTATTAATCACATAGTTGTCCCAAGGGAAAAAGTTAATTTTGTTTTCCTGAAGATCTCAATGTTTCCTGAGACAGAGATTCAACAGAAAAGAAAACTGTTTCCTGAGGCTGAAGGGACCACAGTAATTAAATGTTCTGTTGCATGTACATCAAGCTGGAAAGCTGGAGTTTAGACTGTAAAGAAATCAGGTAAGAGGAAGTCGATATAACCTCTGATTAGTGGAAGCATGGTCAATCACCAAGGCAACACAGTCATTTAGATTTAGCAACAGCCATGCATGTGACCATAAATCACCCCATAAGAGTGCACATTAGATTCATCTAAAATTAATTTCTGCTATAATTATAACAATGTGCTACAGCTGCTGTACATGTATGTTGAACTGAGCTGAGCCGCACTGGGTTGAAGAACACCTGTACACTGCACTATGTTACACTGCACTGTGTTACCCTGCACTACACAGGATTGTTTTAATTTATACAAAATAGTGTTGAAAAGGGCTAGGCTTGGCTGTGCTAGTCTATACTGTACTGCATTTATGTACATTGAAACATATATTAATAGAAGGCCCATTGCAAACAGATATTGGCATGTTGATGGCAAAACAAGCTGAATGGTGTATTGGCATGTAATTGAACCTTTAAGAAACACTATAAAATTGATAGAAAAGCTAACTTACCCACTCTGATTTCAAATTTGCTCAACCTAAATGCCCACTTAGGATGTCCTCTGTTGACTACGTACACTTCCGAAACTGGCTCTACTTGCCCTAGGTCAACTCTCCACCAGGGTTTAAATTCCCATGGTGTATGTGTACAAGATCCTTTGGAATAGGTTGTTTCACTATTACCATCCACTCCTCGGCTGCTTAAACCACCATGAGCTGTGCCGCCTTTCTGATCGGTGTGCTTTCCAAAGGCCAGATTTTCTTGAAAAAAGCATTGATGCATGATCATCATGACATTGGATTAACACAAGTTTCTATGGTTTATATAGGCTGATAAACCACAAGGGATGTTGGTAGAACACGAGAAGAATTCATAAATCACAAGCTGCGGGTGAGTGATTTACGAATTCCTCAAGTGTTCTCCCAACATCCCAAGTGGTTTATCAGCCTATAAACCATAGAAACTTGTGGTCTACAATGTATTGCTTATTTTTAAGAAGGTTACGACACTTTTAAATTTAAATTTCGAAGACATGTTTCGATGTTACGAACATCATCGTCAGTTAAAGAATATTTGAAAAACCGTTAGGACTATATAACAACTAGGCGAAACATGCATACATAATTAATTATGATTAAGTGACATATTTGAGTGAATAACAAAGTGTTGGAAAGAATATTAAGCCTAAAGGGTAAGTGTCAGATTGACGTGATGAACTTGCTGGTTTAAATTAGGTTTTTCCCAGTTTATGTGCATAGCCTCCTTAAGTTTAAGCTGAAATTTATTGCTTATAATTATATAATAATTCAAAAGACACGCAATTTTTCCATGAGTTTACCGGCACAATAAACCATAGCTGATTGACCAATCAGAGCATGTGCATTGATTTGGCTATTGTAAATATAGTCCTTAAACTTTCTAAGAGAGGCAATGCACATGATGAATCTTTTTTAAGGGGTTATGGAAAGGGCTGTTGAGAAGTTACAGGTATCAAAAAAACTCTTACAGAATAGAATTTAAAACACTGTTTTCAAGTGGCATCTTTAGGAGCGAATACTTCGAAGGTGGATTTCAACATGACGCATACATAAACAGTTACTTCTAGCAGCTTCGATGGCACAGTTTTCTGTACCTAGACATTTCGGTTTTTTAAAGAAGTAAAGAAACAGACCAGAAAAAAAATCAGCTGGCCTTGAATTGAAGTGGTGTCGCGACAAAACAAACTCAAATCTGGCTCGTTTGGCCCCTTATTTGCTTGGGCTTGTGAAGCAACAGTAAGACATTAGCATAATTACAGTATATAAATAACATAACTTGCAGTGGTTCGAACAACTAGCGGCAAATGCCAAATCAGTTTGATATAGCAAGGGAGACACCTAGCTGCGATACATTTGGCCATGAGCTATAGCGAGCTATACTTTGTTTGCTGCTGTGCCCTGAAACAGACTGGAAAATTTGCATCGGAAAACAAGGTTATTTGTTTATTTTAACTAATATTAAAACGATGTTTCATTCCTAACATCACTTTGTGTCAACAATTATTTTGAGACAGAGGATTTTTAAAAAAAATTAACATAAACACTTTGTTTATTGGGCTTGTTACACAATCGAGACAAAGCCATGGTTCCTTACCTTAAAGTTAATTTGAAGACCAATTTTGTGTTTGGTTTAGTCTCACCCGACTGCTGACTGAGTTAGACTGCTCAATTATTTTTCTGAGTCATTTTCTAAAAAGAAACAGCTTTTTTCTTCTACCTGCTTCTTACATATAACTGTTCAGTGCCTCGACAAGACTTTTTTGGATCTTATCTTTTGCCCAGTCATGTAATTATCTAAATTCTTAAAACTTTCCGTCATTTTAAAACACAGAGGGAAAAACTGTAATGATGATATCAATTGTGCAGACTGTCCTCTGATAGATCATAGTGAAAACCAATCAAAGTGCAAGAATAATTTGGATTATTACATAAACTGTGTCAGCTTTTACTTCACATTCATCTAATACCAGTTATCTGAAGATTTCCTGCATGTCAAAAAGAAATCACAGTTTCCCTGGGTGCCAATAGGCAGTAAGCATTTCTTGATTGTGTGTGTATCAGCTTCACTACCGTATGCAGAGTTGTAAATACATAAAAATAGAGTATTCTGTTGAGTTACCTCGAGAATAAATTTCCACCTCACACAGCTGGAGAACTTGACTCTTTGTAGTCATGATACCAACATATCTACCAGTCGTCAGTGGATTAGTAAAACATATGGCCGATGCTCTGAACTGAATAAAACTATAGCGTCCTGTGCACTCAAGGTTGTTTGCCACATCTGTAGAGTTACCTAGGCCATAAAAAAACATGAGCTTCTATTGAAATTCTCAGCAGAACTCTCCTAGGGCTTTCACTATGGGTGGACCACCTGAATTTTGAGAAGGGTGGGTAATTTTGTAAAAAAAAATTGCAACAATAATTATTACTTAAGTGAAATACATTTGAACAATGTTAAAAGCAGGTCATATTGCAAACTCTATGGTCAAAGCACGCCTATAATTTTCTCATAATGAAAAACAAAGTTACTTATATGTATAATTATTATCTGTCCTGGGCTAGTTTCAACTAAAGAAGTTTGGCAATAAATGCTCTAAACTACCTGGCCAGTACTATTTTGAGCACACCTTAGATCTATAGACCTTTCTCCAAAATGACGGCCGAAATTTCAAATACCGGTAAGTAAAAATAAAAAACCTATATCAGCACTAGAAAGAACACCTTTAGTTTAGTAACCCTGCAAAGGTTCAGCATTTCAGGTGTAATATCAGCTGAGAAAATGTAATATGATAATTGAAAAATTTAGAGATGTTTGTATGACTGGGGGTATAATGCATACCCCCAGTCATACAAATGTCTGTAAATTTTCCAATTTTCAACTTACCTTTTCATCAGCTGATATGACACCTGAAATGCTGAAACTTTGCAGTTTTTCTACAGTAAAGGTATTCTTTCTAGTGCTAGTATATGTTTTTTATTTTAGCTAATTTTAACTCATCTGAATTTTCGGCCACCATTTTGGAGAAGGGTCTATAAATCTATCAAGTAATTCACACAATCTGGCCTTGAATTACAACTTTTTGCTTAATAAACAAATCAAGGCCTCCTTTTAGTGATAATTTACAGAATACTGTATGTGCTCTTATACAAGTAATACTGCTTCTTCCATGTAGTATGTCTCAGAGTTACATTTTAAGAACACTGTATGTACTCACCAAATGTTATTTTGTAGTCTAAATTATTTTTTCCTGAATCGCCTGTGAACCTGTTAACTATGTATATTTCATAGACTGCTGCGTGACCCAAAGCCAGGTCTACTCGCCACCAGCTGGGGTTGTCTTGGTTTGTATGTGAACAGTGTTTGTTAACCATATCAGTGTCTGCATTTCCATCCACTGCTCTTCCCGACTCAGCAGCACCAATCAGAACATCACTGTATGTTGATGACTGATTTGTGAGCTTTCCAAGAGCAAGATTCTCTGTGTGTCAGTCAGCAAAAAATAAATAAACTCTTATGTTACAAATATGTAGAAAAATATACCTAGTAGCAATGTTATTGTAAATATTTGTGCACGTTTATCATAAGCCCCTGGCTTGGGAGATTGAGCAACCATTAGACTCTTTATGTTTACAGCTGTAAATAAAGTTACCTTACCTGACCTTACAGTACCTAAAGCTTTCATAACAGGGCTTCTGATAGATTGCAGAAAAAATGGTAATAAAATTTATTATGCAGCACTTGTTTAACTTAGTTATACTTATTTAACTTAGTTAACAACAGGGAGTGTGTTGCGTAGTAGTTAGCATGGCATTGGCATTAATTTTAAAAGCCTTTTTGGTGGCTTGTGGTGACGTTTCCTGTTGTAAGAGTTTGCATTACTGTAGTAGGCCTGGTGCAGAACAGTTTCCTATGCGCCCGGGTCAGCACTGTCTTATTGTTGCACTGTGGTCAGTGTTTTAGTGTTTTCTTCCACCCTCCTCTCCCTTTTATTATTAATTACTGCTTATTACTGTCATTATTACTTCCACGGAGCTCCTGGCTCTGTGTGATGGGTGCTTAGGCTGGGGCTGGGTATGGCGGGTGGGGCTCGTGGCTGGATTGCAGGTAGGGCAGGCTTTTGGGGTGCTCTTGCTACCTGGGTTTGGGGTTGGCAGCTCCAGCTCCCAGGTTCCTGGACACCCAACCTCCACATGTGACACAGGCATTTAGGTCTATTATGTGGCCAATTATGCAGTTTCATTTTAGTTAATTTAATCTTGATTTATTAGGTCTAAGATAATCCATTTTCTTGCTGTTTAAGAAGCAATCAGAGCAGAGAGGAATGATGAAAACAGCTGAAATAAATCATTTGATGCCTCATTTTAAATTATTGAAATCAGAGGTCAATTTATTGTCACATGCAAAATAATAATAAACAAAGACAACTTCACTAGACACAAGCATGACAGTTCAATTGCTATGGGGGGGGGGTACTTAACAAAGTTCAGTTAATTAACTTGTTTATTAATAACTTGTTGTTTGTAATTTTTAGTTATTTGGAAATTGTGGTCGATATACTATTTATTGTACAAGACTCCAAATAAACATGTCTGTCTGTCTGTCTAAGGGGAGACTGTGCCCTGGGGTCCAGCCCCTTACCCTTTTATATACCATTTTAACAGAAAAGGTACCCCTTTTATATACCTACTTTAGGAAGTCTTGTTCTCAATTTTATGTAGTACTTAATAAATAAACTGATACAGCCATAAGGGACGTCTATCCGAAATAATTATTATAATAATTAAAGGCCCTTTTAAATACCTAAATGATCGATTTTCATACCCTTTTATTTACCTCAACTTGTGAAATCCCTACCCTTTTATATATCTGAAGCCTGAAAAAGGTACCCCTTTCAGGCTGAGCCTCCCTGTATAAGCCATTATAGGGAGTAACCTCCCCCCACCCCACAAGGTGCTTTGTCCATCACAAACTTTGTAGATGATCAACCACCCAGCGTGCCCAATTGATGAAAACTAATAATTAATATAATTGATATCGATCAATATAATCAATATTAATTTATCAATATCGGAAATAGATGAAAATTGATCACCAAGAAAATTGTGAGTATCGATTTTCACCGCTATTATTGATTTTTCTTGTTTCATTTTAATTTCAGTGAAAAAGGTAATGGACAAGAGATTTGCTTTCTCCGCGGTAAAAGAAACTTAAAGGAATTCAACTTTTAATTGTTGGAGCCCATTTTCTTTTGATTAAATATTGTTCTCTTGACTGTGTCATTTATGTTTTTAACTCTGTAAAGCGGTAGCATCGCAAGGTTAATGAACTACAGTACATGCTTTTAATGTCTCAACAACAGTAAAAGTTTATTGCACTCATAAAGCCACCTGAAAATCAAACAAGTTTATGGTGAAGTGTTTTTCTTGAGCTACTGAAAGGGTGGCTAATAGCACAGCTGCAGAAATGAAAATTGCATGTGCCTTGAGATTCTCATATTGATTTTGTAGTGTCTCGACAAAAACAGCCAACTTGCACATTAAATTAATAACGTATTGCATATTCGACTGAACACGCACGCCGTTTATGCAGCAAGTCCCGGGAGCAAGTCTGAAAATTGAAGGTATCCTCTTTCAAGAGTTACCGACTAAGATCAATGTTAATCGATGACAATCGATGAAAATCGATAAGTTATAATCGATAGCAATTATGAGGAGAAGGATTGTTAGTATTGATTTTCATCAGTTAATTGAGACAATCGATAATAATGGGTTAATTATTATCAATTATATTGATTGCTTTCCATGATCGATTTTCATCGATTGGGCATGCTGGGTCAACCACTATGTTGAATGAAAAACATCAGACCATCGCCAACATGAAATGTTCCTTCAGTGTACTTTCTTGCTTGGTGTTGCGCTGAAATATTTACAGGAAAGTGCAACCTTTTTTTCTCCTGCAAAAAAGCGCTCAGTGTTTTAGCAACAAAGTTATCCTTAAAAGGGGTTGTTTGTTTCAATTGAAACAAAATAACTACATATTGACTTTCAAGAAGTTTTCAAGCCAATACAGTGTACTTACATCGTAAGTACAGTGTATGAAGAGATCATATGACTTCTTAAAAATACATCAATGTTTGTGAATGGTGTATTTACAAAAAAAGATTACCAAATCACCCCTCAATATTAAAAACCAGCACCTGCACCAGCACCTGTAAAATGATTCCTACAACAATTATTTGTTTGTTTGTTCAACAAACAAACACTTCCAGGTGGCAAGCTTAACAATACTCATTTAAGTGCAGTTAATGGAGCATGATGGTATTCACATAATTATAATCACTAGCTCACTATCCTTAAATGTAACGCAATAGAACTGTTACGCATTAGAACATTCTAATCGTGTACTGCATAAAAATTTGAGACCTACTGTATGAATCTACGTATGTATGTATCCATCGTGGACACCAATTTGGCCCCCCCCCCCCAAAAGAAAAAAAATTCTTCAGGGGCAAAATTCTTCATGGGGCAAATGATGTCATGTCCATGCTCGTGGCATCTGTGTTACGTTGTGTAGTTGTATAGCATAGCGTGACAAAGGAGCCCTATTCCCTTCAATACATTTGAGTAGACCATGCAATTTGCATCATTAAGCCCCTGGGTCCAGTGTCTTTCATGGTCTCCTGATCCTTGTCCACCCTATTAACTGGCACCTTTTAGGAATTTACTGGCCCCATACCTTTTCAATCAATTATCTGATGCCCTGGAATTGACTCTAAAAAACAATTATAACTTGGGGAACATCATTCACATTTTTGATGATGTCTTCATCGTCGAGCTATACCGCTGGCAATGCCTGTTCAGTTTCAGCACCTTACTCCACTTCTTTATATCAGTATGTGCCCCTGTAGTTGCATCCAAGACCATGGGCACCTCCCAAGTATTGGAATTCATGAGTATTGAGCTCAACAGAACTTGTATGGAGGCCCGACTTCCTGAGAACAATTCCTTTGCACCAAGGCACTCTTAAATACTCTTACAGGTCCCTGCTCAGTGCATTTAATTGAGCTCCCGTCACTTATAGGTACCCTGCAATTTCCCTGCAAAGACGTCATCCCAGGGCAGACCTTCCTGCAACAAATGATTGACCTTACCATTTCAACCATTTCTATCACATCCATCCAAACAAAGAATTTTGTAAGGACCTTCCTTGCTGGGTGGAATGGGCATTCCATTTTCCTTGACTCCATTGTCACCCTGTCCCCTAACATGAATATGTGTACCAAAGCTTCCAGTACTATCGATTTTGGGGGATATTTTAATGAGAAATGGTTTCAGGGCAGGTGGCCTCCCCATATGCAAATTAACAAAGATCGGGGCATAACCATCGAATGGCAGGAAATGGGAAGCGTATTCACTTCTGGTGCGATAACAGATCAGTGGTCGCTATCTTGAACTTCGGTCGCTCAAGAGCTCCCCGAATTGTGCACCTCCTGCAGTTTCTCGTCTTTATATCCATGAAGCATTCTTCTCATTATCAGGACCCACCATGTTTCGGGCTTCTCCAATGAGATTGCTGATGCTCTCTCACGCTTTCAGGTATCTTGTTTCTGGGCAGCTGCTCTGACAGCCAAGCGAACCCCTTGCTCCATCCCGCCTTCACTCATGACCCTCTAAGTTACGACATACGCAAACTGGGACCAGGCATGGACTCCAAATCGTACATACGCCTCTGCAGAATTTTGTCTGATGAACAGCATCATAAGGCACCTTAATATATTTTTCCACTTATTTAGCTACAAAAGTTAAACATAACACCATAAAACTTTACTTGGACACAGTATGCAATCTTCACATTTCATGTGGGTATGGCGACTCCCTCCTGGGTAAACTTTTATTAAAAAACGTTGCTAGTGTCACGCTATCGGTTAAGTCTTTCAGCAACTTCCCAAGCGACCTTTTTCACTAACTTAGTGGCACTATTTAATGCTCTTTTATGCCTCTTCTTGTCCAATTCAGCATGTGCCAGCGCAGTTGGCTTGCACTGCTGGGGAGATAAGTAATGGCTTGACAACTGATAGTGCCATTTTTAGCTGTTTTACATTCAGCTCGAGAGAGATATAAGTGAGGTTCGTTTGTCACGCTGGAAGTCACACAGGCCAACCTAATGCAAGGCAGTGCTCCCATTTCCCCATTAAGGCCAACTTGCGTTGTTCATTGTCTTTATTTGGTAGCCCGCATGTTAAGTAAACATTGCACCGCAGTTGGTGAGTTCTGTTAAGGAACAGTGACATTAAAATGTTTAAATCGTCAGACAACTTAACATAAAGCAAGTTTTACTCTTTTACCTTAAATTGTGCGATTTTGTACTTATTCTGTGATTTTTCTGGAATTATATTATTTGCTGTGGTTTTAGATCAATTATGCGAAATTGCAACATTGCATAATAAATTAGAAGCCCTGCCACAATGAACAGTGATTTAATAACCCTTTATATAAATGGAACAAAAATGTTGCACTTAAGTTTATAGATCTGATAAGTAGTTTCTATAATTTATTATAAACTTTAGTTTCATAATTAAGTTGATAAAAATAGTATTGATAAAGAGTTCTTAAGTGTAGTATTCAAATGTACAGTATATATAATGTTATTTGAATGTGTTCTTGGGCAAGGTATTTTACTCTGACTCATACATGTACATGTATAAAGGCCTCTTTCCACCTAGGTGTACAAATGGGTACCATGCGCTAACTTTAATGCTTATGCTTGGGATAACTCTGTGGTAGACTAGCATCCATTGGAGTAGAAATACTTCTGATGGCTAATAATTATGCTACAAAAGCCAGAGAGAAGCACAGGATATGCAGACTCAAACTTATTTACAACACATTTACAGTATTTGTCATATAGTACTTTTAATAATACAAGTATTATATAATCACCTGGTTTTTGCTTTGCTCCAAACACCTCTGCTCTCAAACACATACCACCATGGTAAGTTTGTGGCAAAAATTGCAAATACCTAGCTAAAACACCTTCATTAAGAATATACTTAATCGCAGAGTTTCTGTCCTCATTCCCCTTAAGAGACTGAAATTAAAAAAGTAAAAAACACTGTTAGTTTCGATTATGTAACAAATTTATTTTCTTTTAGTCAGATTCTCCAGCAAACTATCTTTACTTTAAAATCATAAATTAAAACACTTGTAAAATAATAATAGTCACACAGCAATAGTACTCAAAACTTTGTAGTTGAGCAGTAAACATATTGCCTACAAAAATTATTTCATGTAACTGTAGAAAAGTCTGAATCATTTCCTTATGTACGAAAATATAATGATTCATTTCACACACTACCTTAACTTGTCCAATTTCTGTATAATCTGTCCATGTTGACCCATCTATGGATGATTGTAGAGTGTAGTTCTTCACCCACTGATCTGCTTGAGAATTTCCTTGAATGGACACAGCACAGATGATATGAAGTGTTTGTAGATCAATCTGTAGATATGGATTACTGTCACTTGTTCCTGCACACCATGATGATCCCGAGTTCAGTCGACCATTCTTGGCTGCTGTGTTGGCATTTCTTTCAGATGAAGCTGTTATTTTACTGTCTGGAATTGATCCACTCTGCATACCAAGATCCAAATTAACACAGTCTCCTGCAGTTAAAAATACAATGTAGCATATTGTTTAGTACTTTTCATGAGAGAAAACTCACTTCTTTGTAGTGTAAGACACATTGTACTGTCTCATAAAACATGGTTAACACAGAAATCACTCATCAAAGTTCCCTGACTTTTCCCTGATCAAAATAAAACTTCCCAGACCAAATACATGTAACTAAAAAATGTCAGAACTACATGTACTTGTAGTAGCAGCTTCTGGCCTCAACTTAAAGCCCTCCTTTACACTCAATCATTAAGATGGATAAGCCTTCACCAAATGTTCCTTCCTCACAAAGCAAAAAGTCAGCCTCAAACTCATGGCATCATATTTTGAAAATCGCCAAGCAAGAGTGAAGCTAGGGAATACAATGAGGGGATGGAGGAAGGTGGAAAGAGGGTGCCCTCAAGGCTCTTCCTTCGGGCCTTTGATGTGGAATCTTTATCAGAATGATCTGACTTATGTAATGAACTCGAATATCTCCATGTATGCAGATGATCACCAGTTTTTTGAAGCAAATAAAGATGTCCAAGTTAGTACAAAGAGAACTGTTTACAGGGAAACTTTACTAAATATGGTAGCATGCTCATTAGCAAGCAAAAAGATGCCAATATCAATATTGACATAGATGGTAATAAAGTTTCCCACTATCAGAACATTAAATTATTAGGTGTAAACATTGATTCTCAATTGACTTTTAATGACCATATAAGTGAGATTTGCAAAAAAGCTAGTCAGAGAGTGGGAGTAACGACAAGGTTGCACAACTTGATCCCAACCACTGCTAAGCCACAGCTGTATGAGGCTGCATTCTTGCCCTATCTGACATACTGCAGTACAGTATGGCATTTTTGTAGGGGAAGTGATGCAAGAAAAGTGGTGCGTGTCCAGGAGAGGGGTCTTAGTATAGTTTTCTGTGACTAGAACGCTAACTATAAGCAGTTGTTAGAATGGGCTAATTTGCCCACCCTAGTGAACGGTAGACTGCAAGATGTCGCAACCATCATGTATAAAGTAAAATTTAAGCTAAACCCAAGTTATAGACAAGATTTATTTTCAAAAAATCATATAGTGTATAACTTAAGAGTTAAAGAATTTACTAATCCAAGGTTTAATTCTATTCATTATGGCAAACATTCCCTTAGGTATTTAGGACCTGTGCTATGGGCTAAGCTACCTTCCCGTATTAGGACTTTGCATTCACTAGCGGGTTTTAAGAGGCCAGTTAGAGGACTAGATTTGGAAATGTTAATGGACGATGGTGGCTGTGTGGACTACTTGGTTTGCAGTGCATGACGCTTAGTAATGTCTTCATTGGGCTCCGATTATTCCTCCCCCCCCCCCTCGTCTTTTATCGTCTGGGAATCAAGGTGCCATGGCCTAATTCTGCTGACCACAAATTTCACGTAAATTATTCGTATATTAATATTTGGCTATTTATTATTTTATTTAAATTATTTTGCTGTGTCCTTACTTAGAGGTTTTATTACTGCTATTTTAATAATTGACACATGAATAAAGTTATTATTATTATTATTATTATTATTATTATTATCATTGTGACCCCAGATAGTCCTTCCAGCCTTCAATGAAACCCACTGTGCTACATTATTTCAATTTTCCCTCACTTTTCTTCAAATTGGGAATTTTCCGTCTCAAAATAAAATTACCTGACTCTCCCCTAACCTTGAAGAATTTTTTTCCCTGACCATTTCCTGATGTGTGGCAACCCTGCAAAATGCAGAGTCTGACCAATAACAAAGACTACAGTCAAACCTCTGTACAGGTATGTTGCCACCCTAAAGGGGAATCCTTGTTTACAATATTTTCCTCATTAGCATAAGCAATTCAGTTTCTGAAGGAGCTACAAATAAATCAGTTCTGAATATTAAAAGGTCATAGTACAATTAACTCTGCCAATGAATATGAGCCTGATGTATTGAATACTTTTTGTGCAACACGGGTCTAAAAACTCAAAATTTAACAAAGAATGTATGAGCTAATTAGTGCTTTTGCCACCCAGAAATTTTGCAGTTTTTGAAAGACAATTTCTCCTTCAATATTACACACAAAGAGCTTAGAATTTCAGCATGTATTACATTTTGCTAGCTCTTTAGCTGCCTGGTGTCAATTCATATCTAACATGTTTATTTCTGTAAGCAAAGTTGTATACAAATAAGCAAAAATGTAAAAAATGACGTCAGCATGAATCCCCCTATTGTTAAGCCCACCTTTCTACAATGGCCAGAAAAATTTATTCCTAGCCATGCACTTTTTGTAATTCAGCTATTAGGGCATGGCCCACCTAGATTAACCTTTCCTACAGTGTACTTGCGGGCATGCCCTTTTCTGTAAGTGTAAGTGTACATGTAAGTGCACTGATCTATGCACTTCACTCTTATCGAAGCCATGGCCACCTCTCCATATTGCCAGTTAGCTCTGCCTCAGTGATGGACGCCAGGGTGCATTCTGCAAGACTTCTACGTTGATAAAATATGCAAAGGTTTGTTTTAAATTCCACACCAAAGATAAAATCATGCTGGCACCCAGAATATTTTTGACCAAAGTCCTATGTTGCCTTGCTCAAGTAATCTTAATTTTCTTCCTACATGTATAATGTTCACTGGGAAGCTTTAACTGGACTCTAACAGATCGTATAAAATACATGTACTCATTATCAGCCTGGATACAACATACAACATGGGATAAAATGGGGGATAAAGAGAAGTTTAGAAGCCATGGTTATCATGCTAATGAAAGCAACTTCAGAATATCCCGCCAGTCACGCCCTCCTTAAATCTACTGCTCCCGTGGTCCATGGTCTTCAGTCGGCTAGCAAGTTTGTACGTATTTACTAAGTGTTCAACTGAAGTGCTACCACAGTCTGTAGTCCCGAAGTCAATGAATAAGTATTAAACTACACCTAAGTGTTAAACTGAAGTGCTACCACGGTTCGCAGTCAATGAAGAAGTATTACACTAAATGTACATGTGTGTGTAAGTGTTAAACTGAAGTACTACTGCTGTCCGCAGACCCGCAGTCAATGAATAACGCATAAAGTAAGCTCTAAAACTAGCGGTAATCAAAGATTATGAGAGTGCGTTCGACGCCGTATAAACTTTTATACAGATACCTTAAATGATTTCCCTAGCTGACTTTCAACCTCTAAAAGCCAACCTTTTTCTTCAACAACCGGAGTTTTAAAGAAAGATATTTCAGTGACAAATTCCATGCCATTCTGATTGACAGGTCTCGGTACAAACTACGTTGCCTGACTGCCCAAGGTTCCGACTTACAAGTTTAATAGGACTAAAATATTTACATCAGCCTTCAGATTTCGTGTGAAATATTCTCACATTATTAACTTGTAATTTGTAAAAGTATTTTTTTACAAACATTACTCTAAGCAGGAAGCTCAAATATAAGTACACATTTGCAATCGCATGCTCGTTCATCGCAAACAAACTCCATGCGACTGATTCGAGTATTTCCGCTGGCCTGATACAAAGTATACAGTATTTACATTTCCGTTCCCTGGCTAGGGTTCACTCTTACCCATCTTATAAAATAAACAAGTTCCTTGTGAGCCCGAATGAACGTTTAAATAACATCATACTGTTGAATATAATACAACTCAGCCTCAAAATACCTCATTCTTTCATCTTACAAAAGATGAAAGAATGAGGTATATTCGTGGTTTTTATATACAGTTATGTTAATTATGACAACTGTGGGACTGCGTTAGCAGCATTTGAAAACACAGTGGCCGGGTATGTTGAAGTTTAGCCCGCCAATTCGCCTTGTGAGGTTACGCATTTATTTAATGCCAGCACCAGCAAATTTGCATGTCGCTAAACAACATATGTCAAAAACTCCAATTGCAAGCCACGATGCCACAAAATTTTAAAGGCCACACCTAAGATCTTCCGTATAACTCACTCTGAATGCACCCTGGGATGGACGTTGCAAAGAGGTTCACATCAACTGATGTACTGTAATTAAAAGCTTATGTGAAAATTAAGTGCTTTTCCTCCTCCCTCCCCAAGCTTCTGCATAAACAAATAAAACATTTAAATAAAAACATGCAAATATCGGAAAACTGATAAGCTTATCTTGATATCATAGTATTATTTTTCTGTGAATTCACTGATATGAAAGCAGTCGTATATAATAAACTTAACCAAATAAGCTTATTCACCATCTTGCTTTTTTTACTGTGCCACAAAATATGCCGGCACTATCATTATGTGAAATAAACTCACCATCGGAGCGGAAAGTTTGTTAGCTGTCATTTTTCTTGATTTTTTAGCTTTTATATGTCATGAAGAGAGTGTAATTTCCTCAAAACAGACTTAAAACCCGCAAATCCAACCAAACTACTCCGACATGTTCTGGCTTGGTAGCCATGCCTTATATGGAAACGCTTTAATTTTCCCGCGTGCAAGAGAGCGAAACGGGACACAGGAGCGCGGAGGGCGACCACTGCACGCTCGTGTATCACGCTTCACCGTCTGCTCCGCTAATCCGCCTGTATGGCAAGCTAACCGCGAGAAGGCGATGTGACAAAGCTGCCTCTATCTTCAAAAGTTCCAGACAAATCGAGAACAAATTGAAACGGCAGCAAATAAAGCTTCTAATAATTGCGTAGTTCCAAAAATCGGGACATGTTTCTCTCTTGTCACTGCACTTGCTTTTGCTCAAATTTCCATCACAAGGACCACAAAGCAGCTCACAAGCTTTATAAAATAACCGTGGGGTAGCCAAACAAACATTGTATTGGGAAGTTCCGCTCCGAGTTTCAACCCATTACTCCTTATAAAAAA
>CM042757.1:7899310-7904329 GCA_022496165.2 Catalaphyllia jardinei | reverse complement strand
TAAATAAATGTTTTTTTCTTCACTGACACACAGAGAATCTTGCCCTTCAAAAACCCACTGATCAGTCTTCAACATTCAGTGATGGCTTGATTGGGTATGCTTCATCAGAAAGAGCAGTGGATGGAAATCCTGATACTAATATGAATAACAAACACTGTTCACAGACAAACATAAGCAACCCAAGCTGGTGGCGAGTGGACCTGGGTTCAGATTATGTGCCAGTCTCTGAAATATACATAGTCAACAGGTTTAGTCCAGGTGATCCAACAGGCACTAGTAAAGACTATGAAATAACAATAGGTGAGTACACTTTTACTTGTATTTAAAGCGTATTTCAATAAACCTGTGAGGTGATACTAAAGAAGTAAAATTAAAGACTCTTTAGCGCCAGCTGTGTAACACAGTTCATATATTATTTGATGTGAACACTGTTAACAACATGTACTGTATATAGTGGATGTCATCAGTGTATAATTTAGAAATAGAAAACATGTTTCTATCAAGTTATAGAAACACAAGTGAAAATTTGGGAGAACAAGAAATGGTGTGGGAACACGAGCTGCAGGCAAGTTTTTCCACAGCTTTTAAGAGTTCTCCTAAACTTTCACAAGTGTTTCTATAACTCAATAGAAACACGGAGAACATATGTTTTTGGTTTCTTTTAGAAAACACTGCACTGAAAAAAAAAGAAAGCATTTTGTTAACTTTGATTATCAAAGTGCAAATTCTCTTTGCTCACGCCATCATTACGTCAACATCTCATGCTTAAGTTGTGTGTTTCCATCGAGTTTTAGAAACACGATTCTTAACCAGTCAGTGCACATATTTTCTTAAGACTGTTTTCTTAACTGATTTCTTGCATTTACTTCCGTTGAACCTCCCGTAAGCGACCACCCTAAAGGTAGGTGCTGTGGTCACTTACCAGAGGTGGTTGCTTATGAGGAATTAGATAATATTGATCAAAATTTTGCCTTATTAGCATATGTTAACTGCAGAGACTTACCCATCTAAACCCATGTAATAACTTTTAGAAGCCACAAAAGTATTCAAGCTTTTGTAAATATTTATTCAGAGTGTCATGGATTGCTTCTAGTAAGCTGCCAATGATGAGGTGAATGGAACAAGTTTCATGACGGAAAAATGGAATCTTTAAAGTTACCAAGGCTTTAAAGGGAACTAAATATGAACTTATAGAATTGCTTTGCTATCTTTAGATTGTGTAGTTCCAGAAAATATCCATACCCACCCCATAGAAGGTTAATGGAAATTCCAAGAGGGAGGGGGATTTCAAAAGCCCAAATTTTTGAAGGAAAGTATGATGCTAAAATGGAATTTCTGGAGGGGCGGGACATCAATTTAAAAAACCTTCCATGGGAGGGGTATGGATATTTTCTGGAACAACACATATGACAGCCCTAGGCCTTTTATATTACTGGTGATTCGCATGTTAACCAGCATAAGAAAAACACTAGACCTATAGGCCTTAGACCTTGGTTGTACGATTGCATGAGGTGTTCACGGCAAGTGAAAAAAGTTCGGAAATGCTGTGTGTATCTCTTTGGTTGTAGTTTTAGATACTGTGCATTAGCAAAAGGAACGTTTGCTTAATTTAAGGGGTTGCCTTGATCTGTTTAAAATGCTTACCATTTTTACACATAATTGTACAGGTGCAATAATCACAAGATCCGGTCTAACGGCTCAACACACTTACTTAGAGGCCGTGAGTACCACTTTGTGGTTTGAAATGTCAGATAAATTGTACATTTCTGACATAAACAAGAACATCATACTTCACAAATAAGAAAGCAATGCACTGATACTGCTTTAAAAGTGAAATGAAAGGAAAACTAACTGAAGCAGAAAAGCTTAAAAAGCTGATAGGAGGAGAATGTGTCACATGAATGATGTCATTTGTCAAAAAACAGTGATGCCCTAGGGCAAACAAAACTTCATAACTCCCTTGGGAAACAACAACTTGAACTTTGGGCTCGCACATGATCAGGTTTTGCACCTTGAAACAACGGCAAATTTGTGTGCTAGTTGGCCTGATGTCAAACGGCCATTGAAGTCAGGCAACATTTCCCGCTAACAATCATTATAATTTCAAGAAAGGAGATTCACAATTGCAAAAGCATATCAGATTAACAAAGGGAAAAATTTGAAGATTTTGTGTCTTCAAGTATTAATTTGGCACCAAAATTGGTCTCACGCATTTGGTAACTCACTCTTTGATCGCTGTTGCCAGGTAGGAAAATTAATAACAAAATATGCTGTTCCTCGTCAAATCAAACCCACAATTCTTAAGTTAAGCATTAGAAGAAGGCAAGACTTATGTGTTGTTTCGGTAGGATAGCTCAGTTTCACTGCCACTCGTACTGCAAGCACAGCAACCGTAGTCATCAAGCAAATCATTTTTTTGCATTTTTTCTCTTTTTGAGTTGCGAGGTACATGTCTAACAGAACACTTAATGACAGCTGGCTTTTCGGAAAAAAAACTCACTGTTTCCCGGCTTGGGGCCAGTCATTAAGTGCTCAATGATCCTTAAAGTCAGTGTACATGTAGTTCCATTGAGTGAAAGGTCCTTATCTGGTTACTCATACTACAGTAGATGCAAATAAATGTAGCTCACGTTTTGGAGAATCAAGAGATAATTGCTTTAGCAACTTTAGCTGGGAATCACACAGAAGATTGTGAACATATCCAACTGCCAAGGATAATTGTTCTTCACCACTCCAGTCAGCAAATTCTACCAACTGCTTGGCAAGGCCAAGGGCACCTTTGACAGTTGACACCTCAGGAACTTTAAGGACGTTTGTGCCCATTGCTATTGTGCATCTCTAGTGCGCACGCTATTTATTGGCCACATGCGTGCCAAAACGTCATTTTCAAGCGCTCGCACAGAGTCAAAAACTCAACAAAATATAGAGCTAATGACCTTTGCGTTAACTTGGTGTGCTAATATTTTTGTTGGATGCCCGGTGACCCCCACTTTTTTTTCGGCAGATCACTTCCTTTTCTGGTTCTTTCCATCATACTAAAAAACTGTATGTGGGAAGTTTTAATTATTTCCCATATACTATTCAAATAGGGTTGAATTGGTACATTGATACAGGTGTGTGTGACTTAGAAGTTGTAGTTTTTAAGGCTAATTTTAGCTGATTTAATGACATATGTAGCAAAGATTTAACCAATAGGCCTAGCTATATACATGTATGCTGTGTTAATTAAACACACATAACTTAGATATGACTCTTCAACTTAAATATATGCCGATAGTAATGAATCCGGCCAGAATCGCCTCGAATGACTGGAAATCCTAAAAATGCTATGGTTTGTGCTACACCTTATCTTCAAAACGAGCTTGGTGACCCCCAATTTTTTTACATTTTTGATCTAATCTTATCATTTTCTAACTGCAGTCAAAGTTTTAAAAAAACCTGTACATGGGAAGTTTTTGGGCACAAACATCCTTAAGAGGTTGGTCCATGTCTTCATCGTCATGACTTTCTATTGTTTCCATTGCAATTGTGACTCTCAATAAGCTCTATCTGAAGATTCCTTCTCTAGTTAGAATCAATTGTATCAACAGTTGGCTCATAGGTGAGAGCTTCACGGTCAATATAAGTGATGTAAGTCAAAGCGTCAAAAAGAAAGTGTCTGCCTTTCAAGAAACTTTGGCAACCAGCTCCTATAAATTCATGAGCTCTTCCCCAGCAAATGGACGATCATCATCATCAGTGCAGGTCTCCTTATACTTTATAATTACTTCCAGGATCAAGGGACTGGGTCCACGATGCTGTACATTTGTATTCTTCGGGAGAAATTACACTTAAATAATTGAAAACATTATCCTGAAGTGCCAAGGGATGACATGGCGCATCATCAAAAAACATATTAAGAATGTTTCTACCGTCGCATTTAACACAATTGTTAAGCTTTGTAAGAATGTCGATCACAATTTCAGTGTGTGTCCATGCTTTGTTGTTACTGTAATAGTGAGCACCCACAGGCGGGAACGGCAGTGGGACATGTACTTTTGCCTATTAAAACTGGGCTATCTTTTCCACCAGCTGTATTCACAAAGAAGGCCGCCATGATTTGTTGCATGGAGGTTTTTCCACCACAGCAACACCTTCCCTTTTGTGATAAGGGTTTTTCTGGCAGGGCTTTCCAAAACGACCCAGTTTCATCCTGGTTTCACATGTCCTCCAGTGCATAGCCTTGGGTGAGTTCCAGAACCCCTGCTTCCTTCCAGCTGTTAACTGTATCAGAACTTATTTCACCCTCTTCTCCGATGATGTTTCATTTTGGCAATGTTGTGCCTTTTTAAAAAAAAAAAATGCACAGCTTTATTTTCTCACAACATTAACAATAATTATTACACTAAAACTTACATAACACAAACTGCACATTTGTGTATCTACACATTGCAATCTGCATACTGTGATACAATCTAAACATTACATAGAACCAGTTTACAGTACTCTACTTACAGTCTTAAGTGCGATGTTTACATACGCTTTTTACGTTGATTATAATTAATATCTGTTATTATTTAACTCTGTTATATTTGTTATTTCATATACTTATTATGGCGTAACCTACTTACACATTACGCTACTTAAGGACTTACATTAATACTGTTATTAGTTACAGAAAAGAAAAGGAAAAAAAAAACTCGCTACAAAATTACTTCACCTTAACTAGTGAGGAAGAATTTCCACTTCTGTCGAAATTCCCCTTCACCATTCACCGTAGCACCAATGTATTTTTCTGTTTTTATTTTATCTTGCACCAATGAGATAAAATTGCTCAAAATGAATGTAGTATTATTGAGCACATTGATGTACAATGTATAGAAAGTGTTTGCCTAGCATTATGAGATGATTGAGGGTCAAGCGGTGCATACAGGGACAAATAACGCCAAATAATACCTCTGGTTCGGACAAGTGGCATTCATTGGGCATCTGTTAAGTAGTGAAGGAGTCAAACCTGACCCAAAGAAGATTGCTGCAATA
>CM042757.1:7889310-7894310 GCA_022496165.2 Catalaphyllia jardinei | reverse complement strand
CACAAGATCAGGTGGAGCTACTTCTACAGCGTATTCTGGAATTCCAGAAAGACATTTCCAGCGCCATGGCGGTTGGGCTTCAGTTTCGGCCAAGAACACTTGCAGCTTCTAGATTAGATGTATTGAAATCATTGTCACTTTAACTCAAGCCCTTTCTTTTATCTCTATCGGGGCCTTGGCCGGTCCATGCGCCCATATATGAACATTGTTGTGTTGTGTGTACCGGTTGAGTAGTGGAGGCAAAGTTGAAATTTGTGATTACACTGTATTATCATAAATTACTATTTTGCTGGCACGTACATGTTTCAGAGGTCTGGGGAGGTGTTAGTGCACAGTGTGTCATGGGATTTGAGTTTGTAATTCACGGTCATTAGGAAGGCGAGGCATTTTACGGTCAGCCTTCACTGTGTTAGGTTGCTTTTCTTTTTTTTTACTTTACTTGTGTGTTTATTGATGTTTATAGTTTAGGCACTTGCATACCCTAAAACCCCAAGGGTTGCACCACTGCCTTGGTCGGGGGTACATGTTCCCCATGTTTTTTCCAGCTCCTGGTTTTTTTGGGTTTTCATGTCCGGCTTTGGTGCTTCTGTTCTTCCGTTTATATATGATAGTCGATATTTGTACATATCTGCATATATGTGAAATAAACGGCACGGTGACTTGGCTGGTCCACACGTCCATACCTATATGAACATTGTTGTGTTGTGTGTACCGGTTGAATAGTGGAGGCAAAATTTATTACTACTAGTTACTAACAATAAAAGAGTAACACTTAACATTGATCAAACTGTTAACAAAACAAAAACACATGCCTTCAATTCATGTCAAAGAAAATGTTGAAAAGATTCTTCAAAAGCAGAAACAGACTTGTTTTTAAATACCTTTTCTTTCTGTGTACTTAATGTTTCTTGTAGAAGTATGAGAAAACTATCAAATGAGCGCTCCCAAAGCTCTGAAAGATGATAATTAATATTATTAATTTTATATTATGGTATTTCAATGATAGGTATGTCCACAGATGTGACAACCAACACTAAGTGCAATGGAAGGTACACTTTTATTAAGTTCAAAGCATCAGCTGTATGTTTCACTAATCCACTGAGGACTGGTAGATATGTTGGTATTAAGACTACAAAGAGTCAAGCTCTCCAGCTATGTGAGGTGGAAATTTACTCACGAGGTAACTCAACATAGATAATAAATTAATGTGAGTAACAGATGTATTATAATTATCATTATACATTGTACTCACTATCAGCATTCTGATTGGCCAAGAGCCCCCTGCTTTTTTGAGAATTCAAGCGATTTTGTGGACAAGCATGATTAGGGTATAATCTGCTATCCAATTATATGTGCAGATTATACCTCGCGCAATGCGCATGCGTAATACACCTTTGGCTAAAGAGCGAGAGCACTTGAATACTTTCGAAAGATGCGGCCGCTTGGTGTGTTTGTTCTTGTATTTTAGAAGCACAAATAAAATCTACTTGCATTTCACACATATCCATAAAACAATGTATAATAAAACAATAATTGAATTCGGTTTTTGTGATATCGGGAATAATCAAGGTCTCGGCAAGTGTAATCAGCCTCGGCCTCCGGCCCTGGCTGATTACACTTGCCCTGACCTTGGTTATTCCCGATATCACAAAAACCTCATCCAATTATTGTTTATAATATTATTGTCATTGAACTAGCTAAAAATCTGTGTTAGGGAAATATTTTGTTTGAGTTCCTTTTCAGCTGTGTCTATAGACTTGTAAAAAAGGATCCCTTTGTTTATTAAAAAAAACTTATTATTGATTTTGAGCAGTCCAAAATTGCAAAATTCAAGGAACCAATCAGAACTCTCCTTTTCATCTTGGACCAGATTACCATAATGATAAGATTATATCAACATCCTTTATCATGCAGAAACTTATAGGCCATTCAACTATTGCATACTAGGCTATTTGTAGCCTTCTGATTGGCTTACTGAATCCTGCATAGCAGCTATTACACATTATGCTTTTGTCTGAACTTATGTGCAAAAATGAGTGCGGCAAGTGTTGTCTGGCTTACTGACTCTGGAAAGCTGGTACACAAACTTACAACAAACGCCTCTTCAGCCTAAAAATAAAGGCCTTCCTGCAAAAAGGGTGTATATCGGTTTTTGGCCGATTTTCACTTTTTGCAGGATCAAGCTAATGTTTGACAGACTGAGTTGTTTTGACGTGAAAAGCATTGTTCCGTAATTGTTTTGATCGATTTGCGCTTCGTTCTTCAGAAATAACGTATGCAAAAAACTCAGTTTCCTCTGGGGACCTTTTGTCCAATGAAAAACAAAAGAAAGCTTTTGTTTCGCTTAGTTTTATTATTCATATAATTATGCTGATCAGTTACTGCTGCTTTGTTAGCACAAGCGGATGTGAATTTGTTTTGTCGTGGCACAGGTTCGATACAAGGTCAGTCTTTTTTTTTTTTTGGGGGGGGGGGGGCTGTTTCCCTACTTATTTTACAAACCAAAACATCTATTTAAAAATATACGTGCTGTCATAGCTGCTAAAAGTAATCGTTTAAGTTCGGGTCACGTCAAAATCTGCCTTCGAAAGATTTGCTCATAAAGATGCCGCTTCACGCAAAACTGAGTTTTTTGCATACGTTATTTCTAGAGAACGAAGCTCAAATCGACCATAACAATTATGGAACGATGCTTTACATGTCAAAACAAGTCAGTCTGTGAAAAATTAGCTCGATCCTGCAAAAAATGAAAATCAGCCAAAAACCGATATATGCCCTTTTTGCACGAAGGCCTTTAATCAAGGCGAACATTCCAGGAAAACGCAAAAGGACTGGGGCAGAATACCGTTCCCTAACACGAATTCCGAAGCCTGAAACTCGAATATATCCCGTAATCTAGCACCCATGAACCTTGTCTTCGACCCGCAAACTGAATGCGAAACGCAAATAGTACAATGTCGTAAACTTACGGAAAAAGCCCGAACTCCGTTACCCAAAATCCCGCGATTGTAGACTCGCGACATTTAACTGGAGTAGACTGAGTTAGGGCCTGGCTCGGTTATTGCACTTACGCTTAACAAGGCCACAGGAAACGAAAATAAATAGTACAGCGCTTTAGCCTGTCTAGGATTAGGTTTTCTGACAATAATATTAGGGAGAAATTTAGGCTTGAGAAGAGGTAATTTACAAAGGGCAGTGACAAACATAACAATGCAACGCAAGTTGCAAGCAAAGTTCATTTCACTTGATGCTTACCACCGTTTTCGTTGATACGTGACTTTGGAATACAACAACACCCACGGAAATGTTTCCAAAATTTCCGTCAGTCTTGCGTGTTATCAACAGATCGGATCGAAATCCACGAATCACAGCCACTGGGGTGACCTTCAGCTTCTTTACGTCATGCTAGCGGGCTGTTATTGGTGGATTTCGATTCGATCTGTCGATAATACGCAAGGCTGACGGAAATTTTGGAAACGTTTTCTCGGGTGGTTTAGTTTTCCAAAGTCGCGTATATCAACGAAAAGAGTGGTAACAGAACGAGTGTTGTGCATGTGTTTTATTGTCATGCATCTTATAAAGCTAAAATCGTCAAGTCTACTATTAGGTTTTCTGACAATAATATTAGGGGAAAATTTAGGCTTGAAAAGAAGTAACGCATAAAGCACAGTGACAAACACAACAATTGAACGCAAGTTGCAAAGCAAATTTTAATTAGCTTGACATTAAACCAAATGAATGGGGTTCAACATGCCTTTCACATTGTCATGTTTAACCCGCTGCAGTTTGTTGCCTTTCTCAGTATAAAGTCACGACTCTGACGCACTTTAATAAAGCTCGTTCCTTCCTTCATTCATTCATTCATTCTTCAAAAACTCATTAATAATGCATGAGCCTAACAGCCTATCAAAACACCAATAAAGCGTCACATGCATGAGCTTTATATCCGATAAAACACTCCTCGTTGGTATTCTTTATATAAAGAATACTGATAAGGCATAGCTTGTTTTTTCTTGCATGCTAATATTTTCCCCTCACAATTTGAACCTTTGTTCAGACCCCCAAGACACACGCTTTTTTAGGAATGTTTTTGTAGCCGTTTAAAATAACTCGCAGCACGTGTTTTATTGGGTCTAAAACCACTTGGATGCGCCTCCTGGTTTTAAAAACGATAAAACACTTTTGCTCGTTTTTTTAACATAATGTTAAAGATTATGTGCAAAGGTATCAGCCAGCACACTGGATAAGCGGTCACAAGACGCGATGCACTCGGTGAGTCTCTGTGAACCGGCTTCGACACCACCAGCTGCCCTGTTTTGTCAGATCAATTTCCTTTGTCATTTCTTTCCTGTCTCACTTGCACACTTTGATTTCCATGATCTAAGTGCCCTGTGTGTGTTTACTTGAAGAAAAACTCTGCCAGAAATTAGTAAAAATACAACAACAAACAGTCAAACACCCTCTGATTGTTTAATTATTTTTATTAATCGCTCGCTCGCCCTTAACGTTTTGTCTGGCCAGCATTTCCACAACTTCCTGCTGCTACTGTTGCTTGCTCATCTTGCCATGTGGCCCTCTTCCTTCAGGCAGTAGCAGACCTGCCATTTTGTTTCCACTGTTGACTTCACGGCAGCTCATGCATTATTCATGATGCACCTAGCACTTTTTGACAAGGGAAGCCCCCTGGCCAACAACAGACAAGTTTTTATAAGTCCCCGAGCAGCAAGCTTATGGCCAACTGCCGCCCGGCAGTTCTTATCTGGACACTGCACAACTCACACTGGCGCAGTTCGCCACAAGAAAGCTGCCAGGGACTGAACTCTGCACCTGGATCCATCTGCCTGCCACTGCCGACCTTCACCTCGAGCGCCTAAACAGCGCTATCGAGCACTGACCAGGTTAGAGTAGCTCTCAGTTCTTCGAGGGATGCTTTGGACTTACGGGCATTCAGACTTTAGGATGTTCTTCAGCCACCAGGCGGCCGCAAACAGCGCTACAAC
>CM042757.1:7874794-7879527 GCA_022496165.2 Catalaphyllia jardinei | reverse complement strand
ATAGTGTCTCTCTGCGGATGAACACTATCGCGTCACGTGATCAATTTAAACCAATAAGAATCGGAGAAAACTTAGTGGTGAACTATAACGTTAACACTTGACGAGGGCGCAACAATTGACTATTCGCTCTCGATTTCTAATCGCGCAATGTTGACTCGGGCTGCGCTCTCGTCAACTATCAGGTGATAGAAATCTTGAGCCCATAATGTCATTGTTTAATAAAAGCAAGATTGAAAGCTTGGGAGAACTCGAAAAAGTTGTGGAAACACTAACCTGCGTATAGTGTTCCCATTTCTCGTTCTCCCAAGCTTCCAATCGTGTTTCTATTAAACAATGAGATTATGAGCTCGAGGTTTCTACCAGGTGATAGTTGATGAGGGCGCACCCCGAGTCAACTCTCGCGCATAGAAATCGAGAGCGAATAATCTAATTGTTTTAGTATAAATCTACTAGTCCTTTAAAACTTAATCTAAATGCTTTTCACAGACACTTGGAAAACGCCAAGAAGCGGCCGTCATTTTGTTAGCAAGGGCACACTGCTGAGCTAGCCACTATCTACCGCAGAATAAACAGAACGTGATCTATGGAACGCGATAGAACGCTAGCAGATTTATTCTAAAACTCGATAGAAACACGGTATATGTTAACTATTTCTTAAATAAACTCCAGTTATTATCATAAAAATAATAGAATAATGGAAATAAAGTTACGAATTCTTGCTACGAAGAATGCTGTATTGTCCTCCCCAGTCGGAGTGCCCAAGAATTGCTGTTGTCGCTCTCAGGGTTCATACTCTTTTAAGCTCTTCAAATTCCATGACTCTCCATGACTTTTTCCATGACCTTTTCAAGTTTTCCAAGACCTTAAATTTAGCTTAATTACTCCTCTCTATTTTACACCGTGCTTGCGTTGTCATCTGCAGTAAATAATCTATCGAAAAAAAACTTTAATTTTCCATGACAATTAAATTTCAGGACTATCCAGGTCTGGAAATGAAATTCTTAAATTCCGCGACTTCCAGGTTTTCCATGACCTGTACGAACCCTGGCTCCGCCAGGCTTACAACAAAATCGGAATATTACAATATCGACCTGAACGGTATGCCAACTCATGAGATAACGTAACAACACAGTTTTCTTATAGACAAATTGTTAAATATACTTCGATGGTGTAATATGTTATACAAAATATCGATATAACTCACGTTTCTGATATTCTGACACGGTGATTTTGTAAGCTGTAGACCCAAAGCTGTTTGTAGCATGGCACACATACACCCCATAATCCTCTGCATCACGAGGCGTAAGAACAATCACATTGTTCATAATTTTGATGTCATCACTAACTGGGACTTGATCATTCTTTGTCCAAGAGTAATTAAAAGGACTGTCGCTGGTTGCATGGCAAGATAAAGTACAGAGGGTTTGCATTTTACATGTCACTGATGGAGGGGAATTGTCCTCAATTATGTCTGGCGGCGCTGTAGGTGGAGAGATCAAATATGATTGTTTACTGTCCTCAAAAAAGGTTGTCGATCTGTTTCTACGGGATCAAGCATAATGATTTTACCGTGTCTGCACAGTCCTTTGTTCACTGTCACGAGTTAACATCTCTAGACCTCGATTATGAGGCACTTATCAAGATCAACTTCGATATATTAAAATTCAGCATAACACAGTAGCCCTCAGGACGAGGCTCCAAGCTAAAAATCCCACTATCTATGTAGTTATTCCTCGGCGCCTCGTACTGAGGTATATTGTTTTGAGCTGAATTTTGATATATCGAAATTGGTCTATCGCCAAGAAATTGAACCAGAGACGCCTAGTGAACCAGAGTTGCAAAGTGTTGTAAAGCGCATTAGATCATTGCGTCATGGTAATGCGCTATAGAAATAAAAATATTTAATTATTTTTTTTATTTTAGTTGCAATCCACTACCAAGAATACGAAATCACCCATTCAAGCGAAACACGTTATTAAAGGAAAGGAAGTTACTTGACGAAATGTAAGATTACTAAATGATCTAATGAAATATACACACTCCACAAATCTACGAATTCTGTTGTATGCTTACTTTGAAGCAGCCTTACATTTGAAAGAGAAGCCCTTTATTTAGCATTTGACAATCATAGTGTTATTCTATGCATGCGGTTTTACAAGCGACTATTGATTAAATACATCATTGTTTGTGATAACACAATACTGGTTAATACTTCCTTTGACATTCTACAAATCAATGTTAGCGACAACGAAATAATAGCTTACTTTTATCAACTACTAAATATATCGAAACAGGAAAAACTTTATTATGGGGACTTGCAAACTTTCCACGACAGTATGCCAACTGTGAACTTATTGAAGGTAGCGAGAAAACACCTTTAATGGTAATTCAATACTGACTGACAATGCTATTACTATTGAAAGCAGTACTTTTGTACGTTATGGTCTATTTTGAAATCTCTTTACGTAAAATGTAAAGTTGTCCGTATTTCGGAATAAAGTATTAAAAAGCATTTACTAAATCGATTTCATGTTGCCGTTCGTCTGTTCGGTAACAGATCACAGATGACGTCAAAAATGTGGCAAGAACAAAAAAAGGGGCAGACGAGGCGATAGCCGAATGTGTCACTGATTTCTTACCACATTTTGACGTCTTTTGTAATCTCACAAAGCACACTTATGTGTAAGTTTTGTCTGTTTTCTTTTTCAAATTTTACATTTGACTTTAGCGGCTTTCGTCTCAAAAAGTTGAAACTATTTTGAACATGATTTTCGAACTGGCACGCGGAAGGAAATTAAGTGGCAAACAATAAAGACAATAGAGTGTTTATATAACTCAGAACTATCGGTCTGATAGTTGCCCCTGGGGAATTTAATGCTCTTAAAACTAGCTTCTCAAGCAAAATATTTGTTTTAAGAACATCACATTTCCACGGGGCAACTATCAGCCGATAGTTCCTCGACAGAAACGCTATTGTTTAAATAGATAGTGAGTAGCGTATCAAATCAGAGAACGACATTCGTGACAGAACGCTAGTAGATTTATACTAAAACTCGATAGAAACACGGAGAACATGCAGGGAGAACATGTTTTCTATTTCTTAATTGTAAGTTTATGTCCACTGCACGAACAACGACAACAACAGACAATTACCAGTCATGCTAAACTGACTAAACCAAATCAATCGCTTGGTTTTATATCTCTGATAGAAATAGCTCTGATGGACTTTTGAAATTGTCCTGGGCCATGAACATCATGGATCACCATTCTAAGTTTATTACCGCGATGCCGCTACATGAAAAACAGCGGAAAAAGTGTTATAAAATTTAAAGCAGTTATTGCTATACGTATGGATTTCCAAAGAAGTTTATATCAGGTAATGGTCGAGAATTCTGTCTCGAAATCAGAATTACAATGTTACACGGTGCACCAAGAACACCAACAACTCCAGGATTGACTGAAAAGAGTAGTAGGTCCTGGAAAGAAGGCAGGACAGTCATAATATTAGACAGTGCAGACAAAGATATCAAGAGATGGTGCTAGTAAACTAAACAAGCAGCAAGCGCAAGAAACATCTTGTATCATAGAGCAGTATTCGGAATAAAATCGCACATAGAAATTGTTGAAAGGAAGGGACACGAATCAGAAGAAGAGAAGGAGAGAACCACTGATGAAAAAATCTTTAACAACAAAAGAAGCTGTAAAAGCAAAAAGGACCATCTCGAAAAAAGCGAAACAAAGCGAACAATCTCCAAAAACCAAACAAAATAGACAACGATGACATGATTCAGCAAGCAAAAAGAAAACAAGACTGACGAAAACAACCCAAAGTTAAGATATCAGACATGCTGTCCGCACTTAAAATGGACAAAGTAGATAACACTACTCCCTTTCACCCAAACATGCTGCCTGGTAAAATTTTGAAAATTGAAAGTTCGGGCCGTGTAAAAAGTTGTAAGGAAGTTTGGCAAAGTAAACACACTCATATCACCTTCACGACTATATCCCAGTTCGACCACTAATGTCAAATTAGATTATACAACTGAAATATCTTTCACCCTGGACTCTAGTGAATCGATATGTATTATTTGTAAATTCAAAACATAGAATGTTGTCCTGAGTGAAATAATAAATCAACCTAGTCGGGTTTTGCCAAAAGCAGACTTTCCGGTCTGCACACCTTCCACAGACCTACCAGTGTCCCTCCTGTTTTACACAAAATACATGGTGTACACTGACATGTAAGGTGAGATATAAGGAATCCTGCCACAAGTGTACAAGACCTGGGGAAATATACTGATCATTATAGGGACCTTATATATCCTTATACTTGTCTTATACCAATGGATATACTGACTGTGTACGACCTGAGGAAGGGTCCTTATACAGAACATTTTATGTGAAATATATTTGAAATAATTCATATTTGTACTGCGGTTGTAGATGAATGTGAAGAGTGAACATTTTATGTAGTGTATATGGTATCACAACCCTGTAAATACTTCATCCCTGAAGCAAAAAAAAACTCCAAGAAGGGAATTGAAATAGTTTATTTTACGATATAAAAAGAGCAAACAAAATTTTACAAAATTTATCAAGTCCCCTGGAAATACTCACCTTCCATTGTTGTTTCCACTTTCAGATATGCAGAGGAACTCTTGCCGCAAACAGACGTTGCATAAACCTCGAAATCATATTGAGAGCCTGGGACTAAATTCTTCACGGTATGTGTG
>CM042757.1:7837294-7869794 GCA_022496165.2 Catalaphyllia jardinei | reverse complement strand
AAAGTGCGCATTTTTAATTTTCGTTCAAAAGATATTTTATTGTATATATAATCAAACATGTTTGTGAGTTCCAGTGGTACTTGTTCTCGACTTCTTGTAGTTCCCTAGTTTTTGTTATTTAAACTTATTTTGAATACCTTGTAACTCTTCGGTTAGTGTGCCTCTCTATGTTTGATGGTTTTCATAGTTATTTTTGTGTATGGCAAGTAGAATATACGAGAACAAAAAACATATATTTGATCTGGGGTAAATAGCAAAAACATTTCAAGTAATACTCCCAAACATGACCTTAGGAGTGACCTTAAGCAAAAGAATTGTTCTTATGATAACGAAAACGAATATAAAACTGTCATGGCTTCAAAGAAAACTTCGAGACGCATTTTTATATATTCGAAATAGTGTTCCACTGTACTTTCATTTACTATTGTGATACAAAACGTACAATACCAGTGTATATAGTGGCCAAACACATAGTAACGTCTGCCATTTTAACAGTTTAAACAGTTATTGTATCAAGCGTTTCAAGAAACGGATCTGAGGTCACATTTGTTTTTCTTATTCACTTAAGTTTACTAACTGTGCACATTTCTTACCATCTTCCATCGTTTTCTCAGACTCGACAGAACTCTTTGGTCCATCACCAACAGAAGTGAATGCCAACACTTCAAATTCATATTCTGAGTATTTATCAAGCCCAGTGAAAACTTTTGTAAGAGTTGATTCACTGTTAATAGTTATCTGGGTTGATGATCCTGAAGAGCCTTTCTTTTTATAGAATAGTTTAAATCCTGTGATGACTCCATTCCTGTCCTCTGCTGGTGGTAACTGCCAGGATGCTTCAATACTGGTAGATGCTTTGGCAGTGAGAGACAAGCTACTAGGAGCTTGTGAAGGAACTGCAAATGGACAATTAGAAAATTGAAAAATTCTCCTCTGGAAACCTATTTAATTACTTTCTGATTTACCTGAATTTTTTGAGTGTGGCATTATAATGAAGAGTTAAACAGTGGATGATTCTAATCTAAACAGTGGATGATTCTATCATAACATGTGGGCAGTGGAACCCTGCTCTTCGGACACCCGCTTAATATGGACACCCCAGTATAACAGACAATTTTGTTTGTCCCAACGAAAAGCTCATATTTCGTCTATAAAATGAACCCGCTTATTACGGACACTTTTCTGTGTCCCCAGTGATAAACTCTGATACATCGTCAACCCTGCTTTATGGACAGTATTAAAAAGCATAGGCACGCAAGGCGTGCAAGAGTCACTTTTTGTGACCTAAACGCCCCTGGAAGTAGCACCACTAGCCTGCGAGCAGGCTCACGTTGGAGCGCAGGCGAGAATTGAAGCACAAGCGCGCGCGGCGTAACGGCAAGCGTGAAATCGAGCGGCGAAGCTGGGAGACGAAAAGGTGAGCCTGCGCTGATCTCTGCAATTTTTTTCAATTTTACCCCGGAAACCGTAGAAACTATAAGCCAACTAATTTTCACCAGAAGTATGAACGTTGGCAGCTCATAGTTATTGGGAAAATTGTGAGTCTTTCATAACAACATGCAGCCGCAATATACGTTGCTGATAACGAAAAACCGTCAAAGTTTATGTCTAGCAAGGACACACTTGATTCCAAGTGATTTTGCTTTTAGCAGTCTGCTTTTTGATAAAACGCATTCGTGTCGTTTCGTTGCCCGCCTGCAATCACAACAGGGTCGCATACGCTTGTAGTATTAAACTCTTCTCATATGCAGACGGCAACACGACAAATACATCTTGATTTCCTGCTCCCTCTTTAGTTTGAAATTTAACCAGAAATAGACTGGAACTTTGTTAAAACATCAGTAATACGTGCGCTTACTCAACCCATCCTCCGAATCCAAATGTGGGCGACTTCAACATTTTATTATAAGAACGTGCGGTAAATTACTGACTCCATGGGATCTAATCGCTCTTCATCAAACATAACAGATTGACAGTTTTCACGCCTTTGTCCCTTTCCGACAAATGGTATTTCACTTCGCTCTGGCGAAGCAGAAATGAAAAAATTACAGAGATCAGGGCAAGCTCACTTTCTTGGCACCTCTTCACCAGACTCCTTCCCGCCGGATCGCTTTGCTCTTCGTCGCTAGCGCGCGTGACTCAAAGGTGAGCCTCTTTTATGATAAGGGTGACTCATTCACGTATAGTGGTCCCGGATTCCATTCAATGTCAATATAGAGTTTAATATTCTTGTGCAAACTTTGATGATTGTTATCTCTAAATGCTTCACAACCATTCTTCAGAACCACTCTTCTCCTAAACTTATTAAGCTTACTATGTGCCCCCTTTCCCTTCTTCTTTTTCTCCTTTTTTAGCTGATATCCCACCGAAATACTTGAAACAGACGTGCTCCTTTCGAAAACTACTGTTTTTGAATTTGTCAAGTATATAGACGACCTTGGAACTTACCCCAGTACCGTTTAAATAAGTATCTTACCTTTCTATTTTTCTGTATAGCAACTTAGGCCCCGTCCACACTAATCCGTTTTCAAACGAAAACGGAGCTGTTTTAGTCCGTTTTCAAAAAGATTTGCGTCCAAACGTATCGAAAAAAACTTATCGTATCGTTTTCGTCCGTCCACACTACAACGCCGTATCCGTTTCGAAAACGCTTTTATACCCTTAGTGCGCATGCTCAAATGAACTTGACGCATGCTCATTTCAATATATCGGCCCGCTAAATTGGCCCCATTCTTGATTTGTTCGTAGCGTCTGTCCACCATTCTGGATACTCACGGTTGAGTGATCTGGTGCCCGGTCGTGTCTATTTGATGGCGTCGCCGTTTTTCAGATAGCATCGTTTTTTCCGTCCACACTAAAAAACAGCGTTTTCAAAAAGCATCGTTTTCAAATCGCTCCACTCTGGAGAGCGTTTTCGATTGGCTCCGTTTTCGGTGATCGTTTTGGCGTTGTAGTGTGGACGATAGCCGTATCCGGAGCAAAACAGCTCCGTTTTCGTTTGAAAACGGATTAGTGTGGACGGGGCCTTCATTCTTGAAGGTTCTCGACATATTAGTTTACGTCTAGTCATTCTTTTGCATCCTCCGCTACACAATATCTCAATCTTACACCTTTTAAATCATTTGCAGAGCAATTATTGTAATCTATCGAACACATGAGCTTTAAATCCATACCTATTGCCCAGAATCCTTCACTTGTTTCACATTTAGGAAACACTGCTCCCCTAATTTCAATAAAGTAACGCATTGAGTCTCTGTTGATAACTTTTCGCACACTTGAACAACAGCATCTCCAGCTTTACCAATGTATCCATGTCTCGCTGATCAGCTACAATTGTTTCTCTGAGATCCTCTTTCTTACATGCGACTACCATAGCAAAAATACTGTATGACACAACACCTACCATACGAAATATTTCCAACCAATTTAGAGCCAACTAAGCCATGACGAGATTTCTTATGGTATAATCATAACCACAGAAATCACTTCAAGATGACACATGAAGAAAACTTTGTACAATTTTCACTTCGGTCAGCAAAACTAGCCCGTAAAAAAGAACGCTTGAATCACAATTTAGTGCTGGGCATTTTGCAGACAGCATGTGCGTTGGATCAAAGCAGCTGGGAGTCACACAAAATACTTTTCATGCGTAATTCTTCCTCCATAAACCTAAATTGTTTGACTGAACAAGCTACAGTAATCTGATAGGTCTCCAGATTAATGTAGATACCATTCTATATTCTAACAGGCAATTTGGTTCGTTCTTTGATACAACACTATGATTGCTATGATGCACGTACATGCAGGCATCACACCCTCACTCACAGACCATATAGCCCTTCCAATCCCTAAGAGGAATTTTTGCATAAAAATATCCAAGTTAAGAGAACTTTCCCCATTTTATACGAGTCATAAGTTAACCTCTTACACAACGCAAAACACTACTTCACCAAAAGAAGAAGTTCTCTGACAAGTTCAAGTCTGATTTAATCAACTTGTACTTAAACTTGTCCGAGTCAGTTTATCCATAAAACACGTGTCCTTGACTTTGTATCTGAGAGCCCAGAAAGGTTATCATACAAACTTGAAAACAACTTATGCAGTAGTATCAGCTGATAATACTTAGGTTGTGCCCTTAGGTTTGGTATGAAAAAGTGGTCTTGCCCATGGACTGTTTAACAGATGTCTGTTAGCGTACGTTTTCCCATATGAGGTAACATTTGTTCTTTTTACTAACTGTGCACATTTTCTTACCATCTTCCATCGTTCTCTCAGACTCAATAGAACTCTTTGGTCCATCACCAACAGAAGTGAATGCCAACACTTCAAATTCATATTCTGTGTATTCATTAAGCCCAGCGACAACCTTGGTCAGAGTTGGTCCACTGTTAATAGTTATCTCGGTTGATGACTCAGAAGAACCTTTCTTTTTGTAGAATAGTTTAAATCCTGTGATGATTCCATTCCTGTCCTCTGCTGGTGGTAACTGCCAGGATGCTGTAATACTGGTAGAGGTTTTAGCAGTGAGAGACAAGCTACTAGGAGCTTGCGAAGGAGCTGCAAATGGACAAAAATTGAAACATTCTCCTCTGGAAACCTATTTGATTACTTGCGGATTTACACGAATTCAAATGAAGAAATATATTGGTCAGTATGCCATGAATGAGATACGAGTATGACATTATAATAAAGATAATGATATGATTGATCATCGCAGTTATGCTCACAACTTAAGCAGTTGTGAAATGAAAGCCTGAAAAAAAATCAGGCCTGAACAGGGTTCGAACCCATGACCTCTGCGACACCAGTGCAGTTCTCTACCAACTGAGGTATCAAGCCATCTGGGAGCTGGCCACTTTGTGAGTTCTTAATATACCCGTGGAAGGTGAAGAATACAGATTAATACATGAAATTCCATATATTTGAACTGCGGAGAATAATATGATGACATGATCGATCTTAGAGTGCTAGGTCTGTGTTCCAGTTATAGAAACAAAATTTTGAACCAATAAGGGCACCTATTTTCGTTGGGTTTTCTTTGGGTTATTTTAATATTAATCATAATCATCATCATCATAACCATAATTATAATCATAATCATAATAATAATGATAATAATAAAAATGCTTTACAGACCTTGATTGAGGTAACAAATTATTTTCTAGATATATACGGTATTGAACTAACGTGAGGTCTGTAATTCGTCGGCAGTCCATCTTAGCGGTACATGTACATATTGCAAAACTTGGACCACTGATCAAGGAAACTAATAAGAACTCTACTATTCATCATGGATCAGTTTAACCATATAATGTAACATAATTATAAAACTGTTCACTTGATTTGCTTTCTTCCTTGAGTGACATGGTTAATTTTAAATTTAGCGACCACTAATATTAGAAGCCGAAAAGGCTCTGACAAAACATAATGCTAAAAGATGAAGCTGAGAGGTTACTCTTGCGACTGAAGCCACATGCTGTGCATATATATATGGTGATTGCAAAGCAGTAACGAAGAATCAGGCTTTAAAATGATGACATAACTCTAGTCCTAAAATCCATAGGTATGAACAGTTCGACAAAATATCTTCTGGTTTTATTAATTTCCTCTCTTGAGTCGCTGAAAAAAGGTGAATAGTGATGGAAAATTTCACAATTTGAAAATTTGACCTTCAGTAAAGGTCAACTGTCAGCTCTTTGATGTGTGTGCAGTGAACCCCGGCAATTTCAAAGGAAAGTGACAAATGCGTAGAACGCAAGAACTTAGCTCCACACGCAAAGTTTTTCACAATAATATTATTATCCTTGAAGCGCATGCGCCTCAATCATGACTGGTGAATGTTTGCAAGAGCAGAGCTCATTCTCGTCCCCAGAGGCCGCGCTCCCTTTTGGTGACCAAAAGGAGCGTGACCTCTGGGGACGAGAGTGTAGCAGAGCTCTGGTGGCTGAAAGAACTGCCAAGTGGAGCCCCCGTGAAGTGCTTTGCTCATGATTGGATCGCGGGCTTAAATCACGTTAACTTAATGTAACCCAGGCCGGATTGTTCCGAACTGGGGTGGTTAACGCAAGATTAAAAGTTAACTGACGTATAAATTTTTTTGGTCCAACAAATACTTTTCGCTGCTTATGTAAGCAGAAAACCTAACTGCTCAGTTATAAAAAACTCACATGAAAGTTATCACTTATCCTGGGTCTGCTTAATCAGGCTTTATACATTCTGGCCCCGGAGCTCCACTTTCAGGCTTGGCTATATATTATGTACTAGCAGTAACCAATGGTTAGGAAGTGCGGGCGTGGTCTGCTGCGAGATGGAACACACATTATTGAGGATAGCGCTGGAGAAGCGAGAGGGAAGTGCGCGGCTGTGGGTTGCTGCTGTTGATTTATAATCAGTTGTTGTTGTCGTTAATAATATTACTATTATTGCTGTTGTTATAATTGTTGTTGTTATTACTGATAATGCTATCATTATTATCATTTTTATTATTGTTGTTGTTGTTGATGATGATGATGTTAGGACTACTCTTAACATAGAAAACCAGGTCGTAATTGAAAGTAGTTCTTCCTCAAGTGGTCAATGGAATAGGAATTTGGAAATATAGGTTTACAGGGAGATGGGAAAACCGCTGGAAAACTCTTGGAGGGAGGACAAGAACCAAAATTTAACTGAACGCCCAAATGGCTTGGATGCAGAGAAGACGCACTTTAAATAGAATGAAAATTTTATTCAAAATAAACGAAATTACTTACATAAGTCAAAACAGTAACAATTGTTCAAGAACAGGAAATAACAGGAACATGTGTACAAGCACAGGGTCAAAAATGATGAAACATTATTACTGTCAAAAACTAACTAGCTACTTCTTGATGGGTTAAGTAAACTTACTTTTTTGTTCATGTTGGTGATAGAAAAAGAGTAGTTAACTTTCGCGAGATTATAGTTGTCTATTCACTTGGTGACATTCATGAAAGCGAGTAGTTACTAAACGGATTTCTAAAATTCAAAGTTCCTTAGAAAGCTTAGATTGTGAACTAAAAGATTAAGCCAGTATTCCTGATGCACCGACAATTGAAAAAGAGCAGTAAATTTTCGCGAAATACCATTTGTCTGCATAATTAAATTCCCTCACTGACATGTACGTGAGCGAGTGGTTCAAGAAGAAAAAATTGTAACTCAGCGAATACTGAACAGATTTCAAAAATTCATAATTCCTTAGAAAGCTTACATGTAAACTGTGTACTGAGAGGTTTAGCAATTTTTTCTGATGCGTCGATGATAGAAAAAGAGCAGTAAACTTCTGCGAAATTCCAGTTGTCTGCGTAATTAAATTCACCCAGTGACATTCACGCACGCAAAGCGAGTAGTTAAAGAGTAATAACTTTTTCTCAGGGAAAACAGAAAGGATTTCGAAAATTCAAAGTTAAAGCGGTTAGTTTTGTGGATCATAAACTTTGCAAATCACTCCTAAGTGACTTTGCAAGTCACTTATTTCTTACCGAAATCCCTGGTGTTGACGAACGGTTCATCGTTTTTTTGTAATAATAATAATGATAATAATAACGATATAAATAATAACAACAACAATAATAACAACCGCAATAATAGTAATATTATTAACGACAACAACAAATGATTATAAATAAATCAACAGCAGGAATCGACAGTAGGAACCCACAGCCCTGCGCTTCTCCCTCGCTTCTCCAACACTATCCCCAATAACGTCTGTTCCATCTCGCAACAGACCACACCCGCATTTCCTAACCATTAGTTACTGCTAGTTTGTACGACTAAACACTGGACGTGACATGTGCTTCGGAAAACATGTGAAAATTCACACGACACATGCCACGACCTTGAACTCAAAACCAGGGCCTTCGCTCCGTCATTTCCTCACATACCATTCGTTCCAGTTGGAAGAACAAAGGAATGTTAAGAATGTGCCCAAATTTTGCTTCAAGTCGGCTCTAGCACTGTACCCTTTAAAAACGTGCCGCTGACCACCAACGTCAAGATTAGTCTGTTGTTGGGGTTAAATATTGTGAAAACGTTAGTAATATTTGGAATTTTTTACGCAATAGATCCACTTCTACAAAATTTGACTAAAATCGTTTGCCTCCATTGACTCGCCTTTGATATTTTTAACTATAAACCCCTGTAGACCGTGCTCAAGTATATGGGACAAGTTTCGAAATCAGTATAGTTTACCACACGCTTTATCTCTGAAACGAAGACGGTGACCCCCAATTTTTTCACATTTCTGGTACAAGTAACACATTGTCTGCCTGCAGTAAAAATTAAAAAAAATTATATTGACTGGAAAATTTTTGCGCAAACATCCTTAAATGTAAAGACTATACATGGACCATACATGTTAAAACTCTACATGTACATGTACGTTAACGGAAACATCCTTTAAACTTTTGTGCATTGAACACAGTGATATGAAGATCTTGGTGCATTCTGCTATACAATCAAAGGCATGGAGTTTGTTGTCAAAATATCTGTTAGTAAGTTCTTACTATCTTCCTTTGTTCTCTAAACCACCACTGAACTCTTTGGTCCATCACCTTTAGAAGTGAATGCCAACACTTGAAATTCATATTCTGTATATATTGAAGCCCGGTTATGTCTTTTGTGCAACTTCCTCCATCATTTATAGTTCTATTAAATGGTGACCCTACAGAGTCTTTCTCTTTATACAACAGTTTAAATCCTGTTATATTTCCATGTCTGGCATTTTCTCGCAGTAACTGCCAGGATATTGTGATACTGGTAGACATACTTGCAGCCACTGTAACACCAATGGGAGCTTCCAAGGGAACTGAATTGAATAGAATAAAAGTTGTTATACGAAAGTAATATGTGATAAACTTTAGGGAATCCATAAAATATCATCATCATCATTGTTGCCTGTAGCCCCATCTGGGGCAAAGGCCACCAGTGAGCACCCTCCAGTCATCACGGTGCCGGGCCAGTTGTTGCAGTTTTCCTCATGTGTAGCCATTTCTCCTCATGTCTGCCTCTAGGTCATGGCGCCACAAGTTTCTTGGTCAGCCTCTCTACCTTTTCCCCTGAGGGTTCAAGGTGAGGGCTTGCCTTGTGATGTTAGATGAGGACTTCCAAAGGGTGTGGCCGATCCACTTTTAGCATCTTTGAAAGATGTCAACTTCTACAGGCTGCTGTCCTGTTCGTTTCCAAAGATCTTGGTTGCTGATGATGTCTGGCCAGCATATCTAAAGAATTCTTCTGAGGCAGGTGTTAATGAAAGTCTGGGTTCTTTTCATAGTGGTGACAGTTGTTCTCCAGGTTTCAGCTCCATAGCACAAACCAGGCTTCACGATGCCGGTCACATGGTGTTGAAGATCCCAATTTTAGTGCTGGTGCCAAGAAGTGATGATCTCCAGAAATTCTTCACCTGTTGGAAAGCTGCTCTCGCCTTGCCAAGTTTTTACATCAGCTTCTGTCCCCTTGGTGTTATCTACGATGCTGCCTAGATAAGTGAAGCTCTCCACCTCATCCAGAGCTTCACCTTCAAGGATAATGGGAGTATCTGTGACCGTGATGACCTTCAGGACTTTACTCTTCCCTGTTTGGAGCGTAAGGCCCAAACATGCTAAGGCATCTGCAACAGTGCTGGTCTTTTCCTGCATCTGATGTAGAGTCTGTGAAAGAAGGGCGATGATGTCAGCATAGTCCAGGTCCTCCAGCTGCCTCCAAAGTGTCCAATGGATGCCATTTCGCCCTTGGGATGTAGATGTCTTCATTACCCAGTCCATCGCCACAAGAAACATAACAGGCGGCAGAAGGCATCCTTGCCTCACTCCAGTTCTTACCTCAAAGGCATCAGTGAGTTACTGTCCATAGACCACCCAGCCGGTCACCCCTTCATATGAGTTTTTGATGATATTGGTTATCTTCCCCAGTATCTTCCAGAGGGTCTACGGGTCCATGCTGTCAATTGCTTTTTTATAATCCACAAAGTTGAAATAAAGAGGTGAATTCCAATCCAGGGCCTGCTCCAGGATGATATGCAGTGTGGAGATTTGTCAGTGGAAGACCTATTTTTACGGAAACCAGCTTGCTGCTTGTGAAGCTGTGGGTCTGTGGTATCATTCATCCTGTTCAGCAAGACTTGGTCAAACACCTTTTCCGGAATGGATAGCAGTCTTATACCACTGTAATTGGCGCAGGAGCTGAGATCACCTTTTTGGGGAACTTGATGAGGTAACCCTCCTTCCACTCTGTTGGTACCCGTCCCTCTTCCCTCTTCAACACGATGCACACCAACATACATGTAGGTGTGACCTTTGAACTGTCATTTGCAACACCACAGTCAAACAGCTCTGGTTTTCTTTTTTTTAAAAAAAACCTCTTCTATAGAACACAGCATATAATGCCCTTCCATAACAATAGTTTGAAACAAAATAGGTTGCAAGGCCAAAATTAAAAGAAGAGGTGGCGAACACGGCATGTCTACAAATGTTACGAGCCGTAGGCATCATGTGGGCCCGCCAATGACTTTCATCAGATGGCATTTCTGGCTACCAGAAGTGCCGCAAGAATTTTAATTATCAATTTACGTCACAGACATGCTTTGCCGCTCATGTGTCCAGCCGTCTCTTCTTGAGGAGGGTAGACCAGACAAATCGAGACTATAACTTTCGATGACCTTTCCAAGTTTTTCATCACCAAACTTTAAGCATTTGTTCTGAGAGTACTATCAAAAAAATAATTTACCGGTAATAACATATTTTCCAGCATCATAACGCATAAAGGGGCATTTTCGGTTAGTTCCTGTATTACTAATATAGAAATGTAAGAACATTTTTAAGAACACTTTGAGGCTGACTTGTCACTAAGCACCCGTTAAATAAGAACCTGATAAGCCTGACCTCCGAAATCATGTGTTCTTATATGTGGGTGTTTACTGTACTTTACTTTTGGAATTTGACTGATGCGAAGACACCTTCTAGCTTTCTATAAAGTTTCCAAATAGCGTGACAATGCTCCTTTAAAATGATGACCTAACTCCAGTCGTAAAATCCATGTAGGTATGAACAGCACGAAAAAAATCTTCTGGTCTTATTAATTTCCTGTCTTGATTCTCATCATCATTTTCTAAAAAAAATTCCTTGCCTCTACATGTACATGAAAATTATACGTATCAAATTTTTTATACTTTTACTTACCATCTTCCTTTGTTCTCACAGAGCTTGCAGAACTCTGTGGTCCATCACCAACAGAAGTGAATGCCAACACTTGACATTCATATTCAGTGTACTTATCAAGCCCAGTGACAACTTTTGTTAGAGTTGATCCACTGTTAATAGTTATCTGGTGTGATGACCCTGAAGAGCCTTTCTTTTTGAAGAATAGTTTAAATCCTGTGATGATTCCATTCTTGGAGTCTTCTGGTGGTAACTGCCAGGATGCTTCAATACTGGTGGACGTTTTTGCAGTGAGAGAAAAACTGGTAGGTGCTTGTGAAGGAACTGGAATTGAGTTTTTATAATAAGAAAAAGTCTTCCCTACATGAAAAGCGTAACAGTAAAATACCAAAACATAACTACCGTTTGTGCAGGGTTCATACTCTGAAGATTTTAGAATTTCATGACTTTCCTAGGCTCCATTACCAGCCACTGTTCACAAAAGGAGCCCGCGCTCCTCCCCCAAACTCAATGCTGGACTCTTCGACTTGGCATTGTTAATTTTGACCAACAAAAAATTTGCCTGCCTGAAACAAGCAGGCTGCATAAATTATCTTTCACCCAGAAGCAAAGAAGTTATGCAATACGAAGAGCTAACCAAACATCTTCAGCTGATGAAGTAATGCCTGATCTAAACCATTTCGGCATACACAACACACAAAATAGTCCACAGACTTTATGTGTGAGAATCTATATTTGAATTATGTGGTGCCAGAATGTCAGATAACAAACCAACAAAGTGAGGGATAAACACAAACATCCATCTCAAGAGTCGTAGTCTTCTTGAAGGAAAGCAACACCAGTCTCTGGCGAAGCCAGACAACATTAAATTTTCAATTGAACCAAAGCAAACCGAACTAGCAAAACAAAAACATGGTGTCAACACGATCCACAGCAACATACATGTAGGTGTGACCTTTAAACTGTCATTTGCAACACCACAGTCAAACAGCTCTGGTTTACTTTTGTTTAAAAAAACCTCTTCTATAGAACACAGCATATAATGCCCTTCCATAACAATAGTTTGAAACAAAATAGGTTGCAAGGCCAAAATTAAAAGAAGAGGTGGCGAAAACGGCATGTGTACAAATGTTAAGAGCCGTAAGCATCATGCGGGACCGCCAATGATTGTCATCAGATGGCATTTCTGGCCACCAGAAGTGCCGCAAGAATTTTAATTATCAATTTACGTCACAGACATGCTTTGCTGCTCACGCGTCCAGCTGTCACTTCTTGAGGAGGGTAGACCAGACAAACCGAGCCTATAACTTTCAATGACCTTTACAAGTTTTTCATCACCAAACTTTAAGCATTTGTTCTGAGGGTACTATCAAAAAAATAATTTTATAACATATTTTCCAGCATCATAACGCATAAAATAATTTTATAACATATTTTCCAGCATCATAACGCATAAAATACATGCCTGTCTCTATTTCTGCTGACATTAAAGCCCATTTCCAACTAGTCTGTTATTTTTTCAAATTTCTTATCTTTTTGCCTTTTTATTTTCTGAAAGAATATTGCCTTTCCATCATTTTCCATGATCTTCACTAGAATTCCATGACTTTCAAAGAATGGAACATAAAATCATAAATTCCATAACTTTCTAGCACAAACCCTGCTACTGTATGAATTGGTCTTCATAAACATGGGAAGAGTACCACCCTTCAAGTGCTGAGTATTTTGGGATCAATTTACATAGAATGATGCACCCTTTACTTAAAACTTTACCAGTGTTTGCCTTGGAAAGACACCTGTATCTATTGATGTTCTTCAAATAATTGAAGTATCAAATTGCCGAAACAATCACCCAAAGATATTGATATGACAAATAACTTACTATCCTGATCTGTTGCAACAACAATGGGGTTACTAGCTGGTCCATCTCCTATCGCAGTAGACGCGAACACTGTGATATTGTAGTTGACAAACTCCTTTAGATTGGTTAATTCCCTTTGATGAATGAAGCCATTTACTTGGACATTTCCATTGTCATTCTCTGTTTGTGACTGGTAAGTAATGGTGTAACCTGTGATGATACCATTTTGTCGATCAGCTGGAACTTCAGCCCACATGACTAAAATGCTGGTTGAGCTGCTGTTCTGTCCTCTCACGTTTTGTGGAGCACTATCAGGAACTTAAAAACAGAGACGTTTAAAATCTATGTACTGTAAGAAATTGGAATATGAGTTTTACTGCCATGTCAGGACAGTTGTTCTTGAGAGATAAGTCCCTGGAGTCTGCGTTATCATGTTAATTGGTGTTCACAAACACGGGAAGAACACAAAATGTAATTGCATCTTCTTTTTCTTTAGAGAGACTTTCCTCAAATCACATACCCCGCACAGCACGCTTATAGTGACATGTCTTAATTATGACATTTTTCAGCTTAGTTGAGCAGGCGGCATTTTATAAATAGAAGGTGACACTACTTCTTTGAATGGATAACAAGTCAACAACATTTGTTGTAATATACTGTTTAAAACATGTTTTGTAGATTTGCAGATGCACGTATTAAGGCATTTCTTGTTTGTTTTAATCAAGCGCGAAGCGGAAACTGTCAGGTTTAAACTGAATTCTAACATTCGTTGTGAAATTCTGCTCAATATAGAACACAAAGAAAAAGTCTGATTTCTGTAGCGTGCACAAGATTTTAACTGCTCTTATACTATGCATTTTTCTTAAATCTCATACCACTCTTGAAGTGTTGAGTATAAGTTTTGGGATCAATAATATTTACATAGAATGATGCCCTCTTTACCTATAACTTTACCATTATGTATAAGTATGAAATTATCAAAACAACGACCCAAAGATATTAATTAGGAAAATACATGTAACTTACTATCTTGATCTGTTCTAACAACAATGGGGTTACTAGCTGGTCCATCTCCTATTGCAGTAGACGCGAACACTGTGATATTGTAGTTGACAAACTCCTTTAGATTGGTTAATTCCCTTTGATGAATGAAGCCATTTACTTGGACATTTCCATCGTCATTCTCTGTTTGTGACTGGTAAGTAATGGTGTAACCTGTGATGATACCATTTTGTCGATCAGCTGGAACTTCATCCCACATGACTAAAATGCTGGTTGAGCTGTTGTTCTGTCCTCTCACATTTTGTGGAGCACCATCAGGAACTAACAGAGACGTTCAAAACACAGTTTTATTGCAAGAAATGGGATAAGGCCCCTTAACTGTATAAGAACAAATGGATTAAGGACACCAGGCTGAAATTTGGCCAATAAAGCCCCATTTTTATAAGAACAAGATCAGCCTGGAAAATTAAGCATGTTCTTACATGTATAAAATGGAAAAGGTGTCATTAAATCACATAAAAAACAAGTGATTTTTTGTTGGCAGTCATGAATCTATCAGCTGTCAAGTGGTCGTATTTTTGTATTGAGTACTGTACTAACGTTTCTACTGTAAATGGATAAAAAATTGAGTACAGGGGGGCATTTATCTAGGGGCATTTTTGGGTAGTGCCCGTATTACTAATATAGAAATGTAAGAACATTTTACGAACACTTTGAGGCTAATTTGTCACTAAGCACCTGTTAAATAACAACCCGATTAGCCTGACCTGCGAAATCATGTGTAGAAAGCCAAGTTCTTGCAGGAAAGAGTTTCAAAGCAGGTAAAGGTTGTACAAATTCCCATGACTAAATCAGATTTGTTTCTCAGAATATTTGAAGTAATTCCTGGAACTTTGAAATGCTCTGCAACCCTTTAAAATGTGGAAACATTTTGGAAACCCCTTAAAAATTGTTTGAATAATCTTTGAAAAAACACTTTGATATGTTGGTGGGGGGGGGGGGCCATGTGATCGAAATTTGCGTTCACTATCCACATGTTGGCGAATGCACTACAGCACTACATGTTATAATTTCTTTTTTTTAGAAATGGTATTTAACCAAATGGTTTAATACTGATTTATTTTTAGTTGTGGAAAGATCAAAAGATATAATAATAATAATAATAATAATAATAATGATAATGATAATGATAATAATAATAAAGGTCTTTATTGAAAACACTCTAAACAACAGACGTGTTTAGTTACAATGAAATAATTGAGTTATACAGATGTTGTTCTCCTGTTTGACGAAATGAAAGCTATACAGACAAGTAATTAACTAACTATCTAGCTAACAACTAACTACAAAACAAGTATCTATTTATAAAAGTTCTCTCTTCTCCCAAGTTTAGTGGCGAAAATTTTGGACATTTCGAATGTAAACATCAATAGGTTATTGTTTACATGCGATTAACAACACTCGTTATTTGCATGCTACGTAATTCTGCATACGTTTTGTCTAAACTAATTCTCAAGCTTTCCGAAAAATATTTAAAATTATGCTTTCTACTTAAACTGTTTGCACATTACAAAGCCTTTGTGGCTCAAAATGGTGAATTTGAGCGATTGGGTGGGTTTTGCACCGACTCTTACTACATGTTGTAAGGAGTCAAGGGTGGAAAGCTCACTCTCGACCACTCCAGCACCAAGCAGAGTTTCACCCAGAAATTTGAATTGCTGGGCTTCAAAACCGAACACCAGATAAACTATACGGTTGATGCTTCTTCTCATGACATTCAATCGAAGACCCCATTTAAAATCCAAGTGCTAACCACCAAATTATTTTCAAGAAATGCAGCTTTCAAAGGGACCAGCATCCACGGCTGGGATTTCGTGTGCTAAGGAGCAACAGTCATGTTGTTTGCCCCTTCCTGATTGGATATATTCTTTAGCATAATGCAATCAGCATGGAGTAACAGCATGACTGTGGATGCGCATTCAGAATGCCACAAACGGTATTAAAGGTAAGTCATTCAAAGAAAATTAACATAAAACGATTTTTAAGGAACATTTAAACAACCAACAAGCAGTTTCATCAGTTTCACAGAGAGGTTTTTCAGTGAACATCAAAACAGCCTGGTACAAAATATCTTGTTGTTCGAACTCCGAATCCAAGACATGACATCTGCAACATTTTTGTCTCTTGTATCAGGTTTAATCGCCCACTCTATACCTTTTTCCGGGGCAAAACAGGCACAACTTTACAGCCACTACAATCTTGACTAAAAAGGACATTATTTCTATGAGTACATGCTTCTTTTTCTACTCTCCCTAGAGGGGGGTACAACAATTCACGATAATGTCAATGTCACTTCCGGTCTCCAACTCAAAAATAGCAACAAAATGGTTCAACTAAAATATGTTCACCTTTCGACATCCCCCACCTCAACTTGTGGTAGCATGTTGCGACTCCATAAGTCTTTAAAGCGACTTGGACAAACAAATCACTCTTCCCCTCTGAGTCTTTTATGGCAGGGAGACTTCACATTTAGCTTCCTCTTCTCCACTATCTGTCATCTCGTCCTCACTGTCTAATATCACAACATCCTGATCAGTATTCTCTGCTGGGCATGTGATTGACAGAAGATTGGCTGATTCAGCACCAACCTCCGATTTGTACAGTTTGTTAACTGGTCACGTCAGCATGCTCAACTTCACCTGCACAATAACAACACGGCATCTTCCATCTCAACCAATAATGAGCTGTCAGACAACTCCCATCTTCCAATTTAGATGTTTCTATCTGTCGTCAGCTACAAGGACAACCTCTCTTTCTTTTAGAGGATTTGGAAGAAACTTCCAAACTTTCCCTTGTGAACCTAGCACTTGATGCAAGTATTCTTTCTTCAAAATGTCATTCATGGAGGACAGCCACTTCTTCTTCGTCCAAATTCATCTGAGAGGTTCACTTCCCATCCTTTTTCCTTGAAGTCTCCTCGGGTGGAAACAGGAACTACTCATGGCATAGAAAGATAGGAATACTACCATCAGGATCAGCTGACTCCCACAAGAACGTGATAGGCCGGCAGTTGATGACTTTCTCTACCTCAGTTAGAGCAGTTAATAACTCCTCCCAGGAAAGAACTATGTGGCCCAACGAGCAACCTACTGTAGGAGTCCTTTAACGTGCCTATGAAGTAAAAAATCATTGCTGCTTATTTGAAAGGCTTTTCAAAGTAAAGACTAATGGCGTTTTCTTTTCGGGAATATCATTTTTCTTTTAAGAGATATCTACGTGTCTGTATTATGCAAATGAGGAAAGTGATGACGTCATAGGTGGTTCTACTAAAACAGTAAAACACTCAATCAAGAATATCTCCAGAAATATTGGAGCAGTGTTTTTCAAACTTGGCACCAGAAACTTACATAAAAAAGAAACAGAGGGACACCTACTATGTTGTTGCCATGACAACACTCTCAGCTCCAGTCTCTTTCTGTGAAAAACCAACTATTCCCATTTGCAATCTTTTAAAGAGAGGCAGAGGGTCTAGCTCGGCTCACAAATGGTTCCCATATTGCAGTAATTATCCCCGTTAGATTGTTGTGAGTGGATAATCCTTGTTTAGGTTAAAACCTGGGAATTTTAGTCTCAATAAAAACAGGACCAGCGGTATAACTGTTGTCATGGCAATGCATGACATATGTCATTTTGCTTCTTTTTTGATGTACAGTCCTGATGCCAAGTTTGAAGTAAACCGCTTTAATATCTCTAGAGATATTCTTGATTGAGTGTTGTACTGTTTTAGTGGAACCACCTATGATGTCATCACTTTACCTACAAAAACGTAAATATCTCTAAAACGAAAAGAGGTATTCTAAAAAGAAAAACGCCATTCTTCTACACTTTGAAATAAGCAGCAATTAGTTTTTACTGCATAAGCACTTTAACTATGCCCACTAACCTCTCCCAGGCACCTCCCTACCAAGGTTCACGTTCAACCACAAACTGGCACTTCATGTCAAGATTCTTCTCTCTCACCCACTTAGGAGTCGCTGCCTTAAAGGTCGGCACACTTGATGGGACTATGAGCTGGCCATGTTTTCTTCAAAATCTAGTTGCAGGGACTAACTTTAGTCCCTGAGACTAGTCCCATGAATTCAAACCAGTTTGTTGCACATAGCGACTGGTTGCACATAACACTTTGTGTGAACTGTTTGTGGGACTAGTCCCTGCGACCAGTCCCTTCGTGTAAACTCTTCAGGGGACTAGTTGCACAGACTAGTCGCAGGGACATAGTCCCCTCATGTGTGCCGACCTTAAAGTTAGATCTGTGATCACTTATGCATAGTTTGGGTGTTTTCTATAGACTTGTGCCAATGCAACATCTAAGCTACAGTTTTTAAAGTATGGAGATACTTGCTCGTCCTGGCTGTGTGGACAATGTTCTCCACATATTTCAGAACTGCATTGTCTGCTAGGGCCATCATCAGCAACGTGGTATCTGCCTCATTCTTTGGATGCTTCAGCCATTCTACCTCTGGTCATTTCAACCATTCACAGCCATTTCACCAAATTTTGGAGCAAGACAACTGGACGATCATCATACCTCGAGTAGGTAAGTCCGCAGGGTTTTCATTTGTGGGAACCCATGACCACACTCCACCCACACGCGGTCCCTGGTTAATCAATGCAACAGAGCAACACTGGAGTCCATCCAAAGGAATTCATCATCTATCTTGAGCACGTCATTGTCCTCTGATCTCAGCAAATTCAGAAGTCAAGCTCCCAGTAAGGCATAAAGGAGTTCAAGACGAGGTATTGTGTCTCCATCCAGAGGAGCAAGTTGGCACTTCGAACCAACAAGATTCACAGCCTCACCATCCCACATGGGTCGTAAATCTTAGACAGACAGGACAACACTTCTCTCTTAGTGAGTTTCTCGGGCACAATATCTTCCATGTCAACAAGTGGGGGAAGTTCATGAGACTTTAAGTCCCAGCTAACCCCAAGTACTTTGTGCAGCTGTTGTACTTGGCTGTCTGAAAACTCACAGAGAAGATCAAGTTTTTCAAGTTTCAAGTTTTTATTTTTTTACACTGTTCACAAAATAGATACAGCTTAATATAACATAGTTTACAATAATACAGAAATAAAAATACAAACAAGAGTTACATCTTTATCATTGGACCAGAATTTCACTTCACAAACCTCCATAAGATATAACAGCGTATTCTCCTCGGCTTCGCGCCAAATTCAAGCCATTCAAAGTCAAAAACGAGGCTAGAGCCTCGACCCCATGTAAAATTCCCTCACTCTCAAAAAATGGCTTCGCGCTGAGTGACAGTGTTTCTCACTCGTTCGTAAATTCACTAAAGATTTCAAGTTATTTCAAACCTTATTGAAGCTGCATGGCCGACCTGTCAAGAAATTCCCCTCCTGAGGATGGGGAAATTGTTCTCGACACTCCAAAGGAGAATGTCGTTGACGGAGAGGACGAACAAGATTGTTCAGAAGATGACGGGAGTTCGGGTAGCGATAGCGACTCGAGTGGATCCTCTAGCTCTTCAAGTGAAGCTAGTGCTAATCCAAAGCGACAGAGTCGCAAAAAAGACGTACCTCCTTCGTCTAAACACAAAAATTATGATGAATACACGAGATTCGACATGGGCTCAAAAGCCCGCCAAAAACTTGTCTTGACTCAAGGCATGGAGGAGTATTTGAGTGACAAATTTACGCATTATGTGAAGGACAGGACCATCCAGGATTTAGTCCTTGACTCTAATCCACTCCCAGAGGTAAATTGCTTAAATACCCCCAAAGTAGACGATTACTTGGGCGAGATATTTGAATATTTCAATAAATCGTATGGCAAGGAAAGTGACGGCACGCTTTCCAAAACACAAGCTCGGATCTCTAACGTCATGGGACCCCTTGATAGACTCTGGCTCAACCTTGAAGAGGTCCGTACGGGTAATTCTACCGAAGAGCTGTGTTTGGTTGAACAGTCTGTTACTCTTTTAGGGCAGGCTAATGTCAGCTTGACCTATGCCCGTAGACTTGGTATACTGGGGCGGCTCACTGGCGATGCAAAAAAGCCAAAAAGTTGCTTAGCAGGCATGAGTCTTGTCTGACTCAATCCCAAAAGAGTTTGTTTGGGAAAAAGTTCTACAAAGCCCTGTGCACTGCAACCAAGATCCGCAAATCTACTAAGGAAATATCTACTCACCTGTCAGGGTCTTCGAGGCCTCGTCCTGCCTCTTTCAAGGGCTCAGTTTCCACCAGGAAGGAGGTTTTCCAAAAGGATACCAGAACTGCCCATCAGCCCTTTCGAGGAGGTCCCCCATCTTGCGGTAGGGGTGGGGGCAGATCTGTGTCATTCAGGGCCAGACGCTCCAACAACAAAGGATACTTTCAAGGCAAGTTTGTCAGATTTAGAATCCAAAAGAGATCACCTGAATCGAGCACCCAATCCCCAGATGCTAACCAAACCTCTGGAGGTAGAGAGTCAGGTGGTTCCAGTCAATGTCCACCCTGCATTAATGGCAATGGGCATGGACACCACAATTCTGTCCAGACCTCTTCAGTTAGCAGGGAGGCTCCAACACTTCCTAAGCAATTGGCAACTACTGACTCGGGATCAGTTTATTTTGAAAATGGTTGTGAGAATTCAGATCCCTTTTACTATTTTTCCACATCAGAGTCATGTTCCTCCTCCGACATTTCACAACCAGTCAGAAAAGGTTGCCATAGATCGGGAGATTTCGGAGATGCTCCAGAAAGAGGCGATTCAGGTGGTCTCCCCTATGCATGGGGAATTTCTAAGTTCAGTTTTCCTAGTCAAGAAGAAAGATGGGGGAAACAGACCTGTAATCAACTTGAAAGAGTTCAATTCTTATGTAACATACCAGCACTTCAAAATGGAGGGTCTGTATTTACTGAAACATTAGATTCAGATTGGGGACTGGATGATAAAAATCGATTTGAAAGATGCTTACTTTACTCTGCCAGTAAGCAAACAACATCAACCCCTTTTGCATTTCATGCACGGGGGCCTGAGATACCAATTTTCTTGTCTCCCCTTTGGGTTAGGGCCCGCCCCTCGCCTTTTTACAAAGCTCTTAAAGCCTGTTGTTGCCCTATTAAGGAGACTGGGTCTGAGACTAGTTATCTATCTCGACGACATTATTGTTTTCAATCAGACTCAGGAGGGTATTTTGAGGGACAGGGACTCAACCCTTTGGCTGCTCCAGCATTTAGGCTTTGTGATCAACTGGAAGAAGTCAGTTTTACATCCTGCCCAGTGCATGGAATACCTAGGTTTTGTCATCAACTCCATAGAGATGAAGCTTTTCTTGCCACCAGGGAAAATGTCCCAACTTGTCCAGGATTGCAAAGATCTGATCTTAGAGAATAGTGCCTTGGTGCGAACTCTCTCACACATTATTGGGAAACTGACTTCAACTATGCAAGCAGTCCTCCCAGCTCCCCTTCATTACAGGCATTTACAAATGCTGCATAAAGGTTATATTTTCACCACCAGCCATCAGAGAAAACAAATATATCATCTTTCTTTCATGACGCCTAAAAAATTAAAAATAGGGTGCCAGCTTATTAGCCTTCGCAAACCCTCTTTAAATAAAACTTCACTTTATATATAATTTACTGCCATCGTGATTGTAGTTAGTTTCCTTTCCTACGGATTTTGTCACTTAAAGTTTTCCATCCTCATTTTGTCATCCGCATTTTTCCATCGGATGTTATCATCCGCATTTTTTCATCTGCATTTTATCATCCGCAGTTTTCTATCTGCCATCCACAATCCGCCATCTGCCATCTGCCATCCGGTCCGCACTTTACAGACACCCTCTCAGTCGATGTGTGGGAAAGCCTCCTTGCAAGCTCCCTCAATAGTAGCCTGTATGTTGTTAGGAGCGTGTTCAATGCAGATGAAGATGGATTGTGAGTTTCAAAAAAAAAATTGGTCGTTTCTGTTACATTGTTTAATTTGAGGTTAAAGTTAAAACGAAAATCACATTCAAGAATCAAAATATACGAAGAATTAGTTTATATCTATGCTTTGCATCATTACTTGTATTTTGCATAATTAAATAAATCTAATTATTCTTTATAAACAATTTAATTTCGGGCTAGCTCCTCAGACCTTCAGACTAGTAATCTCAAGTAACAGCTTGCCCGAAGGGCAACCTTATCTTTTCATTTTCGTCTCACCCTGTATCTTGTCTTATTTTTTCTCTTTTCCTTCGGCTGGGTTTAGTTTCAGAGACAACCTCCCCGCCACTGAAGGCCACAAAAGAACACAGAGATTCCATTTCACTCACTGGCATTATAAGTACAACCTAAAACACATCTTTTTCTGTAGATGCCATTCTTGTTGTTTTCGCTGACCTTTTTACAAAGAAAGCAAACAAACAAAAAGCCTTCCCTTGTGCGGTCGCCTGAAATATTACTTCATGGGAATTTCGTGGGGGTATGACACGCCTGGGTGAATAATCCAATCAAAGCAGAGTATTCCAATTTGTGATTGACGGGCTGAGCCGCTCAGTCTCTATTTATAGGCTTGCTCCATGTTTAAGAAATCTGGTTACACAAGAAGCCATTTGCAATGGAATAATTATGTCCAATGACCTCCTCATTTGTCTGTTAAACATTTGGATTGGTTTCACTTTAAAAAGAACAGGAAGCTTAATTCAAAATGCAATCTTTTACCAGTCTGGCCGAAGGTCACACAACTGCTACAGTATTAGGGTCAACTTGGTTGTTGGGTTCACATCTTAGTTCTCGTTCTTCATTTAACTTGGGTTCCCAGTCTTGCTTGTAGACTGTCGAAATCGCCTCACTTTCATGCGAACACGTGACATGAAAACACTGGTTTTATGCTTTCGTGACACAAGGAGTAGTTGTTGTTGTTGTCAAGTCGAAACCGAGTTAACCGATTTAAGTCAATATAGTCGAGTCGAACATTCATTACATAGACATAACACCCAGGAATAAACGACTTCACCCTCAAAGTGACAAAGGAAAACTTCTCCATTTTCCCCTTACAGTCGAAAGAATGTCCTCACACTTGCCATCACTAACTTCTGTTGTCTGTGATACGTGTTATAATTATCACAAAAGGAAAACAAATAAGGATTTCAAATCCACCAATTACAACCCACAGCATGACCTTTTGAACCCATTAAATGAATATCAAAGAGTTTTGAGTGATTCAGGCACTTTGACTGCACACATTATGCTACATTACCAAGTGACTCTCACATTCTCATCAGAGCTTCTAGTTTATCTCCTGATAACTTCGCTTTGTACAAGCAATCAAATTGATTTAGTTGGTTTGTCCTTCAAGGAGTTTATTACCAAGTGCTGGAGTTTTATCGTTTTATTTACATATTATTTTGCCTCAACAACACTTTGGATGGCAGCAACTGAAAGGCCAAACAAAATGGTCGTCTGTATGAACTGTTCCAGTCAGACAAACTAAATTTGCCTGAGCTGAAGCAAGGCCATCTGCAACAAATCTTCAAAATGCTCTGTCTGTCCCGGCTGATGAAGAAACACCATGTTGGAACATGGTAGTCTCTGTTGCCCACTGTTTAGAAAACTTCCAAAAGAATCAAGAGTCAGACAGGGATGACCAGGGTTTAAGTCCAACACCTGAAAGTAATCCAAAAGTAATCAAGCCCCCTTCAGGGTCCCTGTGCAAGGAAGAATCATCATCAACAAAATCAAGCGGAAGCAGAAAGTGCCTAGCAATTTGAAAGAGAAGATCAAGGTCATTCAGCTGTCCAGCAAAGGACGGATTATAGTACAAGAAAATTAGCAAGTAGATTTGGATGCTGAAAGACACAGATTATTGAGGTTCTGAAAAACCAAGAAAAGTCATATCGGCTGGAACTCTAACAAGAGATCCATGTCGCAGAAGAGGTCGAATAATGAGAAGTTCAGTGAAAGAAATTAAACCTGCTATGGGAGTGGTACATACATGTGTAAGAGCCAGCATTAGTCCAACATTACTGTCAGTGACCCCTGCTGATGGAAGAGGCAAAGCCAATTGCAGAAAGGATTAGAGGAAAGAGCTTGGCAAGGTACAAATGGTTGGATACAATAGTGGAAAAGAAGGCATGGAAAAAGGATGAAACTGGGTTGTTTTGGAAAGTCTTGCCAGAAAAATCCTTGTCGGGAAAGGGGAAGTGTTGCTGCAGTGGAAAAAAACTCCATTCAACGACGAGTCATGGCAGCCTGCCATGCAGCTGGTGGAAAAGAAAGCCCAGTTTTAATCAGCAAATGTAAAATGCCCCATTGTGTTTCCAAAATAAAGGACATTTCCCACCTGTATGGTGCTCACTATTACAGTAACTACAGAGCATGGATGTACACTGAAATTACCATTGACATTCGTACAACCTTACAGTCATCTGTCAAAGGTGCCCTTGGCCTCGCCAAGCAGTTGGTACAATTCGCTGACTGGACTGGTGAAGAACAATTCTCCTTGGCAGCTAGATGTGTTTACGATCTTCTGTGTGATTGTGATTCTGAGATAAAGTTGCACAAGCAATTCTCTCTTGACCCTCCAAAAAGTGAGGTACATTTATTTGCATCTACTGTAGTATGAGTTCCCAGATATGACCTTTCACTCCATGGAACTACATGTACATGTACCACCCAACATTAAGGACCATTCTTTTTTGCATCAGTTAGTTTTGCTTTCGTTTCAGCAGTATCAGTCCATTTCTTGCTAATTTGTGAAGTACATTGTTCTTGTTTATGTCAGAAATTTACAACTTAACTGAAATATCAAACCACAAGTGCAAGTAGCACTCATGGCCTCTAAGAAAGTGTGTTGAGCTGTCAATTTGTTAACTTGTGATTATTATATAACACCTGTACTGTACATGTGTAAACATGGTAAACATTTTAAACAGATCAAGGTAACACCTGAAAATTTAGTAGACATTCCTTTTGTTAATGCACAATATCTAAAACTACAACCAAAGAGATACGCATGGCCTTTCTAGCAGGTCAAAGATCTACAGGTCTGGTGTCTTTCACCTTACTATAGGCAGCTTACTAGAATCGAACCAGGATACTCTGAATAAATATTTATGAAAGCTTGAGTACTCTTGTGGCTTCTAAAAGTTATTGCGTGGGTTTAGAATGAAATTGGCTCATGGGGCAAGTCTCTGCAGTTACCATAATTATGGTAACAAGGCAAACATTTGACCAATAGTATTATCTAATTCCTTGGTAAGCAACCACCTCCAGTAAGTGAACACCTAGCCTTGACATTTTGGGTGGTCGCTTACGGGAGGTTTAATTGTAGTAAATGCGATAAGAAAACATTCCTAAGAAAATATGTGCAGTGATTGGTTACAAATCATGTTTCTATAACTTAATGGGAACACTTACCTAGCATGAGCTGTTGACATAATGATGGTGTGAGTAAAGAGAATTCACACTTTAATAATCAAAGTTACATGTAACAAGTTGATTTCTTTTTTTTTCTGCAATGTTGTCTAAAATAAATAGAAAACATGTTCTCAGTGTTTCTATTGAGTTATAGAAACACTTGTGAAAGTTCTGGAGAACTTGAAAAAGCTGTGGAAACACTCACCTATAGCTCGATTTCTATAACATGATAGAAACATGTTTTCTATTTCTAAATAATATAATCATGACATCCACAATATACATAGACAGTATATGTTAACAATGTACACATCAAATAACATGAGAACTGTGTTATAGTTGCAGGTGCTGAAAAGTGTTTAATTTTACTTCTTTAGTATCACCTCACAGGTTTATTAAAATACACTTTAAATAAAAGTGTACTCACCTAATGTTATTTCATAGTCTTTACTAGTTTCTGTTGGATCACCTGGACTAAACCTGTTGACTATGTATATTTGAGAGACTGGCACATAATCTGAACCCAAGTCCACTCGCCACCAGCTTGGGTTGCTTATGTTTGTCTGTGAACAGTGTTTGTTATTCATATTAGTATCAGGATTTCCATCCACTGCTCTTCCTGATACAGCATTGCCAATCAAGGCATCACTGAATGTTGAAGACTGAGCTGTGGGCTTTCCAAGGCCAAGATTCTCTGTGTGTCAGTGAAGAAAACAACATTTATTTAACTTAAAATAATCCCCTAATTTGCCTACATATACTGTAAATATGATTAATAACTGTATACAGAGATGCTTCTCATTGGCTAAATTCACGTAAGGGATTTGCCAAAATTGTGAGTCACGTTTTACATTTTAATAGTTATACATGTAGGAGTGCCAACTTTCTGCTGTGCACACAGGTTTTGCGCATCACACTTATGCTGGCCGGGTTGATTTCTGTATCTAAACAAGGACTACCAGAATAGCAGCGCATGACCCATCACTAACATCTTCAAGCTGAAAAACTAGCTGTTGTCTGTCAAAAATTATAGTGAGATCACACGCACAACAAATGTGAGATACCTGTACAGTGTATTCAAATGTTTTTCTATACTGGGGAGGTGACACAAGAAAAATGTAACAATAAGTTTAAAAACAAGTGGTTAGGCCAATATATTTTATGTTATGAAATGAAAGTGGCAACCCTATTCAACATGTCATCAGTTTCTGGTTGTGATCAAAACATTATTTAGACTGTATTTTAGCTGAACAAGAAGAAGGCTGTCAGAGACGCTAAATGTGTTGCAAGTTGCAATGATTTTGTCATTAAAAACTAGACTGTTCACAGTCCTCTATTTTTCTGTGAGATCACAGATGTCGATTGTTGAGTTCAGCGGGCAGCCATCTTGGTCTCTTGATGGAAGCGAAATTGGGAAGAAAACAAAATGCACGTGGGTAGAGGAGGAGGACAGAAAGAAGCCACGCCCTCCACCACCCCTACCCACAGGCACTTTGTACTCTCCCCAGTTTGGCTTGCATCAAGCATCCAATATGGTGGTCCGTTGTGCTCAATGATTGACGTTAACTATATCACAAAAAATAGGGGATTGCCAACAGTGTAAAAACAAACCAAAGAACGGTTTTTATGTTACCATTTACCACATAGTTTTTAAAATGCAATACTTGCATTACATACATTAATCACGATACTTACACCAAATACTCTATTTACATTTATGTCACATTAGGGTGCTTAATACAAAAACCTTTGTAGGCACCATCCTTAAAGGTAGGACGGAGAGATTTTATGACAATCTGAGATTGAACATTGTAGCTGAGACAACATTTAGATGAAATTCAACTGATTCACTTAGCAATTATAATGAAAACCATTAACATGGTCACCAACCAAACTGGAGCTATGAATGGTAACATGACAACATCATGGTGCGCACTGCGATGCAACAGAGTTTGTATCTTTAGAGCTCTTCAAATTCTATGACTTTTTTTAGTAGATTTAATTTTGATTCGATTTTGTTTCAATTTGGTGTCATTTTATTTGTAGTCAATATTCTACTTTCACTTGCTTTTATTCCGTGGGATGCCTGTAAGGCAGGCCACGGTAAGGTTTCGGGAGGATTTTGTCGACGCAAAACGGCAAATCTGATTGACAATGAAAATCCACTGACAGCTGAAAGTACAAGTATTTTTATTGGGTTTTGGAAGCACATGCAAGATGTGCACGTGACAGCTGAAAGTACATGTATAATCATTGGGCCATGCAATGACTTTGACGAGAGTGAAAATACTGTCGATTCGAGGGATTCTGGCCAAGAATTTTGCGAAGGTTCACATACTGTCGTGTCGAGGGATTCTGCGAAGGTTACCGATCGAAGGTAAGACAAATTTGAAGGTGTTTCGACTTTGTGTATTTGAACTGTGAAAATTGCATAGAGTTCGAGGATCATACGATCCGTGTTGTGTTACTCATTGAACCAACGAGTTCACTATTCACTCGGCCTACGTGCCAAAGGAACCAACGAGTTCAGCAACCGAACCTACGTGTTTATTCGGCCTACGTGCCTAACGCTTACTCCAAACAAGTAGTTCTGAAGCAACTTTGACACACGATATCCATTGAATCACTGTATTCACAAATCAAGGAGTCCATCACGGAAAATATTGATGCCAACCATTTCAAAAGTTGGCTCAAATATTTGTTTTTTTTAAGCCTTGAGAGTTAACTCTATCGATTTCACAGTTCAATCCACGAGTCGACAATCATGCTACTTATATGTTTAAGGTTTTGTGTATTGTTGTTGACATTGAGCTTACCAGCTCTTCACCAAAACGAACATGTAAATATTCTTAGTGTTTGCGATACGTTTTACTGCAGTCGATGTTTATTTTATTTTCGGTGTTCCACTGTTAACATTGTTAAATACAAAGGAAAATATTTGTTGAGAAGAATTCCGCACGCTTCTCATGGAAGCTTTAATCCTTTCGTTATCTCGAATAAACAAGCACACATTATCAATGGGAATATATCATTTCGTACCAAAGAAACAGATGTCACCGCGATCAGCGAACAGCCAGGAACCGAGACAAATGACCGAAGACAACATTTCATGAATTATTGCTTAACTCACCCAGAAAAGTTTTCATGTGCAATAGACTGTTTTCTTGAACTTAACTATGGAACCTTTAAAGATTTTACATGTATAAGACATGTTGAACGAAATGAATTCTTTGAACTCTTACATGAGGCATGTTGTCAGTTGGAAAATTTATATGCTTCAGAAACTGAGATGGCAGCCATTCGAGAACCAGTGTGGGCGTATTTAAGACAACATTGCAACTCATTTGCTACTATGTCTGATCATGCTGTCTTTAGTGACATATTTACCTTGAATACAGTTGGTGAGATGACCCAGGAGTTAAAACCACTTTTTCTTATCCAACAGACTGACCAATCGATTTGTACATCATGTAACAATTCAATTGTAAAGGAGACAACTATATTTGTACTTTACATTACTTCTGTGAACATGACTCACAGAAAATTTGAAAATTATGTCTCTGAGGCTATATTGCCTAGGACTGCTGCACTATACTGTGATTTGTGCCAAAGGCATTGTGGTGATATCTCAATGTTGCAACATTTTGTTGTGCTTCCAATATTGTTATCTTTAGAACTGTCATCAACTTGTATTAATCAATTGATTTTTCCACTTGCGATGGATGTATTGGGTCAAAATTACACACTTGAAGGTTTGGTTAGATGTACAAACCATCATTTTACAGTGGCTGTAAAAGCTGATACTCAGTGGGTATATATTGATGATATGTGTGTCTCAGTCAAAACGTACACCTCATTTCAAGATCTTTTACGCAATCATTCTAGTGGTTGGTTTTTCGCTATTTTTAGAAAGTCTTCAGTTAGAGTTGGCAACGATAATATAGAAAGAAGTTTTGCAGCCAGTCAAACTCCAACACAAAACTTAGATGATTTTTATGGTACCACTTTGCCAAGAGATACACCTAGTGTTGAAAACAGAACAAGTGTCAGTATAACAAAAAGCTCTACAGTAGCTCTCTATGGTATTTGCTTTTCTGTGTTGAAACCTTGTGTCTACTGGAAGTTTGATACGTCGGATGCTATTGTTAAATGTGGAAGTGCTCTATTTTCTGACGCCATCAAATGTCAGCCAATTCCCAGTAAACTTTTTTTGAATATTAATATATATGGTGCTCATATTGATGTTAACTATGTCTCAACTACTACAGGAACCCTTGTGCGTAGTTCATTGTTTAGTAAGTGTACCCTGAGGAGCTCAGTTTTGCACAATATTAGTACAAGTACGGGATTTTTGCTTCACCTTCCAAACCTTTGCTTAGGTTGTGTTTTTCACAAAATTAAGAGGTGTACAAGGTTTTTTCTGTTCTCCTTGAATGAACATGAGACATTAGAGATCCATCAAATTGATAATGCAAAATGTTTAGTTCAAACAGTAACAAATAAGGCGATTTGTGATGAAACAGAGTATGTCATTCAGTTCATATTATGTTCTTGCCAGTTAACTAAAATAGAGAAACAAAAGCTTCTTAAACGTCAGAAATCTTCTGAACAGAAAATAGCAATTTCAAGAAAGAGGAAAAAGTGCTATGCTGAATTAGAACCTGTAAGGAAAAAACTTCGTTTGGATACGTACATTGCATCACTATGATTGCGATGAAAAGCAAGACATTCTCAGTGGTCATGCAGAAAAATATAAGACCATGTCTGCATCTGCAAAAGATAATTTGGTCGCCAAAAGAAGACACGCTTATCAAGAAATGGGAAGCACAAAAAAGGAAAAACTGCCGGCAACGAGGACAGAAAGAAGCAATGTAAGACAGTCAAATGCTGTTTTGCACAATGACTTGAATTCCTGCATTGCATCTTTTAAAAAAAAGTTAGAGAAGGTCCTAGTTACATATGTTCTGTATGCAACAGACTTCTTTATAGGAGAACCGTTACAGAATTAAAGAAAGGCAAATACAGCATTCAGCATATTTTTACAGGAAAACATTCTTTTGATAACAAAGAATACATCTGTAAGACATGTTCATCGAAGTTGTTAAAGAGACACATCCTACCTCAAGCTGTGCATAACAAGTTATTGGTTGATGAAATTCCCTCAGAACTAAAATGTCTAGAAAAACTTGAGCAAATTCTCATAGCTCAGCGGCTTCTCTTTCAAAAAATAGTTATCATGCCTAAAGGTCAACAGCGAAAAATTAAAGGGGCTATTTGTAATGTGCCTGTAGATTGTGATCAAACATGCAATGTTTTGCCAAGACCACCTGAAAGGTCAGGAATAATCATGCTAAAACTGAAACGAAAACTTTCGTTTAGAGGTCATGTCTATTTTCAAGCTGTACGACCTGACATCATACTCAATGCTCTAAATTGGCTGAGGGATAACAATCCTTTCTACGGCAGCATAACAATCAACATTAAGAACATTGACATAAATCTCACTGAACAACAGCTGCACACTTGTTCAGAGCAAGATGCAGAAATCTGTTCGTTAATGAATGAAGGTACACCACAACAGAAAGGAGCAGATGATAACGAGGAAGAAGTAGATGATCCTTTGAATGAGTTTAGGGCACCCACAACTGAAACATGTTTACAGTCTGTTCTTCCTGATTATCCTGTAACTGAAAATGTACAGCAAAGTAGCCATACAAAGTCAGACGGGAATGAAATTTTCAATATTGCGCCAGGTGAAAGTAAACATCCAGTTTCATTCATGACTGACAAACATTGTGAAGAACTGGCATTTCCAGTGTTATTTCCAAGTGGCAGATTTGGTTACACTGCAGAGAGATCAGTTAATTTATCACCTTCAAAGTATTTCAACACACGCCTTTTACACTTTAGTGGCCGGTTTGCAATGGATCCTGAATATTTGTTCTTTGCACAGTTCGTTATAGAACAGAAAAAAGTGTCAGATAGCATCAACATAGCTCTCTCAAAACTTCACGGACAGTCCCTTACAGCATCAGATTTAAGATCCAACGTACAAAGGTTACAGAATCTTGTTTTCCATGACCAGGCCTATCTATTTCTGAGACATGTTCCAGGCTCACCACCCTATTGGCAAAAGTTTATGATTGAAGTTGTAGCCATGGTGAAACAGCTTGGCATTCCAACTTGGTTTATGACATTATCTTGTGCAGATCTCAGATGGCCTGAGCTGTTTCAAATTATTTCCAGAACACAAGGCCTAAATTTAACTGATACCCAAGTTGATGCATTGTCTTACAATGAAAGGTGTTCTACGCTGAACTTAAACCCTGTTGTTGTTGCTAAACACTTTCAGTATAGGGTTGAAACATTCTTTACTGAGGTACTTCTTACACAAGCAAATCCTGTGGGCAAGATAGTACACTATGCATTACGCATTGAATTTCAAATGAGAGGCTCACCTCATCTACATGGATTAATATGGACAAGTGATTGTCCAAAGCTAACACATGAAAGCAAACAAGACTATGTAGATTTCATAGATAGTCATGTCCAAGCACATCTGCCATATGCAGAAGCAGACCCTGAATTGTATGACTTGGTTGCAACTTATCAAAAGCATAATCACTCAAAAACATGTAGAAAATACCGTAATATTCCATGCAGATTTCATTTTGGCCAGTTTTTCACAAGAAGAACAATTGTAGCAGAACCACTGTCAGAAGAATTAGAGGAAGAGATAAAATGCAACATGTTAGAAAAAAGAAACAAAATTCTTAGTTTAGTCAAAGAACAAATAGACAAAGTGTTGAATCCAAATAACCCAGAATATGATCCAAGTAAAACAGAGGAACAATTTTTGAGTTCACTAGGTATAACTGAAGAACAATATTACTGGGCGTTATCAGTATCTCATGATTCTGACTTTGATTTACACCTCAAAAGGCCACTTGATAGCTGTTTCATCAACAACTATTTTGTTGCTGGGGTAAAAGGTTTCAGAGCTAATGTTGACTTGCAGCCGTTTTTAATCATTATAAATGTGTAACCTACGTTTGCTCATACT
>CM042757.1:7822609-7825198 GCA_022496165.2 Catalaphyllia jardinei | reverse complement strand
ATTCTGATAGACCAAATTTGATGTACTTGCAGTCAAATCTGGGGAACGATTTTTAAGATCGTCAAGTTCAACAGGAGTCCTTCTAGATCTGTCACGATTTGGTTCTGACTGCTTCCTCCTGATTACAAACCAACACAAAATAAAGCATAATCTGTTTTTAAAGTTAAAAAAAGAAATAAAATATTTAAAGAGGAAGCCATATCAGCTTTAGGTTGTTTTCATGTGGGTCCTCTATCCTGGTTCTTGTGGAGTTTCATTCTCGTCCCCAGAGCCCACGATCCTTCTGGCCTGTGGCAGGTTGACAATAAGTCCGTCAATCGCGGACTTCCTCGACTTCCGGTGTTGGACCAAACCAGAGCTCTCGATCCCTGCCACAGGCCAGAAGGATTGTGGGCTCTGGGGACTAGAATGGTGGAGTTTAAAGATGCTGGTTTTTGTGGAGCGAAGAAAACTGTACAACACTTAGAAAACCCTCGGAGCAAGGCAAGAACCAACTAGTGATGCAATCTCAGATAGTGCAAAGTGCAATTGATAGCTCTGGTATGGTAGTCCCATAAGTACTCACCCCTCCACAGCGGTCAAATGAGTCCACATGCTTAAGCTGCGCGGGCGTGGGAATGGATTGTACCATAGAGTTCTAAAGTGATGACGTCAGAAAAATATTTTTTTTGAAATTATGGGATATGATGCCATATTCTTATAGAGCATGCTAAAAGACGTCCTCATCCCAAAAAGTAGCTCCGAATTGCAATTCCCGGTAGAGATATAATGGATCAAAGTTTGATGGCATTCCATACAAACCCTTCAAAATTTGTTTCTGTTCCTTCAAGTTTAGAACTGACTCAAAATTAGAGAGATTTATATGGGGCAGTATCAAATTTCAATCCTTCATATTTCAGCTGGGAATTACAATTAAGAGCTAAGTTTTGGCAAGGAACCTTTTTTAAGGATACTCCATTCGAAAATGGCGCCCAATTCCATAATTTCACAGATTTAATTTTTTGTGACGTCACACTTTAGAACTCTATTTCCATAGAAACCAGCAAGCGCCAAAATGGCGGCAGATTTAAATTTCGCGGTATGTGTTTCGCAAGGATAAGCCGAAAACAAAACAGCTAAGGTTTTTACCTTAAACACAGCTCTAAAAGGGGCGTCTCTTTTGTATATCTTTTTCAACAAAGAAACTATCTCTGCAACAATAGTGAATTTTCTTGTCGAATTTACGAGTTCGTAGCGAAACATGAAGACTTGTGTTTTTATCGCGATAGTTGTCATTGGTCTCTCTGGGGGCAGATTTTCGGATGAGAAAGGGTGTTACCTGAGCAGTAAAACTCGGGAAAAGAACGTTTGTAGGAGCAGAATGATTGAACTTAGTACCGAGATGGCTGGAGTGGCGGAGGTTGACCGTGGAAATTTTGTGGGATAAAGAGGGAAAGTGACCGGAAGTGCTTAAATCACGCGCGTGTTCACGCGAGTGCCCAGTCGTTTGACCGCTGTGAAGCTCACCCCTGCTTGGTTCACTTCCGGTTTGTATCCACCTTTGTATCCACCTTGGTTTTTTTCGTTGCAAATTTACAATTTGCAGAATATCAAGCCACTAAAATTAAGGTTTACACCTTAGCGCCATAGTGCTATAGCACCTTAACACCTTAGCGATTAGTGCCTTAGCGGCAGGCAGCCCCCCACCTAAACCAATAGTGCACTCTCCAATAACAAAAAAAATTCAATCCACATATGGCATAAGGCAAAAATTGAACCCGGGCCATGAGGTCTACCTGGCTCCATATTCTACTGGAAAAATTCACCGAGACAAATAGAAAAATATGGGTACACACATGTATGAGTTTAGGGAACACAATCCGTTTGGACATTGACCAAGGTTTTCTGAATTGATTTCACTGTACTCAGCACGGACAAGGCTTTGCCACAACTGAAAGGCCAAGGCAAAACTAAAGGCTGTTGCAATATCTTGAATACTGATGAATAATAGTTACTAACTTGCACAGCTTGACATAGTATAGCTACCCACCTTTACACTCAGACTGACATAGCTTGTTACCACAGATCAGAAGTGCATGTAAAAACTGCGCTGCGTATGCTACAGTGTATGTTACAGAAGAACTGCATGGAATCAGAGGCAGTTTTTAAGGCTAATCCTAAGACTTATCTTTTTAAGCGTGCATTTGATTTGTAGTTTTTACCTGTAGTTTTCACTTTTATATAGCGTAGTTAATTCTTAGGATCTTAATTTTTAGGGTTTTAGAGTATTGTAAAGCACCATGGACAATTAATGGAAGATGGCGCTATATAAATGTATATTTATTTATTTTATTTTATTTATAAGTTAAGATGACTCAAGATTCTTGACTTCATCATGCATGAGTGAGACCTCTTATAACAAAGCACTCTAGACACACTAAACAAACAATGTACACACCTACGATACCAGAAGACTGCAGCTACAACCGCTGGTATAATTAGCAGCAACAGGACCACAGGCACAGCTATAGCTGCAACTGCATCATTAGAAGAGCCTGTTGCTCCAAGATCTTCAAAGATAAAACAGACAAAAACCCATTAATAGTATAA
>CM042757.1:7802609-7817609 GCA_022496165.2 Catalaphyllia jardinei | reverse complement strand
AATGCAACGGGGTGCAATACAATGAAATATAATGTAAGTGGTGTAAACTTGTATTAAGCTTAAACCATTCCAAAAACATGTGATTTTAATCTTCTGTTGTGGCAAATTATGATATCAATTAGCTTTGGGAAAAGCAGAACTAATCAAATTCACCAAATCCGAAACCGAAATAAAAATAACCCCAAAGAATAAAGCCATGTTATGGAAGTTTTGGTATAATGGTTGATGAGCCCGCACTGAGGTGTCGTATGAGGTGGCAGTAATCACACGCTCAAAAACCTAAGTACGTCATGTATCCATTTCAGATATTATACTGTATCTAATACACTATAATAGGGATAAATAATAATACTACGCTACGTTCTAAATACACTATGAAAAGGGATACACCAAGTACTTACCCTCAAAAACAATCAATACAATATTTAAAGATGTGCAAGTCAACTGGTGTCAAATGTGATACTGCACTATGCAGTGGGTCACCTCGCAGCTCTTACACAAGGTCTCACCTGATTGGAGACCACCCTTGAGGTTTAACAAAAGAATAAACAACAGAAACAATGGACCCTAGCACTCAAACAAAAGGGCTGAGACTCTATCCTCGCCAATGAAATTTAGAGCTTGTAGGAGCTGCTATGCATTACACAATCTACATCTAAGTCATATATATTTCTGGGTTCTGTACAACACATCCAAATAATCACCTTATTGGACCATTCCTTTGTTCCACAGGCCACAGATAAATTCTAGCGACTGACCCCGAAACAGTCACAATAGTCACATTACCTACCACTGGAGCTATCGGAGCTAACAAGTAAAAAAAGAAAGATTAAAAGATTTGTGTGTCACTAGTTCAAGTTAAACAGTATTACCTAATTTCAGCAAAGGAGATTTTAAGTTCATAGTTTAACCATATAGAGAAAGGCTTAGAGGTACTTTTACAGGGATGGATGAGATTTATTTTTCGTTTTTTTTAGTTTTCATTCATTGTTTTTATTTTCTCTGAGATGGTCCTTGTCTAAAACGAGTGGTTAGATTTTTTGCATTTTTCGGAAGACATTCACTTAGAGAATTTACATCAAAGTCTCTATTTAATACTTACCGGCAACTTTCGTTTCCACTTTCAATTCAATGGGAGAACTCTGTCCACAAACAGACGTTCCATAGACCTGGAACTGGTAGTTAGTGCCTGGCACCAAACCAGCTACTGTGTATATTGTTGACTTTCCTACATTCCTATCACCTGCGTCTTTAAATGTTTTATTGTACAACTTTGTACCAGAGTACTTCACCTGAAAATTTGAACACAACAGATTAAATTGAATATCAATAAAAAGTATCTGAAAAGACACTTAACATCGAAGTGAAAAGTTAAATATTGTTTAAAATGTAGAGACTGTCCAATTGTCATAATTTGAAAGAAATTAAGTTATATTGTATGATTATAGTATTTGCTCTTGATACCTACGGGGTGATAGTTACTTCTACCTTCATATTCATCAACGAATGTCAAGCTGATAATTATTAAACAATTATCAGATGCTATTTTATCTATATAACTTTTGTAAGTTATTTAGGTGAGGAAATTGTTTCAGTACAGGGTTAACCTCACGATTTCCCTAATCAGGATGTTTTTATATTAATATTTTGTGTTGTACTTCCCGAATAAATGCTATGTTATGTTATGATATCCAGAGTAATCAAGGTCTCTGTAAGGGTTATCATATGAGGCGGAAGGCTGAGGCTGATAACCCTTACCCCTAGACCTTAATTATTCTGGATCTCACAAACACCGAATGTAATACCGGTAATTGCTTTATTATAAGTCGAAAGAAAAAAAATGGAAGTTCTGTTTTAGTTTCTTCGCAGACGACAAGCACCACACAGCGTGCAAACTTGACATGATTACCCTAAGAAGTCATGCACTGCATCATACATAACATGATTCCCAGTGATCTTCAGTGTCCTTGAAATGATTATTTGCATATAATTTGCAGCAAGATGACATCGAAAAATTCATGGTACGCTTTTGGCCAATCAGAAAAGAGAAATTCAGTTCAGTGTATGATAATACTGTTAATTACATATAGGAATAAGAAGATACATGACGTTTCAGAACTTTTTTCACTGCATTGCTCAAAAATACTAGACATCTCAATAGAACTTACAATGTAGTCCAAGCCTTCCTTTGTGGTGATATTTGGTTTTGTCCATTCAAGGGTCACGTCAGTTGATCCAGAGCTTGTTGCTTTTAAGTCAGTAGGTTCTTCGGGTTCTTTGGTAGCATGGTGTACATGTATAACATGATTCAAACATATGTTTTGAATATAAATGCCAGTTCAATTAAACATTTTGAGTTACAAATTATACTGGAGTAGCGCTTAACTCTCTAAAATCCTAACTAACACTGTTTGGGTACTTCAAATAATATAGGAAATACCTAGACTGAATATACTGACCAATAATAAACGTTATCAGTCAAAGTGAACATAAGAGTCTACCAAGGCCTTTTAACATACTTGGGGTGCAAAAAAAAAGAAAAAAATTCCAGGCTTGCCCTTTACATATGCTAGCCGCAACTACTATAATAGGGTATTCAAGCCCAAATGTCATCCCCACCAGCCCCAGAAATTTGTCCCTTACAGTAGTTCTATAATAATTATTAGCATTCCCTAAAAATATCTTTACCCAAGAAACTTCACTTGCCTGTCGAGCACGTAAAGGACAGAATACACAAGCACCCAGGCTACTGAATGTGGTTTTTTTGCTAAATGTACTTAATTCCACCGATGAGTTTACAGTTAAAAAATTGTACCTCAGATGTTCAAATCACCATGCATTACATGTACAAGTATATGGACAAGTACAACACGATTGTACTCACTTGATGTTTCCAATACCCTGGGTTGAGTATAGGGTCCAGAACCCGCGCTAGTGTAAGCTCTAACAGACACATTATATCGGGAACAAAGAGGCAAATCATACAGGACAACAAATGTTGCGGTTGTATTTAACGTTGTGCTGTTGCTGGGCGATCGTCTTCGACGTTTTTCTCTTGACAACAACTCTTGCTTGACATCATACAAGATAACTTTGCCATAACTCTTTTCTCTTGGTAGAGGCATCCACGAAATGTTGAAAGTGGTTTTGTTGTACCCAACAAATGAGACATTAGCTGGACCAACGCTTGGTCCTAACAAATGGAATACAAATATAAACAGTTAGTTGCAACGAAACACTAAACCATCATCTGAAATTACTGCATGAATATTTTCACAATTTGACCAGTGGATTCCCTTCATTACATATGCAAGTGGTTCCCTTCATTACATATGCAGGATTCCCTCGAAAAAAAGTGGATTCCTACATACTATCACGGACGGTTGAACAAGCGTTCAAAGCAGCTTCGATATCCTTTACGGTCAAGCAAGCCATTTTCACGATTACACGTTTCAAAAATTGCACAAAGGTTTCAAATTTCCAGCGGGTTCAAGTTCAATGAAGGAATGGCGCTTTCGAAACCTACCCACTTTTATTTTGAACACATAATAGATTTTCATGAACTAATAGCAAGCCTGGGCAAGCCTACTGTTTTTATTGTTCCAGAATGAAGCTTATCAGTATATAACCTATACCAAATTAGTATGTAGGAATCCCCTTTTTTTGAGGGAATCCTGCATATGTAATGAAGGAAATCCACTTTTATGATGGAATCCAAAGGGAGTCCACCAATGAGGCTTACTTTTGCTGAACATATACTACTCCCATGCAATATCTCTTGCATCTGCAAACTCAGATGTATATCTGCAAATGTATTTACAAACTATGCTTAAAATGTAAACTGAACTCACTATACTCCGGGACTTTTACATTTGAAGAAGCATTTGGTCCAGGTTTGATAGTCACAGCTCTGACAGAGAACTGATACTGGACTCCACCCAATACATCAACTGTGTAACTTAACGCATCTATTCCAGAGATCTCTTTTTGTGTATTTCCACTGTGACTGTAAGACACAGTGTAACTCCTTATAACTCCATTTGTTTCTGCAGGTTTCTGCCAGGTCAGCTTTATTCTTGGACCATTAGACATGTCTGGCCCTAGCACAATGTAAGTGAGGGACGCAGGAATACTAGGTGCTGGAGCAAAAAAAATTAAAATTAAAAAATTATAAAAAATTGATTGATTGACTAGAAGAGTTACTGTGTACAAGTGCTTTGATGCAGTATACAGGTTAAACATGCACCAGGAATTTTGTAACAGCATGAGAAGTGCACGTACATATTCCAGTCCGTGTTTTGTACCTGCTTCCTTGTTAGTTTAACACCCCTGCTTTTGAGACATTTGCTATCAATAATTAATAGCTATAATTTCAGTAGAATGTACTTAAAACTGTATTACGCATAAGTGTAACCTGCGAACGCAGACGTTTTCAAGCAAGCGTTTTCAACCTGCGTTCCTAGGCTTGTATTAGTGAAAAATTTACTATTTCATGCTTACTCAAGGCTAAATTCATGTTTTGAGTGAGGGAATGAAATATACTTTTGTACTGTACATACGGTTCACACCCTAAGCATAATCGCGCAAGCGTGTATTTTTATGGGAAACTCCTTGCAGCTGTAGTTACTAGTTATCCTGGGCAACCCCTACGCGGATCATAGGCTACCATTTGACCACCTTTAGGCCAACTTTCTGCTATGTTCTGTCACTACCAAAGGACGTATTTTACCTTCATTGTTAGCTATCATTTCCAAGTAGCAGGTTTTCAATGTTAAAGTGTTGCTCATGTCACGATACCAGATGACCGATTTTTTTTACCACATTATATTGTTGTCGTCATGATCTGCCTATCGTCAGTGTTATTAGATTCAGCTCCGTTTTTCAATAATATAAGTCTTCTTGGAGACATTCCTAGTTATTTTTGGTACTGATTACTATGTCTGTTACAATGCTATGTAGCTAAATGCTGTATCTAAGCTATACTGCAGTTTTAATGATATTTCATTTGAAGCCTACACTACGCTATTGTGCTCAACTCTCACTCTGAATTTGAACCTAATTACGATTTTTTTTGCATCTACTCCTACCTTCAAGCTTTCTACCGTTATTTTTAGAACCTTTTTTCTACTGTGATCTATCTTTTGTCATTCACCGTCGCTTCTAGCATCTTGTGAACTTTGAACTTTAATCAAATATGCCCTTAGTCAACCTATTAAGTGGAGTTTGATTTATCCATCGCCTTGGACCCCTCTGATTGCTGAGTTTCTGAGTAAGAGGTAACCTTAGAATCGCTATACAGTTACACCCCTCAAATATGTTTTTTAGGACAGTAACAATGTTACAAATGAACATTTATAAAATTAAGATTGTACAGTGTAAGGAGTTAACGTAAGTCAATTAGGAAATGAGAATTAAACATTTGATCAGGGCTTCAACGGGATTCGAACCCATGACCTCCGCGAATACCGATGCGATGCTCTACCAACTGAGCTATGAAGCCACACATATCTCCCGTAAGGAGTGAAATGATGTAAAAGCCCTGATTTTTTTTTCAGGCTTCTTTTCCAATTGCTTCAATTGGAAAATTTACTGCGAGGATCATACTTCACTTGCATCTATAACCGCACTTCAAATATGAATTATTTCATATACACTTGACATCATTTCACTCCTTACGGGAGATATGAACTCACTAAATTGACCTTGCTTCCAATGTGTGGCTTCATAGCTCAGTTGGTAGAGCATCGCACCGGTATTCGCAGAGATCATGGGTTCGAATCCCGTTGAAGCCCTGATTTTTTTTCAGGCTTCTTCTTTCCAATTGCTTAAATTGGAAAATTTACTGCGAGGATCATACTTCACTTGCATTTATTAATATTATTTAGTTGTATGCATAAGCGATTAATGGTCCGCCTAGATTAGCAGTTCCTAGCAGTAGGCCAAATAACATGTAATTTTAAAATGAAGGAAAATAAAGGTTGTTGTTGTTGGATCAGAACTAGCTATAACAGTAAGTTGACCCAGAAAATCCAATAATTGATTAGTTTTAATCGCATCAGTTACATATTACTAAACAGCTATGCCGTTACTTACAATGCCATTACAAATTTACTTAAGATGAAGTTGTAGCTCCATTCAGACAAACAAAGCTTCAAACAAAACGTGACAATTTATTTGTGAAATGTCTAAAAACATTTTGGTGATTTTGCCTAGCCAAGAACCTTGCTAATTAGGTTGTATCTCGAGATAACCATCAAGAATGAACAGCACTGAACAATCGTGGCAATTCACAAACATACAAAAACAAAAAAATAGTACTAACATAGAAGTACTGTAATACATTATTAAAATAGGTCTACATAAAAACTGTTTTAAGCCAAAAAAAAACATTGGTGTCAGTGTTGTTTACACTACATAAAAGCTTATTTTATGTGCACTTACAGCTGACAAATGATTGATACTGTTGTCAATGAACAGTCATAACCACCTTTCAGGTGGTCTGAGTCATAAAAAGATGTGTTCTTACTAAGTTAAATTGTATGATATGTCGTTAGATTTGGATAATTAAGAAATAGACACGCAATCAGTCATAAAAATAGACATGCAATACAGTATAGTCTATGATCAACTATTTCCATAAGGCAAGTAGTCAAACATCGATCAAAATCAACATTAGCATATTCAATGAAATTGTAGCAAAAATATTGCATTATCCAGTTTAAGAATGTTATATTGAAGTGAACTAGTTCCCATGATTTAGATAGTTTTTTTCTTGGACCATGCACAAAACCAATAGAACTTTTTCAGTCACATAATTCATGCGTAGTAACAAGACGCAACATTATGCACAATTGTGGACCTTTTGGCAATAGTCATGGCATATTTGTTTGGTCTTTGAACTCTACTGAGCTACATTACTATTCCCCTCTAATTACCCCGCCTCTGTGTAAAAATATATAAAATAATAATGCAAGTGGAGTCAAGCTAATTAAAATAATTGTTTTATAGATCTTACCATCCTCCTTCGTTCCCTCAACCACTACTGAACTCTTTGGTCCATCACCTTTAGAACTGAAGGCTAACACTTGAAATTCATATTCTGTGTACTTATCAAGCATACTGATAACTCTAGTGAGACTTGTAACATTGTTAATGACCATGGTTGGTGACCAAGCAGAGTCTTTCTTTCTGTAGAACAGTTTGAATCCTGCTATGTTTCCATGTCTGGCATATTTTGGAGGTAACTGCCAGGATGCTTTGATACTGGTAGATGTCATGGCAGCCACTGTAAAATTACAAGGGGCTTGCGAAGGGACTGAAATGAAATAGGACAAATGTTAATAGTACATACATTAGGTAAATTGCCATTTCAATTTGTATCTTAACTGAACTACATTTGTGCACAGATGTTTATCAATAATAAGCCAATTTCGATATATTCAAATTCTAACTTGGCTTTGAGGCCTGAGGGAATAAAAGAAAAGAAATTAATTATTCATCACTCAACCTTGACTAATTTCTTTTATTTTATTCCCCTCAGCCTCCAAGCTAAATTAAAATTTTAAAATATTGGAATTGGGCTAGCTATTATAGGTATTTAGTATGTGACATTCTTAGTGAAAAAGTATCACACACTATCAAAACTTTTGAATCCATCACTTTGATTGTCTCAGATGTATCTATGTTAAGTTCATATTTTATCTGAAGAATATTTCTGGAGCAAAACTTACAGTACTTACAGTATTGTTTTGAAATGAGGTGACCATAGAAATATGTAATTTTGTCTGTGAGTAAAATGAGGCCATGCCAATCACACACTGACTCTGAGAAATATAATGTTACTAATAATATTATAATTTACTTACATTTCTTACTCAATTATAATACAGGTAAATATAGATTATTACATACTACATGTAAGAGCCTGATCACAAATGAGTGCATAAGCGATACTGAGAGCGCATAAGCGATATGGTTTTAGAAACAAGTGAATAAAAACGATATCTGGCTCTTAACATGTAATTGTTTAATACATATTACATTGTTAAAAAAATATCATGCCACCAAAACTGAAAAATATCACCACTGGAAACACTTGCATATCTTTAAGTGGCCATTTTGTTGATAAAATTGCAATGCAGTTCATCTATCAAAATTTGGTGTCAAAATCAGCTTAAATATAATGTACAACCCAATTGGTTGAAGAAACACATTACAGTCCATCTGATTGGACAATTCAAGCATGAAGCGATATGGTATCATTTCACTGCAGTGAAATGATATATCACTCCACAGGTATCATTTTTTAGTCAGGACTAGCTGCTATTGAAATTTAAAGTCTTAATTCAGATAGTTTTCAACAACATTATTTTGTTTCTCACTGAAAAAAAAAATTATTTTCCCTTTTTAGCTCATTCTTTGTGTCATAAGACGCAATGAATGAGTATCGTGGGGATCGAAATGTGTCCCGCAAGTTGTCGACTGTAGCTGGAAATGACAATTTTCCCCGCTTACCCTCCCTCTTAGTGAATGGAAAATTAACTTTGATAAACCTGAAATACAGATGTGCAAGAATTTAACTGTTTCTACAGACAAACAAGTAAAAAAATAACAGCAAATCACAATTTCAGCATTTCTAAAGTGTGCAACATTGATAAAGAAGCCGAAATTTTCAAACCCAGGGGTACCCAGAACAATTTTTTTGACACGCTCAACTGCACAAGGCAGGCCATGAATGGCGAAGATCGAGGCAGCCATATTGGAAGGCCGCTTGTTCGTTTTTTTCTTATTGGTAAGTAATTATTACTTTACTATTATGCTTTTCCTTTGGAGCTCTTCAACTTACAACACACACATCAATAAAAGCGGCCACAATAGTCACACTAAAACCTTTTCCGAGCTCAACCAATTTTGATCCAGACTTGAGGCTCGCTTGTATCAACTGCTTTGCAATCTGCTTTTACATTAATTACTTTGCAATGCAAACCACGAAAGAATCTCTCATTAAAAGTTTCTTGAGATGGCTACTAGTCACATGAGATCAATCCCAAGCAGTGTTACTAAGTTTATCAAGACAAAGCCACTGTCCTTCTTGGCAAATAAATTTCGCTTGCTCTTCTCCAACCCACAGGCAGCAACAATACATGTGGATGAGTTGAGTCTGGAGTTGAATGAATCACACAGTGAACATAAGAGCATCGAGGAAATGAGAACTTCTTGCTCACCGAACATAAACTAGTACATGAAGTTTCCATTGGAAAGTGAAGTGCTGCGAGTGATGTTTATGTGGAAGATGTTTTTATGTCAACGAGTCAGTTCACCAATGTATAAAGTCGATTCACCAATGTTGAATGTCAGTTCGCCAACGCTTTTATGCCACTCAGTTACTTCGAGAGTCAACGTCCAAAATACTTTTTCGTTCGGCTCGGCAGTGGATGAAAGAACTTGGAATAAGTTGCATGGTGTTAAGTGTTGGGTTCACATATTTAGTGGCTTGTTTGGCTCGGCAGTGGATAACAGAACAAGAAAGAATTGATATGCGTGTAAGGGCAAAAAGTGCCGCTGTATTCTGTAGTTTAGCCGCGTTGGCGAACTGACATTCGACATTGGTGAAATCGACTTCATACGTTGGTGAACTGGTTGTTGGCGAATTGTAGAGGGATGAGTCAACATGAGCTACTAGATTAGAGTATTTTGCCAAAGGCTAGTAAACTTAAAAACTTTTCTGTTTTAAAAACGCTTTGAGGTCGACACAATAAACTATTTACTTATGGGAAAACTCTCATCGAGAACTCGGGGCCTTTGACTGTGACCACATCACATCACGATTAATTTATGCCAACAAGATATTTTATACCACACTGTTTTGATGTTAATTGCTTGCTGGATGTTTAAATACTTCTAAAGCAAATGAAGTTTCAGAACAGGTAAAATATATAAATAAACCGTACAGATCTCGTTACGATATTCATGTTAATTTGTGTCAACAGAACTTAAGCCGAAAAGGGAGTAGAGCAGTGTCAAGTACCTAAATAAAGCGTCTAATGCAAGAGTAAAAAAGTCGTAATTAAAGTGCAAAAACATGTCCAAAAAGTTGTGCCATAGTCATCAAAGCTTCATATATACTTACGCCAAAAAAGCAGTGCTTACCATAGGTTAAATAATGAATTTTGTGGAATACGTGATCATCAGCATAAATCAGCTAGAAAGCAGAGGTTGAACCTCAATAGAAAAGGTTATCAATCTATATATTACATGTATTGCTGCCAAATGTGTCCCAAAAAATGATCACAGAAAAGCGTAGTGTGGTGAATAAAATAGACTGGCCAAACACGACTCCTACAGTTTGTGGCATTTGTAGATTTGCCGTTTAATTTACGGTCTTTCGACCTTATGGTAGCTTCCCTCTTGTTTAGGTAGGGCACTTTGTAATCTTGTAAGGAGAAAATAGAGCCGTTAGATCCTGCCATGGCAGGTTTTAATAGGTCATACACCGTAGGTCTGCGTGGCATGTCGCTTTGTTGAGTTTGACACCCCTATAATTTGCCATGTGTTAGTGTATTGTTTTGGCTCATTTCTGTTGCAAGATATGTTTTTAAGTCTCCAAGTATTTGCTTTTGAGGGACAAAATATGACATTTACTGTGAATGTATTGCTAACTTGGATTCTAAATTGTGATGCCAGGCCCAGCTATCATCATAGAACTGTTTGCAAGTACAGTAGATAGATTCTTGTCACGAGTATCATATTTACCCTCGTACATTTTTCTTCGGAGACGCCGTAGCTTTACTTCGAGAAAGCTATATGCTTGTCTAGAGACATTCTTATGTTTCTTGCCGCTATCTGATCGAGCTTATGTTTCTGCAGCTCGATGTACATGAGGACCCACCAAAGGAAAGGCCCTGCCGTTTTCAGGAAGAAAACGCAGAGAGCGTTAAGGAGAAGATAAGAAAGTCTGAAGAATCCATCTCTAAGCTGAAAGCACATACTGATACATGTAAAGGAACTTGTCCAAAAACTTTGCGTTACAACGCAAGGGCGAATATTTCGCCCGATGAAGAATTCAAACAAGACATTGCCTTAATCAGAAAAAAACGCTCAGCAGAAATATTTAGGCGCCCTAACTAAGTTTCACTACAGGCGTGTAGAGCGGAATAAAACCAAGCTTCACAGGATTCAACAGCTAGAACAGCGTAAAAGCAATGATGAAAATGTAGCTAAGAACAAGGCGCATTCAACGGTCTGTGAACCGAGAACAAATGTAGACAAACATCAAGAGAGAATTGAAAACATCCAGAAAAGAATGGACGAGTTCAAACAAATGATGTTAAACATTCATAAAGAGCAGAATAAAGTGGCTGAATCTTATCCCAATGTTTCAATTTTGTCTACAAATCACTCTAAAAGGGAAAGAGTTCCAAAGCGTGTCATTTATAATAAGAAACACAACGAACAGAGAAAAAAGCTTAGACGTGATATTGATCAGAAAACACTGGAATCACAGAAACGATACATCAAAAACCTCTCAGATTCCGAACTGACACGCGACCAAATTAATCTGCTGTCAAGGGGTCTCAAATTCCCACGATAGTGACAAACGAAAGTCACATAAGGCTACAACTTTTAAACAACTTCAAAGGGTTCACTAGACGAATGCACCTACAGTATATGTTTCATGGCCAGAACAAAGAGCCACACCCATTCCACGTGAAATCTAACTGACAGCCGTAAATTCAACCCTCAGTTGCCTAGGAAACATATTTAGAAGAGGTCAAAACACAACCGGCGGAGGTCAAAATATTTAAGCCGAGAAACAACTTGCCACACAGGGAACGCCAAGCCATTAAAGAGCTTGAACAAAACATAAATATCAATATTAAAAAGGCAGATAAAGGAACCACCACTGTCATTATGAACAAAGAAGACAAAATACAAGAGGGACAGGTACTACTGGACGAAAGAGAAAACTACGAGTCCCTAGTGTTACCAATGGTAACAGAAACATCTCAAAGAGTCAAGGAACTCATTAAAGCACTTCACCATGGTAACCATATTGATGAAATGACAGACCCTTACCTCCTTAAGCCTATTGCTAAAGCTGGGGAATCATACCTTAAAGACACAACAGATTTCCTGAACTTTATAGGTAAAAATAAAGTCGCAAAGGGCACAATATTAGTGTCAACGGACGTAACAAGCCTATAAATAAATAAAGACGCTCAATTCAGTAAATTCGAGACGTTTCGGGTATAATCCCTTCATCAATCGGATGTAAAAGACGTTAGGCCAGAATCAAACGTTCACAGTGCACGCGCGTCCAATGATACACATGTTATTTGAAACATGCGCGTGCGCGAGGAGTTAAATAAACTTAAATTCTATGTTCATGCCGCTGGAGGCAAGCGTTTTAAGTTTAAAGATAAGCCTTCTTTCTTCTCGTTGTCTGGGTGCAGTACCACCGTTCACCTGCTTGACCACCGACACTTTCATGTCTTGGATGTTGTTGTGGTCGGCCAGATTAAAGTGCTCAAGCCTATACACTAACAAGACTATACACTACGTAACAAGCTTATACACTAACATCCCATAGGAGGAAGGAATCAGCATTGTATGTAAAACATACGAGACATTCCACCTAAACAAACCTCCCATACCTATCCTCTACCTCAGAGATATGCTTAGGCTTAGTAGAGCTAGTAAATAGCTATCATCCAACCATAAAATTCACGGCTAAAATTTCAGATAGTGAAATAACTTTTCTGAATACATGCATATATAAGGGTAACAGATTTAAGAACGAATCCATTCTCGACGTGCGAACGCACTTCAAACCAACAAAAACTTCCAATATAAACATTTCACCTCCTGCCACCCTCCAGACGTCAAGAAAGGCTTTATCAAAGGCGAAGCCTTAAGACTTCTGAGAACCAACTCTTCAAAAGCTACATTTGAAGAACACATTACACAGTTCAAACGCAGATGACGCGACAGAGGTTATCCAGATAACCATATAGAAAATACACTCTCAGAAATTATATTTAGTGAAAGAATGTCGGCTCTACAAAATAAACAAAAAACGCGCAAAAAGATTTTGCCGTTTGTTACAGAATATCGCCCATCTGTGCCTAATCCTAAAAACATCCTTATGAGTAAATGGCATCTAATAGAAAATCAGACCCTACTAAGAGAGATCTATAAAGACCCTCCCCTGCTTTCATATAGAAAAGGGAGGTCTTTGCAAAACATACTCGTTAGAGCAAAGCTTTGAAGGTCAAAGTCTTCTTATCTGTGTTTGCTTTTTGTACAAACAAGAACCCGAAACAGAAAAAGTCAGTTGCCTGTGTTCATACTGATGAACATGGTTTAAAGAAATTAATGTACTCTTATGTACACTGTACAAATATTATGGGTAGCTCATCGCATAATAGCATTAAGTGGTGATGCAGAGGAGAATCCTGGGCCTTTCACTCAAATAAATAATGACAAGAATGCTCCAAGTGCCAAATAAGTCAATTCAGTTTCATTTTTGGAATCCAGATTATCCGAACTTGGTAGAATTCCAGTCAATGTATTGGAAGATGGAAACTGTTTCTTCCCTGCAGTCTCATGCCAGCTATATAACACCCCTGAGTATCATTTGTATATACATGTACACCCTCTTGGAGTTCAGAATCAAAGCAACTATGAATACTCTTGGCAGAACTATGTGACAAGGTAAGGAACATGAGCAGATAATATTATAATGCAAGCTGTTGCAAATTCTCTAAATACAGTCATGTACCACTATCAATATCAAAGCACATAATATGGGCCAAAAAATAGGCTCAGAATGGGCATTCACCTCCAGTTAATTACTATAAAGAGTACTATAACGGTATGAATAATGACGCAAGGTATCCTATTACCCCAAAATATCATTTCTGACTTAACCTCCCCCCCACCTCTGTAGTTTGTTACTTGAATACAGTTAAACTCACTATCATCCTCATTCATAAAAAAATACCAGTACCCCATTACAATATCATCAAAATCATTCTTTTCTTTCCCCTTTGGTTCAAATGACCAGCAATTTGACAGGCACAATGAAAATTGTCCATTACAAGAATGAACTGGCTCTCAAGGCACTTTGATTAATGACTTTGTTTTCAAATTTTTGCAACATAACAGTGAGGACACAGTGGGATGCAATTATATTTTGCACAAAACATAAAAAAATTGATAAACATAGTTGATTTAATAGACATAGCTAGTTATCATTCAGTAACAAAAAGGTCTGCTTAATTGAATCAAAGCACTTTTCGCACTAGCCCAATCTGTGTCAGAATAAGGACGCAAAAGAGTCTTGATGTATCTGTTTTGGACTAGCAGATTTTTGAGAATTCCATTGTCCCTCTCTAGTTTGGATGATAGAATATTACTATCTTTTAATAAAACGAGCCTAATGAATCACAGGCAGAAAGCACTGGAAAGAGGCAAAATAATTAATTTTTACAAGAAACTAACACAAAATCCCATTTTTGTCTTGAAGGAAAATGATGACATAAGATTACATGATGCTTGTAGTTTACTCATACATATATACATTGATTCAAAGAAACAAGATTGATTCTTACAATACTATTGTGAATTACTAGCACACATTAAGCAAAAAATACAAATCTGTGATTCCCTCTAGGTTAATCTAATTTAATCTGGGATCAATTACAGGGTGTCCAATATGGGGAAAACAGGTGAAATTTCAAGTTTTAAATGTATGTAGTTATGTTAATGTATGTGATGACACACCTTGTCAAAATTAAGAAGTATTAAAATGCCAACAATTTCAAAATGGTATAGTGCCTTTTTGAAGAACTACATGTAAATTTGAAATATGATTTATTTACTACTATTTTCACCTCTGATACAATGTATGAAACCAGTAGTAACAGCTCATGAAATTAATACCTGCAGATAGAAGAATTCCATACACTTCAACTCTCAAAGCTTTGTGAGTCTTGAAAG